>OX328097.1:0-530000 GCA_946811185.2 Hippopus hippopus
GAAGTTTTGACTTTTGCAGGGCCGCCGTGACCTTGACCTTGGGGTCACGGAGCCCAAACTCGGCCACGGGCCAGCGGGGGACGGGACGCAACTCGTGGCCAAGATTCATGGGGATCCGACTCAAAATGCGGCCTCCAGAGCGTCCAGAAGTTTTGACCTTTGCAGGGCCGCCGTGACCTTGACCTTGGGGTCACGGAGCCCAAACTCGGCCACGGGCCAGCGGGGGACGGGACGCGACTCGTGGCCAAGTTTCATGGGGACCCGACTCAAAATGCGGCCTCCAGAGCGTCCAGAAGTTTGGACCTTTGCAGGGCCGTCGTGACCTTGACCTTGGGGTCACGGAGCCCAAACTCGGCCACGGGCCAGCGGGGGGACGGGACGCAACTCGTGGCCAAGTTTCATGGGGATCCGACACAAAATGCGGCCTCCAGAGCGTCCAGAAGTTTTGACTTTTGCAGGGCCGCCGTGACCTTGACCTTGGGGTCACGGAGCCCAAACTCGGCCACGGGCCAGCGGGGGACGGGACGCAACTCGTGGCCAAGTTTCAAGGGGATCCGACACAAAATGCGGCCTCCAGAGCGTCCAGAAGTTTTGACCTTTGCAGGGCCGCAGTGACCTTGACCTTGGGGTCACGGAGCCCAAACTCGGCCACGCGCCAGCGGGGGCGGGGACGCAACTCGTGGCCAAGGTTCATGGGGATCCGACTATAATTGCGGCCTCCAGAGCGTCCAGAAGTTTTGACCTTTGCAGGGCCGCCGTGACCTTGACCTTGGGGTCACGGAGCCCCAAACTCGGCCACGGGCCAGCGGGGGACGGGACGCAACTCGTGGCCAAGTTTCATGGGGATCCGACACAAAATGCGGCCTCCAGAGCGTCCAGAAGTTTTGACCTTTGCAGGGCCGCCGTGACCTTGACCTTGGGGTCACGGAGCCCAAACTCGGCCACGGGCCAGCGGGGGACGGGACGCAACTCGTGGCCAAGTGTCATGGAGATCCGACTCAAAATGCGGCCTCCAGAGCGTCCAGAAATTTTGACATTTGCAGGGCCGCCGTGACCTTGACCTTGGGGTCACGGAGCCCAAACTCGGCCACGGGCCAGTGGGGGACGGGACGCAACTCGTGGCCAAGTTTCATGGGGATCCGACTCAAAATGCGGCCTCCAGAGCGTCAAGAAGTTTTGACCTTTGCAGGGCCGCCGTGACTTTGACCTTGGTGTCACGGAGCCCAAACTCGGCCACGGCCCAGCTCTGGACGGGACGCAACTGGTGGCCAAGTTTAATGGGGACCCGACTCAAAATGCGGCCTCCAGAGCGTCCAGAAATTTTGACCTTTGCAGATCCGCCGTGACCTTGACCTTGGGGTCACGGAGCCCAAACTCGGTCACGGGCCAGCGGGGGACGGGACGCAACTCGTGGCCAAGTTTCATGGGGATCCGACTCAAAATGGGGCCTCCAGAGCGTCCAGAAGTTTTGACATTTGCAGGGCCGCCGTGACCTTGACCTTGGGGTCACGGAGCCCAAACTCGGCCACGGGCCAGCGGGGGACGGGACGCAACTCGTGGCCAAGTTTCATGGGGACCCGACTCAAAATGCGGCCTCCAGAGCGTCCAGAAGTTTTGACCTTTGCAGGGCCGCCGTGACATTGACCTTGGGGTCACGGAGCCCAAACTCGGCCACGGGCCAGCGGGGGACGGGACGCAACTCGTGGCCAAGTTTCAAGGGGATATGACAAAAAATGCGGCCTCCAGAGCGTCCAGAAGTTTTGACCTTTGCAGGGCCGCAGTGACGTTGACCTTGGGGTCACGGAGCCCAAACTCGGCCACGGGCCAGCGGGGGACGGGACGCAACTCGTGGCCAAGTTTCATGGGGATCCGACTCAAAATGCGGCCCTCCAGAGCGTCCAGAAGTTTTGACCTTTGCAGGGCCGCCGTGACCTTGACCTTGGGGTCACGGAGCCCAAACTCGGCCACGGGCCAGCGGGGGACGGGACGCAACTCGTGGCCAAGTTTCATGGGGATCCGACACAAAATGCGGCCTCCAGAGCGTCCAGAAGTTTTGACCTTTGCAGGGCCGCCGTGACCTTGACCTTGGGATCACGGAGCCCAAATTCGGCCACGGGCCAGCGGGGGACGGGACGCAACTCGTGGCCAAGTTTCATAGAGATCCGACTCAAAATGCGGCCTCCAGAGCGTCCAGAAGATTTGACTTTTGCAGGGCCGCCGTGACCTTGACCTTGGGGTCACGGAGCCCAAACTCGGCCACGGGCCATCGGGGGACGGGACGCAACTCGTGGCCAAGTTTCATGGGGATCCGACTCAAAATGCGGCCTCCAGAGCGTCCAGAAGTTTTGACCTTTGCAGGGCCGCCGTGACCTTGACCTTGGGGTCACGGAGCCCAAACTCGGCCACGGGCCAGCGGGGGACGGGACGCAACTCGTGGCCAAGTTTCACGGGGATCCGACTCAAAATGCGGCCTCCAGAGCGTCCAGAATTTTTGACCTTTGCAGGGCCGCAGTGACCTTGACCTTGGGGTCACGGAGCCCAAACTCGGCCACGGGCCAGCGGGGGACGGGACGCAACTCGTGGCCAAGTTTCATGGGGACCCGACTCAAAATGCGGCCTCCAGAGCGTCCAGAATTTTTGACCTTTGCAGGGCCGCCGTGACCTTGACCTTGGGGTCACGGAGCCCAAACTCGGCCACGGGCCAGCGGGGGACGGGACGCAACTCGTGGCCAAGTTTCATGGGGATCCGACTCAAAATGCGGCCTCCAGAGCGTCCAGAAGTTTTGACCTTTGCAGGGCCGCCGTGACCTTGACCTTGGGGTCACGGAGCCCAAACTCGGCCACGGGCCAGCGGGGGACGGGACGCGACTCGTGGCCAAGTTTCATGGGGACCCGACTCAAAATGCGGCCTCCAGAGCGTCCAGAAGTTTTGACATTTGCAGGGCCGCCGTGACCTTGACCTTGGGGTCACGGAGCCCAAACTCGGCCACGGGCCAGCGGGGGACGGAACGCAACTCGTGGCCAAGTTTCATGGGGATCCGACACAAAATGCGGCCTCCAGAGCGTCCAGAAGTTTTGACCTTTGCAGGGCCGCCGTGACCTTGACCTTGGGGTCACGGAGCCCAAACTCGGCCACGGGCCAGCGGGGGACGGGACGCGACTCGTGGCCAACTTTCATGGGGACCCGACTCAAAATGCGGCCTCCAGAGCGTCCAGAAGTTTTGACGTTTGCAGGGCCGTCGTGACCTTGACCTTGGGGGTCACGGAGCCCAAACTCGGCCACGGGCCAGCGGGGGACGGAACGCAACCCGTGGCCAAGTTTCATGGGGATCCGACACAAAATGCGGGCCTCCAGAGCGTCCAGAAGTTTTGACCTTTGCAGGGCCGCCGTGACCTTGACCTTGGGATCACGGAGCCCAAATTCGGCCACGGGCCAGCGGGGGACGGGACGCAACTCGTGGCCAAGTTTCATGGAGATCCGACTCAAAATGCGGCCTCCAGAGCGTCCAGAAGATTTGACTTTTGCAGGGCCGCCGTGACCTTGACCTTGGGGTCACGGAGCCCAAACTCGGCCACGGGCCATCGGGGGACGGGACGCAACTCGTGGCCAAGTTTCATGGGGATCCGACTCAAAATGCGGCCTCCAGAGCGTCCAGAAGTTTTGACCTTTGCAGGGCCGCCGTGACCTTGACCTTGGGGTCACGGAGCCCAAACTCGGCCACGGGCCAGCGGGGGACGGGACGCAACTCGTGGCCAAGTTTCACGGGGATCCGACTCAAAATGCGGCCTCCAGAGCGTCCAGAATTTTTGACCTTTGCAGGGCCGCAGTGACCTTGACCTTGGGGTCACGGAGCCCAAACTCGGCCACGGGCCAGCGGGGGACGGGACGCAACTCGTGGCCAAGTTTCATGGGGACCCGACTCAAAATGCGGCCTCCAGAGCGTCCAGAATTTTTGACATTTGCAGGGCCGCCGTGACCTTGACCTTGGGGTCACGGAGCCCAAACTCGGCCACGGGCCAGCGGGGGACGGGACGCAACTCGTGGCCAAGTTTCATGGGGATCCGACTCAAAATGCGGCCTCCAGAGCGTCCAGAAGTTTTGACCTTTGCAGGGCCGCCGTGACCTTGACCTTGGGGTCACGGAGCCCCAAACTCGGCCACGGGCCAGCGGGGGACGGGACGCGACTCGTGGCCAAGTTTCATGGGGACCCGACTCAAAATGCGGCCTCCAGAGCGTCCAGAAGTTTTGACATTTGCAGGGCCGCCGTGACCTTGACCTTGGGGTCACGGAGCCCAAACTCGGCCACGGGCCAGCGGGGGACGGAACGCAACTCGTGGCCAAGTTTCATGGGGATCCGACACAAAATGCGGCCTCCAGAGCGTCCAGAAGTTTTGACCTTTGCAGGGCCGCCGTGACCTTGACCTTGGGGTCACGGAGCCCAAACTCGGCCACGGGCCAGCGGGGGACGGGACGCGACTCGTGGCCAACTTTCATGGGGACCCGACTCAAAATGCGGCCTCCAGAGCGTCCAGAAGTTTTGACGTTTGCAGGGCCGTCGTGACCTTGACCTTGGGGTCACGGAGCCCAAACTCGGCCACGGGCCAGCGGGGGACGGAACGCAACCCGTGGCCAAGTTTCATGGGGATCCGACACAAAATGCGGCCTCCAGAGCGTCCAGAAGTTTTGACCTTTGCAGGGCCGCCGTGACCTTGACCTTGGGGTCACGGAGCCCAAACTCGGCCACGGGCCAGCGGGGGACGGGACGCAACTCGTGGCCAAGTTTCATGGGGATCCGACTCAAAATGCGGCCTCCAGAGCGTCCAGAAGTTTTGACCTTTGCAGGGCCGCCGTGACCTTGACCTTGGGGTCACGGAGCCCAAACTCGGCCACGGGCCAGCGGGGGACGGGACGCAACTCGTGGCCAAGTTTCATGGGGATCCGACTCAAAATGCGGCCTCCAGAGCGTCCAGAAGTTTTGACCTTTGCAGGGCCGCAGTGACTGACCTTGGGGTCACGGAGCCCAAACTCGGCCACGGGCCAGCGGGGGACGGGACGCAACTCGTGGCCAAGTTTCATGGGGATCCGACACAAAATGCGGCCTCCAGAGCGTCCAGAAGTTTTGACCTTTGCAGGGCCGCAGTGACCTTGACCTTGGGGTCACGGAGCCCAAACTCGGCCACGGGCCAGCGAGGGACGGGAGGCAACTCGTGGCCAAGTTTAATGGAAATCCGACTCAAAATGCGGCCTCCAGAGCGTCCAGAAGTTTTGACCTTTGCAGGGCCGCCGTGACCTTGACCTTGGGGTCACGGAGCCCAAACTCGGCCACGGGCCAGCGGGGGACGGGACGCAACTCGTGGCCAAGATTCATGGGGATCCGACTCAAAATGCGGCCTCAAGAGCGTCCAGAAGTTTTGACCTTTGCAGGGCCGCCGTGACCTTGACCTTGGGGTCACGGAGCCCAAACTCGGCCACGGGCCAGCGGGGGACGGAACGCGACTCGTGGCCAAGTTTCATGGGGACCCGACTCAAAATGCGGCCTCCAGAGCGTCCAGAAGTTTTGACGTTTGCAGGGCCGTCGTGACCTTGACCTTGGGGTCACGGAGCCCAAACTCGGCCACGGGCCAGCGGGGGACGGAACGCAACCCGTGGCCAAGTTTCATGGGGATCCGACTCAAAATGCGGCCTCTAGAGCGTCCAGAAGTTTTGACCTTTGCAGGGCCGCCGTGACCTTGACCTTGGGGTCACGGAGCCCAAACTCGGCCACGGGCCAGCGGGGGACGGGACGCAACTCGTGGCCAAGTTTCATGGGGATCCGACTCAAAATGCGGCCTCCAGAGCGTCCAGAAGTTTTGACCTTTGCAGGGCCGCCGTGACCTTGACCTTGGGGTCACGGAGCCCAAACTCGGCCACGGGCCAGCGGGGGACGGGACGCAACTCGTGGCCAAGTTTCATGGGGATCCGACTCAAAATGCGGCCTCCAGAGCGTCCAGAAGTTTTGACCTTTGCAGGGCCGCAGTGACCTTGACCTTGGGGTCACAGAGCCCAAACTCGGCCACGGGCCAGCGGGGGACGGGACGCAACTCGTGGCCAAGTTTCATGGGGATCCGACTCAAAATGCGGCCTCCAGAGCATCCAGAAGTTTTGACTTTTGCAGGGCCGCCGTGACCTTGACCTTGGGGTCACGGAGCCCAAACTCGGCCACGGGCCAGCGGGGGACGGGACGCAACTCGTGGCCAAGTTTCATGGGGATCCGACTCAAAATGCGGCCTCCAGAGCGTCCAGAAGTTTTGACCTTTGCAGGGCCGCCGTGACCTTGACCTTGGGGTCACGGAGCCCAAACTCGGCCACGGGTCAGCGGGGGACGGGACGCAACTCGTGGCCAAGTTTCATGGGGATCCGACTCAAAATGCGGCCTCCAGAGCGTCCAGAAGTTTTGACCATTGTAGGGCCGCCGTGACCTTGACCTTGGGGTCACGGAGCCCAAACTCGGCCACGGGCCAGCGGGGGACGGGACGCAACTCGTGGCCAAGTTTCATGGGGATCCGACTCAAAATGCGGCCTCCAGAGCGTCCAGAAGTTTTGACCTTTGCAGGGCCGCAGTGACGTTGACCTTGGGGTCACGGAGCCCAAACTCGGCCACGGGCCAGCGGGGGACGGGACGCAACTCGTGGCCAAGTTTCATGGGGATCCGACTCAAAATGCGGCCTCCAGAGCGTCCAGAAGTTTTGACCTTTGCAGGGCCGCCGTGACCTTGACCTTGGGGTCACGGAGCCCAAACTCGGCAACGGGCCAGCGGGGGACGGGACGCAACTCGTGGCCAAGTTTCATGGGGACCCGACTCAAAATGCGGCCTCCAGAGCGTCCAGAAGTTTTGACCTTTGCAGGGCCGCCGTGACCTTGACCTTGGGGTCACGGAGCCCAAACTCGGCCACGGGCCAGCGGGGGACGGGACGCAACTCGTGGCCAAGTTTCATGGGGATCCGACACAAAATGCGGCCTCCAGAGCGTCCAGAAGTTTTGACCTTTGCAGGGCCGCAGTGACCTTGACCTTGGGGTCACGGAGCCCAAACTCGGCCACGGGCCAGCGGGGGACGGGACGCAACTCGTGGCCAAGTTTAATGGAAATCCGACTCAAAATGCGGCCTCCAGAGCGTCCAGAAGTTTTGACCTTTGCAGGGCCGCCGTGACCTTGACCTTGGGGTCACGGAGCCCAAACTCGGCCACGGGCCAGCGGGGGACGGGACGCAACTCGTGGCCAAGATTCATGGGGATCCGACTCAAAATGCGGCCTCCAGAGCGTCCAGAAGTTTTGACCTTTGCAGGGCCGCCGTGACCTTGACCTTGGGGTCACGGAGCCCAAACTCGGCCACGGGCCAGCGGGGGACGGGACGCGACTCGTGGCCAAGTTTCATGGGGACCCGACTTAAAATGCGGCCTCCAGAGCGTCCAGAAGTTTGGACGTTTGCAGGGCCGTCGTGACCTTGACCTTGGGGTCACGGAGCCCAAACTCGGCCACGGGCCAGCGGGGGACGGGACGCAACTCGTGGCCAAGTTTCATGGGGATCCGACACAAAATGCGGCCTCCAGAGCGTCCAGAAGTTTTGACCTTTGCAGGGCCGCCGTGACTTTGACCTTGGGGTCACGGAGCCCAAACTCGGCCACGGGCCAGCGGGGGACGGGACGCAACTCGTGGCCAAGTTTCATGGGGATCCGACACAAAATGCGGCCTCCAGAGCGTCCAGAAGTTTTGACCTTTGCAGGGCCGCAGTGACCTTGACCTTGGGGTCACGGAGCCCAAACTCGGCCACGGGCCAGCGGGGGCGGGGACGCAACCCGTGGCCAAGGTTCATGGGGATCCGACTATAAATGCGGCCTCCAGAGCGTCCAGAAGTTTTGACATTTGCAGGGCCGCCGTGACCTTGACCTTGGTGTCACGGAGCCCAAACTCGGCCACGGGCCAGCGGGGGACGGGACGCAACTCGTGGCCAAGTTTCATGGGGATCCGACTCAAAATGCGGCCTCCAGAGCGTCCAGAAGTTTTGACATTTGCAGGGCCGCCGTGACCTTGACCTTGGGGTCACGGAGCCCAAACTCGGCCACGGGCCAGCGGGGGACGGGACGCAACTCGTGGCCAAGTTTCATGGGGATCCGACTCAAAATGCGGCCTCCAGAGCGTCCAGAAGTTTTGACCTTTGCAGGGCCGCAGTGACCTTGACCTTGGGGTCACGGAGCCCAAACTCGGCCACGGGCCAGCGGGGGACGGGACGCAACTCGTGGCCAAGTTTCAAGGGGACCCGACTCAAAATGCGGCCTCCAGAGCGTCCAGAAGTTTTGACATTTGCAGGGCCGCCGTGACCTTGACCTTGGGGTCACGGAGCCCAAACTCGGCCACGGGCCAGCGGGGGACGGGACGCAACTCGTGGCCAAGTTTCATGGGGACCCGACTCAAAATGCGGCCTCCAGAGCGTCCAGAAGTTTTGACCTTTGCAGGGCCGCCGTGACCTTGACCTTGGGGTCACGGAGCCCAAACTCGGCCACGGGCCAGCGGGGGACGGGACGCAACTCGTGGCCAAGTTTCATGGAGATCCGACTCAAAATGCGGCCTCCAGAGCGTCCAGAAATTTTGACATTTGCAGGGCCGCCGTGACCTTGACCTTGGGGTCACGGAGCCCAAACTCGGCCACGGGCCAGTGGGGGACGGGACGCAACTCGTGGCCAAGTTTCATGGGGATCCGACTCAAAATGCGGCCTCCAGAGCGTCAAGAAGTTTTGACCTTTGCAGGGCCGCCGTGACTTTGACCTTGGTGTGACGGAGCCCAAACTCGGCCACGGGCCAGCGGGGGACGGGACGCAACTCGTGGCCAAGTTTCATGGGGACCCGACTCAAAATGCGGCCTCCAGAGCGTCCAGAAGTTTTGACCTTTGCAGGGCCGCCGTGACCTTGACCTTGGGGTCACGGAGCCCAAACTCGGTCACGGGCCAGCGGGGGACGGGACGCAACTCGTGGCCAAGTTTCATGGGGATCCGACTCAAAATGCGGCCTCCAGAGCGTCCAGAAGTTTTGACATTTGCAGGGCCGCCGTGACCTTGACCTTGGGGTCACGGAGCCCAAACTCGGCCACGGGCCAGCGGGGGACGGGACGCAACTCGTGGCCAAGTTTCATGGGGACCCGACTCAAAATGCGGCCTCCAGAGCGTCCAGAAGTTTTGACCTTTGCAGGGCCGCCGTGACATTGACCTTGGGGTCACGGAGCCCAAACTCGGCCACGGGCCAGCGGGGGACGGGACGCAACTCGTGGCCAAGTTTCATGGGGACCCGACTCAAAATGCGGCCTCCAGAGCGTCCAGAAGTTTTGACCTTTGCAGGGCCGCCGTGACCTTGACCTTGGGGTCACGGAGCCCAAACTCGGCCACGGGCCAGCGGGGGACGGGACGCAACTCGTGGCCAAGTTTCATGGGGATCCGACTCAAAATGCGGCCTCCAGATCGTCCAGAAGTTTTGACCTTTGCAGGGCCGCCGTGACCTTGACCTTGGGGTCACGGAGCCCAAACTCGGCCACGGGCGAGCGGGGGACGGGACGCAACTCATGGCCAAGTTTCATGGGGATCCGACACAAAATGCGGCCTCCAGAGCGTCCAGAAGTTTTGACCTTTGCAGGGCCGCCGTGACCTTGACCTTGGGGTCACGGAGCCCAAACTCGGCCACGGGCCAGCGGGGGACGGGACGCAACTCGTGGCGAAGTTTCATGGAGATCCGACTCAAAATGCGGCCTCCAGAGCGTCCAGAAGTTTTGACCTTTGCAGGGCCGCCGTGACCTTGACCTTGGGGTCACGGAGCCCAAACTCGGCCACGGGCCAGCGGGGGACGGGACGCAACTCGTGGCCAAGTTTCATGGGGATCCGACTCAAAATGCGGCCTCCAGAGCGTCCAGAAGTTTTGACTTTTGCAGGGCCGCCGTGACCTTGACCTTGGTGTCACGGAGCCCAAACTCGGCCACGGGCCAGCGGGGGACGGGACGGAACTCGTGGCCAAGTTTCATGGGGACCCGACTCAAAATGCGGCCTCCAGAGCGTCCAGAATTTTTGACCTTTGCAGGGCCGCCGTGACCTTGACCTTGGGGTCACGGAGCCCAAACTCGGCCACGGGCCAGCGGGGGACGGGACGCAACTCGTGGCCAAGTTTCATGGGGATCCGACTCAAAATGCGGCCTCCAGAGCGTCCAGAAGTTTTGACGTTTGCAGGGCCGCCGTGACCTTGACCTTGGGGTCACGGAGCCCAAACTCGGCCACGGGCCAGCGGGGGACGGGACGCAACTCGTGGCCAAGTTTCATGGGGATCCGACTCAAAATGCGGCCTCCAGAGCGTCCAGAAGTTTTGACTTTTGCAGGGCCGCCGTGACCTTGACCTTGGGGTCACGGAGCCCAAACTCGGCCACGGGCCAGCGGGGGACGGGACGCAACTCGTGGCCAAGTTTCATGGGGATCCGACTCAAAATGCGGCCTCCAGAGCGTCCAGAAGTTTTGACCTTTGCAGGGCCGCCGTGACCTTGACCTTGGGGTCACGGAGCCCAAACTCGGCCACGGGCCAGCGGGGGACGGGACGCAACTCGTGGCCAAGTTTCATGGGGACCCGACTCAAAATGCGGCCTCCAGAGCGTCCAGAAGTTTTGACCTTTGCAGGGCCGCCGTGACCTTGACCTTGGGGTCACGGAGCCCAAACTCGGCCACGGGCCAGCGGGGGACGGGACGCAACTCGTGGCCAAGTTTCATGGGGATCCGACTCAAAATGCGGCCTCCAGAGCGTCCAGAAATTTTGACCTTTGCAGGGCCGCCGTGACCTTGACCTTGGGGTCACGGAGCCCAAACTCGGCCACGGGCCAGCGGGGGACGGGACGCAACTCGTGGCCAAGTTTCATGGGGATCCGACTCAAAATGCGGCCTCCAGAGCGTCCAGAAGTTTTGACCTTTGCAGGGCCGCCGTGACCTTGACCTTGGGGTCACGGAGCCCAAACTCGGCCACGGGCCAGCGGGGGACGGGACGCAACTCGTGGCCAAGTTTCATGGGGATCCGACTCAAAATGCGGCCTCCAGAGCGTCCAGAAGTTTTGACCTTTGCAGGGCCGCCGTGACCTTGACCTTGGGGTCACGGAGCCCAAACTCGGCCACGGGCCAGCGGGGGACGGGACGCAACTCGTGGCCAAGTTTCATGGGGACCCGACTCAAAATGCGGCCTCCAGAGCGTCCAGAAGTTTTGACCTTTGCAGGGCCGCCGTGACCTTGACCTTGGGGTCACGGAGCCCAAACTCGGCCACGGGCCAGCGGGGGACGGGACGCAACTCGTGGCCAAGTTTCATGGGGATCCGACTCAAAATGCGGCCTCCAGAGCGTCCAGAAGTTTTGACATTTGCAGGGCCGCCGAGACCTTGACCTTGGGGTCACGGAGCCCAAACTCGGCCACGGGCCAGCGGGGGACGGGACGCAACTCGTGGCCAAGTTTCATGGGGATCCGACTCAAAATGCGGCCTCCAGAGCGTCCAGAAGTTTTGACCTTTGCAGGGCCGCCGTGACCTTGACCTTGGGGTCACGGAGCCCAAACTCGGCCACGGGCCAGCGGGGGACGGGACGGAACTCGTGGCCAAGTTTCATGGGGACCCGACTCAAAATGCGGCCTCCAGAGCGTCCAGAAGTTTTGACCTTTGCAGGGCCGCCGTTACCTTGACCTTGGGGTCACGGAGCCCAAACTCGGCCACGGGCCAGCGGGGGACGGGACGCAACTCGTGGCCAAGTTTCATGGGGATCCGACTCAAAATGCGGCCTCCAGAGCGTCCAGAAGTTTTGACTTTTGCAGGGCCGCAGTGACCTTGACCTTGGGGTCACGGAGCCCAAACTCGGCCACGGGCCAGCGGGGGACGGGACGCAACTCGTGGCCAAGTTTCATGGGGATCCGACTCAAAATGCGGCCTCCAGAGCGTCCAGAAGTTTTGACTTTTGCAGGGCCGCCGTGACCTTGACCTTGGGGTCACGGAGCCCAAACTCGGCCACGGGCCAGCGAGGGACGGGACGCAACTCGTGGCCAAGTTTCATGGGGATCCGACTCAAAATGCGGCCTCCAGAGCGTCCAGAAGTTTTGACCTTTGCAGGGCCGCCGTGACCTTGACCTTGGGGTCACGGAGCCCAAACTCGGCCACGGGCCAGCGGGGGACGGGACGCAACTCGTGGCCAAGTTTCATGGGGACCCGACTCAAAATGCGGCCTCCAGAGCGTCCAGAAGTTTTGACTTTTGCAGGGCCGCCGTGACCTTGACCTTGGGGTCACGGAGCCCAAACTCGGCCACGGGCCAGCGGGGGACGGGACGCAACTCGTGGCCAAGTTTCATGGGGATCCGACTCAAAATGCGGCCTCCAGAGCGTCCAGAAATTTTGACATTTGCAGGGCCGCCGTGACCTTGACCTTGGGGTCACGGAGCCCAAACTCGGCCACGGGCCAGCGGGGGACGGGACGCAACTCGTGGCCAAGTTTCATGGGGACCCGACTCAAAATGCGGCCTCCAGAGCGTCCAGAAGTTTTGACCTTTGCAGGGCCGCCGTGACCTTGACCTTGGGGTCACGGAGCCCAAACTCGGCCACGGGCCAGCGGGGGACGGGACGCAACTCGTGGCCAAGTTTCATGGGGATCCGACTCAAAATGCGGCCTCCAGAGCGTCCAGAAGTTTTGACCTTTGCAGGGCCGCCGTGACCTTGACCTTGGGGTCACGGAGCCCAAACTCGGCCACGGGCCAGCGGGGGACGGGACGCAACTCGTGGCCAAGTTTCATGGGGATCCGACTCAAAATGCGGCCTCCAGAGCGTCCAGAAGTTTTGACCTTTGCAGGGCCGCCGTGACCTTGACCTTGGGGTCACGGAGCCCAAACTCGGCCACGGGCCAGCGGGGGACGGGACGCAACTCGTGGCCAAGTTTCATGGGGACCCGACTCAAAATGCGGCCTCCAGAGCGTCCAGAAGTTTTGACCTTTGCAGGGCCGCCGTGACCTTGACCTTGGGGTCACGGAGCCCAAACTCGGCCACGGGCCAGCGGGGGACGGGACGCAACTCGTGGCCAAGTTTCATGGGGATCCGACTCAAAATGCGGCCTCCAGAGCGTCCAGAAGTTTTGACATTTGCAGGGCCGCCGAGACCTTGACCTTGGGGTCACGGAGCCCAAACTCGGCCACGGGCCAGCGGGGGACGGGACGCAACTCGTGGCCAAGTTTCATGGGGATCCGACTCAAAATGCGGCCTCCAGAGCGTCCAGAAGTTTTGACCTTTGCAGGGCCGCCGTGACCTTGACCTTGGGGTCACGGAGCCCAAACTCGGCCACGGGCCAGCGGGGGACGGGACGGAACTCGTGGCCAAGTTTCATGGGGACCCGACTCAAAATGCGGCCTCCAGAGCGTCCAGAAGTTTTGACCTTTGCAGGGCCGCCGTTACCTTGACCTTGGGGTCACGGAGCCCAAACTCGGCCACGGGCCAGCGGGGGACGGGACGCAACTCGTGGCCAAGTTTCATGGGGATCCGACTCAAAATGCGGCCTCCAGAGCGTCCAGAAGTTTTGACTTTTGCAGGGCCGCAGTGACCTTGACCTTGGGGTCACGGAGCCCAAACTCGGCCACGGGCCAGCGGGGGACGGGACGCAACTCGTGGCCAAGTTTCATGGGGATCCGACTCAAAATGCGGCCTCCAGAGCGTCCAGAAGTTTTGACTTTTGCAGGGCCGCCGTGACCTTGACCTTGGGGTCACGGAGCCCAAACTCGGCCACGGGCCAGCGAGGGACGGGACGCAACTCGTGGCCAAGTTTCATGGGGATCCGACTCAAAATGCGGCCTCCAGAGCGTCCAGAAGTTTTGACCTTTGCAGGGCCGCCGTGACCTTGACCTTGGGGTCACGGAGCCCAAACTCGGCCACGGGCCAGCGGGGGACGGGACGCAACTCGTGGCCAAGTTTCATGGGGACCCGACTCAAAATGCGGCCTCCAGAGCGTCCAGAAGTTTTGACTTTTGCAGGGCCGCCGTGACCTTGACCTTGGGGTCACGGAGCCCAAACTCGGCCACGGGCCAGCGGGGGACGGGACGCAACTCGTGGCCAAGTTTCATGGGGATCCGACTCAAAATGCGGCCTCCAGAGCGTCCAGAAATTTTGACATTTGCAGGGCCGCCGTGACCTTGACCTTGGGGTCACGGAGCCCAAACTCGGCCACGGGCCAGCGGGGGACGGGACGCAACTCGTGGCCAAGTTTCATGGGGACCCGACTCAAAATGCGGCCTCCAGAGCGTCCAGAAGTTTTGACCTTTGCAGGGCCGCCGTGACCTTGACCTTGGGGTCACGGAGCCCAAACTCGGCCACGGGCCAGCGGGGGACGGGACGCAACTCGTGGCCAAGTTTCATGGAGATCCGACTCAAAATGCGGCCTCCAGAGCGTCCAGAAGTTTTGACTTTTGCAGGGCCGCCGTGACCTTGACCTTGGGGTCACGGAGCCCAAACTCGGTCACTGGCGAGCGGGGGACGGGACGCAACTCGTGGCCAAGTTTCATGGGGATCCGACTCAAAATGCGGCCTCCAGAGCGTCCAGAAGTTTTGACCTTTGCAGGGCCGCCGTGACCTTGACCTTGGGGTCACGGAGCCCAAACTCGGCCACGGGCCAGCGGGGGACGGGACGCAACTCGTGGCCAAGTTTCATGGGGATCCGACTCAAAATGCGGCCTCCAGAGCGTCCAGAAGTTTTGACCTTTGCAGGGCCGTCGTGACCTTGACCTTGGGGTCACGGAGCCCAAACTCGGCCACGGGCCAGCGGGGGACGGGACGCAACTCGTGGCCAAGTTTCATGGGGATCCGACTCAAAATGCGGCCTCCAGAGCGTCCAGAAGTTTTGACCTTTGCAGGGCCGCCGTGACCTTGACCTTGGGGTCACGGAGCCCAAACTCGGCCACGGGCCAGCGGGGGACGGGACGCAACTCGTGGCCAAGTTTCATGGAGATCCGACTCAAAATGCGGCCTCCAGAGCGTCCAGAAATTTTGACATTTGCAGGGCCGCCGTGACCTTGACCTTGGGGTCACGGAGCCCAAACTCGGCCACGGGCCAGTGGGGGACGGGACGCAACTCGTGGCCAAGTTTCATGGGGATCCGACTCAAAATGCGGCCTCCAGAGCGTCAAGAAGTTTTGACCTTTGCAGGGCCGCCGTGACTTTGACCTTGGTGTGACGGAGCCCAAACTCGGCCACGGGCCAGCGGGGGACGGGACGCAACTCGTGGCCAAGTTTCATGGGGACCCGACTCAAAATGCGGCCTCCAGAGCGTCCAGAAGTTTTGACCTTTGCAGGGCCGCCGTGACCTTGACCTTGGGGTCACGGAGCCCAAACTCGGTCACGGGCCAGCGGGGGACGGGACGCAACTCGTGGCCAAGTTTCATGGGGATCCGACTCAAAATGCGGCCTCCAGAGCGTCCAGAAGTTTTGACATTTGCAGGGCCGCCGTGACCTTGACCTTGGGGTCACGGAGCCCAAACTCGGCCACGGGCCAGCGGGGGACGGGACGCAACTCGTGGCCAAGTTTCATGGGGATCCGACTCAAAATGCGGCCTCCAGAGCGTCCAGAAGTTTTGACCTTTGCAGGGCCGCCGTGACCTTGACCTTGGGGTCATGGAGCCCAAACTCGGCCACGGGCCAGCGGGGGACGGGACGCAACTCGTGGCCAAGTTTCATGGGGACCCGACTCAAAATGCGGCCTCCAGAGCGTCCAGAAGTTTTGACTTTTGCAGGGCCGCCGTGACCTTGACCTTGGGGTCACGGAGCCCAAACTCGGCCACGGGCCAGCGGGGGACGGGACGCAACTCGTGGCCAAGTTTCATGGGGATCCGACACAAAATGCGGCCTCCAGAGCGTCCAGAAGTTTTGACGTTTGCAGGGCCGCCGTGACCTTGACCTTGGGGTCACGGAGCCCAAACTCGGCCACGGGCCAGCGGGGGACGGGACGCAACTCGTGGCCAAGTTTCATGGGGATCCGACACAAAATGCGGCCTCCAGAGCGTCCAGAAGTTTTGACGTTTGCAGGGCCGCAGTGACCTTGACCTTGGGGTCACGGAGCCCAAACTCGGCCACGGGCCAGCGGGGGACGGGACGCAACTCGTGGCCAAGTTTCATGGAAATCCGACTCAAAATGCGGCCTCCAGAGCGTCCAGAAGTTTTGACCTTTGCAGGGCCGCCGTGACCTTGACCTTGGGGTCACGGAGCCCAAACTCGGCCACGGGCCAGCGGGGGACGGGACGCAACTCGTGGCCAAGATTCATGGGGATCCGACTCAAAATGCGGCCTCCAGAGCGTCCAGAAGTTTTGACTTTTGCAGGGCCGCCGTGACCTTGACCTTGGGGTCACGGAGCCCAAACTCGGCCACGGGCCAGCGGGGGACGGGACGCAACTCGTGGCCAAGTTTCATGGGGATCCGACTCAAAATGCGGCCTCCAGAGCGTCCAGAAGTTTTGACCTTTGCAGGGCCGCCGTGACCTTGACCTTGGGGTCACGGAGCCCAAACTCGGCCACGGGCCAGCGGGGGACGGGACGCAACTCGTGGCCAAGTTTCATGGGGATCCGACTCAAAATGCGGCCTCCAGAGCGTCCAGAAGTTTTGACCTTTGCAGGGCCGTCGTGACCTTGACCTTGGGGTCACGGAGCCCAAACTCGGCCACGGGCCAGCGGGGGACGGGACGCAACTCGTGGCCAAGTTTCATGGGGATCCGACTCAAAATGCGGCCTCCAGAGCGTCCAGAAGTTTTGACCTTTGCAGGGCCGCCGTGACCTTGACCTTGGGGTCACGGAGCCCAAACTCGGCCACGGGCCAGCGGGGGACGGGACGCAACTCGTGGCCAAGTTTCATGGAGATCCGACTCAAAATGCGGCCTCCAGAGCGTCCAGAAATTTTGACATTTGCAGGGCCGCCGTGACCTTGACCTTGGGGTCACGGAGCCCAAACTCGGCCACGGGCCAGTGGGGGACGGGACGCAACTCGTGGCCAAGTTTCATGGGGATCCGACTCAAAATGCGGCCTCCAGAGCGTCAAGAAGTTTTGACCTTTGCAGGGCCGCCGTGACTTTGACCTTGGTGTGACGGAGCCCAAACTCGGCCACGGGCCAGCGGGGGACGGGACGCAACTCGTGGCCAAGTTTCATGGGGACCCGACTCAAAATGCGGCCTCCAGAGCGTCCAGAAGTTTTGACCTTTGCAGGGCCGCCGTGACCTTGACCTTGGGGTCACGGAGCCCAAACTCGGGCACGGGCCAGCGGGGGACGGGACGCAACTCGTGGCCAAGTTTCATGGGGATCCGACTCAAAATGCGGCCTCCAGAGCGTCCAGAAGTTTTGACATTTGCAGGGCCGCCGTGACCTTGACCTTGGGGTCACGGAGCCCAAACTCGGCCACGGGCCAGCGGGGGACGGGACGCAACTCGTGGCCAAGTTTCATGGGGATCCGACTCAAAATGCGGCCTCCAGAGCGTCCAGAAGTTTTGACCTTTGCAGGGCCGCCGTGACCTTGACCTTGGGGTCATGGAGCCCAAACTCGGCCACGGGCCAGCGGGGGACGGGACGCAACTCGTGGCCAAGTTTCATGGGGACCCGACTCAAAATGCGGCCTCCAGAGCGTCCAGAAGTTTTGACCTTTGCAGGGCCGCCGTGACCTTGACCTTGGGGTCACGGAGCCCAAACTCGGCCACGGGCCAGCGGGGGACGGGACGCAACTCGTGGCCAAGTTTCATGGGGATCCGACACAAAATGCGGCCTCCAGAGCGTCCAGAAGTTTTGACGTTTGCAGGGCCGCAGTGACCTTGACCTTGGGGTCACGGAGCCCAAACTCGGCCACGGGCCAGCGGGGGACGGGACGCAACTCGTGGCCAAGTTTCATGGAAATCCGACTCAAAATGCGGCCTCCAGAGCGTCCAGAAGTTTTGACCTTTGCAGGGCCGCCGTGACCTTGACCTTGGGGTCACGGAGCCCAAACTCGGCCACGGGCCAGCGGGGGACGGGACGCAACTCGTGGCCAAGATTCATGGGGATCCGACTCAAAATGCGGCCTCCAGAGCGTCCAGAAGTTTTGACCTTTGCAGGGCCGCCGTGACCTTGACCTTGGGGTCACGGAGCCCAAACTCGGCCACGGGCCAGCGGGGGACGGGACGCGACTCGTGGCCAAGTTTCATGGGGACCCGACTCAAAATGCGGCCTCCAGAGCGTCCAGAAGTTTGGACCTTTGCAGGGCCGTCGTGACCTTGACCTTGGGGTCACGGAGCCCAAACTCGGCCACGGGCCAGCGGGGGACGGGACGCAACTCGTGGCCAAGTTTCATGGGGATCCGACACAAAATGCGGCCTCCAGAGCGTCCAGAAGTTTTGACTTTTGCAGGGCCGCCGTGACCTTGACCTTGGGGTCACGGAGCCCAAACTCGGCCACGGGCCAGCGGGGGACGGGACGCAACTCGTGGCCAAGTTTCAAGGGGATCCGACACAAAATGCGGCCTCCAGAGCGTCCAGAAGTTTTGACCTTTGCAGGGCCGCAGTGACCTTGACCTTGGGGTCACGGAGCCCAAACTCGGCCACGCGCCAGCGGGGGCGGGGACGCAACTCGTGGCCAAGGTTCATGGGGATCCGACTATAAATGCGGCCTCCAGAGCGTCCAGAAGTTTTGACCTTTGCAGGGCCGCCGTGACCTTGACCTTGGGGTCACGGAGCCCAAACTCGGCCACGGGCCAGCGGGGGACGGGACGCAACTCGTGGCCAAGTTTCATGGGGATCCGACACAAAATGCGGCCTCCAGAGCGTCCAGAAGTTTTGACCTTTGCAGGGCCGCCGTGACCTTGACCTTGGGGTCACGGAGCCCAAACTCGGCCACGGGCCAGCGGGGGACGGGACGCAACTCGTGGCCAAGTTTCATGGGGATCCGACTCAAAATGCGGCCTCCAGAGCGTCCAGAAGTTTTGACCTTTGCAGGGCCGCCATGACCTTGACCTTGGGGTCACGGAGCCCAAACTCGGCCACGGGCCAGCGGGGGACGGGACGCAACTCGTGGCCAAGTTTCAAGGGGACCCGACTCAAAATGCGGCCTCCAGAGCGTCCAGAAGTTTTGACCTTTGCAGGGCCGCCGTGACCTTGACCTTGGGGTCACGGAGCCCAAACTCGGCCACGGGCCAGCGGGGGACGGGACGCAACTCGTGGCCAAGTTTCATGGGGACCCGACTCAAAATGCGGCCTCCAGAGCGTCCAGAAGTTTTGACCTTTGCAGGGCCGCCGTGACCTTGACCTTGGGGTCACGGAGCCCAAACTCGGCCACGGGCCAGCGGGGGACGGGACGCAACTCGTGGCCAAGTTTCATGGGGATCCGACTCAAATTGCGGCCTCCAGAGCGTCCAGAAGTTTTGACTTTTGCAGGGCCGCCGTGACCTTGACCTTGGGGTCACGGAGCCCAAACTCGGCCACGGGCCAGCGGGGGACGGGACGCAACTCGTGGCCAAGTTTCATGGGGATCCGACTCAAAATGCGGCCTCCAGAGCGTCCAGAAGTTTTGACCTTTGCAGGGCCGCCGTGACCTTGACCTTGGGGTCACGGAGCCCAAACTCGGCCACGGGCCAGCGGGGGACGGGACGCAACTCGTGGCCAAGTTTCATGGAGATCCGACTCAAAATGCGGCCTCCAGAGCGTCCAGAAATTTTGACATTTGCAGGGCCGCCGTGACCTTGACCTTGGGGTCACGGAGCCCAAACTCGGCCACGGGCCAGTGGGGGACGGGACGCAACTCGTGGCCAAGTTTCATGGGGATCCGACTCAAAATGCGGCCTCCAGAGCGTCAAGAAGTTTTGACCTTTGCAGGGCCGCCGTGACTTTGACCTTGGTGTCACGGAGCCCAAACTCGGCCACGGCCCAGCTCTGGACGGGACGCAACTGGTGGCCAAGTTTAATGGGGACCCGACTCAAAATGCGGCCTCCAGAGCGTCCAGAAATTTTGACCTTTGCAGGGCCGCCGTGACCTTGACCTTGGGGTCACGGAGCCCAAACTCGGTCACGGGCCAGCGGGGGACGGGACGCAACTCGTGGCCAAGTTTCATGGGGAGCCGACTCAAAATGCGGCCTCCAGAGCGTCCAGAAGTTTTGACATTTGCAGGGCCGCCGTGACCTTGACCTTGGGGTCACGGAGCCCAAACTCGGCCACGGGCCAGCGGGGGACGGGACGCAACTTGTGGCCAAGTTTCATGGGGACCCGACTCAAAATGCGGCCTCCAGAGCGTCCAGAAGTTTTGACCTTTGCAGGGCCGCCGTGACATTGACCTTGGGGTCACGGAGCCCAAACTCGGCCACGGGCCAGCGGGGGACGGGACGCAACTCGTGGCCAAGTTTCAAGGGGATCCGACACAAAATGCGGCCTCCAGAGCGTCCAGAAGTTTTGACCTTTGCAGGGCCGCAGTGACGTTGACCTTGGGGTCACGGAGCCCAAACTCGGCCACGGGCCAGCGGGGGACGGGACGCAACTCGTGGCCAAGTTTCATGGGGATCCGACTCAAAATGCGGCCTCCAGAGCGTCCAGAAGTTTTGACCTTTGCAGGGCCGCCGTGACCTTGACCTTGGGGTCACGGAGCCCAAACTCGGCCACGGGCCAGCGGGGGACGGGACGCAACTCGTGGCCAAGTTTCATGGGGATCCGACACAAAATGCGGCCTCCAGAGCGTCCAGAAGTTTTGACCTTTGCAGGGCCGCCGTGACCTTGACCTTGGGATCACGGAGCCCAAATTCGGCCACGGGCCAGCGGGGGACGGGACGCAACTCGTGGCCAAGTTTCATGGAGATCCGACTCAAAATGCGGCCTCCAGAGCGTCCAGAAGATTTGACTTTTGCAGGGCCGCCGTGACCTTGACCTTGGGGTCACGGAGCCCAAACTCGGCCACGGGCCAGCGGGGGACGGGACGCAACTCGTGGCCAAGTTTCATGGGGATCCGACTCAAAATGCGGCCTCCAGAGCGTCCAGAAGTTTTGACCTTTGCAGGGCCGCCGTGACCTTGACCTTGGGGTCACGGAGCCCAAACTCGGCCACGGGCCAGCAGGGGACGGGACGCAACTCGTGGCCAAGTTTCACGGGGATCCGACTCAAAATGCGGCCTCCAGAGCGTCCAGAAGTTTTGACATTTGCAGGGCCGCAGTGACCTTGACCTTGGGGTCACGGAGCCCAAACTCGGCCACGGGCCAGCGGGGGACGGGACGCAACTCGTGGCCAAGTTTCATGGGGACCCGACTCAAAATGCGGCCTCCAGAGCGTCCAGAATTTTTGACCTTTGCAGGGCCGCCGTGACCTTGACCTTGGGGTCACGGAGCCCAAACTCGGCCACGGGCCAGCGGGGGACGGGACGCAACTCGTGGCCAAGTTTCATGGGGATCCGACTCAAAATGCGGCCTCCAGAGCGTCCAGAAGTTTTGACCTTTGCAGGGCCGCCGTGACCTTGACCTTGGGGTCACGGAGCCCAAACTCGGCCACGGGCCAGCGGGGGACGGGACGCGACTCGTGGCCAAGTTTCATGGGGACCCGACTCAAAATGCGGCCTCCAGAGCGTCCAGAAGTTTTGACCTTTGCAGGGCCGCCGTGACCTTGACCTTGGGGTCACGGAGCCCAAACTCGGCCACGGGCCAGCGGGGGACGGAACGCAACTCGTGGCCAAGTTTCATGGGGATCCGACACAAAATGCGGCCTCCAGAGCGTCCAGAAGTTTTGACCTTTGCAGGGCCGCCGTGACCTTGACCTTGGGGTCACGGAGCCCAAACTCGGCCACGGGCCAGCGGGGGACGGGACGCGACTCGTGGCCAAGTTTCATGGGGACCCGACTCAAAATGCGGCCTCCAGAGCGTCCAGAAGTTTTGACGTTTGCAGGGCCGTCGTGACCTTGACCTTGGGGTCACGGAGCCCAAACTCGGCCACGGGCCAGCGGGGGACGGAACGCAACCCGTGGCCAAGTTTCATGGGGATCCGACACAAAATGCGGCCTCCAGAGCGTCCAGAAGTTTTGACATTTGCAGGGCCGCCGTGACCTTGACCTTGGGGTCACGGAGCCCAAACTCGGCCACGGGCCAGCGGGGGACGGGACGCAACTCGTGGCCAAGTTTCATGGGGATCCGACTCAAAATGCGGCCTCCAGAGCGTCCAGAAGTTTTGACCTTTGCAGGGCCGCCGTGACCTTGACCTTGGGGTCACGGAGCCCAAACTCGGCCACGGGCCAGCGGGGGACGGGACGCAACTCGTGGCCAAGTTTCATGGGGATCCGACTCAAAATGCGGCCTCCAGAGCGTCCAGAAGTTTTGACATTTGCAGGGCCGCCGTGACCTTGACCTTGGGGTCACGGAGCCCAAACTCGGCCACGGGCCAGCGGGGGACGGGACGCAACTCGTGGCCAAGTTTCATGGGGATCCGACACAAAATGCGGCCTCCAGAGCGTCCAGAAGTTTTGACCTTTGCAGGGCCGCAGTGACCTTGACCTTGGGGTCACGGAGCCCAAACTCGGCCACGGGCCAGCGAGGGACGGGACGCAACTCGTGGCCAAGTTTAATGGAAATCCGACTCAAAATGCGGCCTCCAGAGCGTCCAGAAGTTTTGACCTTTGCAGGGCCGCCGTGACCTTGACCTTGGGGTCACGGAGCCCAAACTCGGCCACGGGCCAGCGGGGGACGGGACGCAACTCGTGGCCAAGATTCATGGGGATCCGACTCAAAATGCGGCCTCCAGAGCGTCCAGAAGTTTTGACCTTTGCAGGGCCGCCGTGACCTTGACCTTGGGGTCACGGAGCCCAAACTCGGCCACGGGCCAGCGGGGGACGGAACGCGACTCGTGGCCAAGTTTCATGGGGACCCGACTCAAAATGCGGCCTCCAGAGCGTCCAGAAGTTTTGACGTTTGCAGGGCCGTCGTGACCTTGACCTTGGGGTCACGGAGCCCAAACTCGGCCACGGGCGAGCGGGGGACGGAACGCAACCCGTGGCCAAGTTTCATGGGGATCCGACACAAAATGCGGCCTCTAGAGCGTCCAGAAGTTTTGACCTTTGCAGGGCCGCCGTGACCTTGACCTTGGGGTCACGGAGCCCAAACTCGGCCACGGGCCAGCGGGGGACGGGACGCAACTCGTGGCCAAGTTTCATGGGGATCCGACTCAAAATGCGGCCTCCAGAGCGTCCAGAAGTTTTGACCTTTGCAGGGCCGCCGTGACCTTGACCTTGGGGTCACGGAGCCCAAACTCGGCCACGGGCCAGCGGGGGACGGGACGCAACTCGTGGCCAAGTGTCATGGGGATCCGACTCAAAATGCGGCCTTCAGAGCGTCCAGAAGTTTTGACTTTTGCAGGGCCGCAGTGACCTTGACCTTGGGGTCACGGAGCCCAAACTCGGCCACGGGCCAGCGGGGGTCGGGACGCAACTCGTGGCCAAGTGTCATGGGGATCCGACTCAAAATGCGGCCTCCAGAGCGTCCAGAAGTTTTGACCTTTGCAGGGCCGCCGTGACCTTGACCTTGGGGTCACGGAGCCCAAACTCGGCCACGGGCCAGCGGGGGACGGGACGCAACTCGTGGCCAAGTTTCATGGGGATCCGACTCAAAATGCGGCCTCCAGAGCGTCCAGAAGTTTTGACCTTTGCAGGGCCGCAGTGACGTTGACCTTGGGGTCACGGAGCCCAAACTCGGCCACGGGCCAGCGGGGGACGGGACGCAACTCGTGGCCAAGTTTCATGGGGATCCGACTCAAAATGCGGCCTCCAGAGCGTCCAGAAGTTTTGACCTTTGCAGGGCCGCCGTGACCTTGACCTTGGGGTCACGGAGCCCAAACTCGGCAACGGGCCAGCGGGGGACGGGACGCAACTCGTGGCCAAGTTTCATGGGGACCCGACTCAAAATGCGGCCTCCAGAGCGTCCAGAAGTTTTGACCTTTGCAGGGCCGCCGTGACCTTGACCTTGGGGTCACGGAGCCCAAACTCGGCCACGGGCCAGCGGGGGACGGGACGCAACTCGTGGCCAAGTTTCATGGGGATCCGACACAAAATGCGGCCTCCAGAGCGTCCAGAAGTTTTGACGTTTGCAGGGCCGCAGTGACCTTGACCTTGGGGTCACGGAGCCCAAACTCGGCCACGGGCCAGCGGGGGACGGGACGCAACTCGTGGCCAAGTTTAATGGAAATCCGACTCAAAATGCGGCCTCCAGAGCGTCCAGAAGTTTTGACTTTTGCAGGGCCGCCGTGACCTTGACCTTGGGGTCACGGAGCCCAAACTCGGCCACGGGCCAGCGGGGGACGGGACGCAACTCGTGGCCAAGATTCATGGGGATCCGACTCAAAATGCGGCCTCCAGAGCGTCCAGAAGTTTTGACCTTTGCAGGGCCGCCGTGACCTTGACCTTACGGTCACGGAGCCCAAACTCGGCCACGGGCCAGCGGGGGACGGGACGCGACTCGTGGCCAAGTTTCATGGGGACCCGACTCAAAATGCGGCCTCCAGAGCGTCCAGAAGTTTGGACCTTTGCAGGGCCGTCGTGACCTTGACCTTGGGGTCACGGAGCCCAAACTCGGCCACGGGCCAGCGGGGGACGGGACGCAACTCGTGGCCAAGTTTCATGGGGATCCGACACAAAATGCGGCCTCCAGAGCGTCCAGAAGTTTTGACCTTTGCAGGGCCGCCGTGACCTTGACCTTGGGGTCACGGAGCCCAAACTCGGCCACGGGCCAGCGGGGGACGGGACGCAACTCGTGGCCAAGTTTCATGGGGATCCGACTCAAAATGCGGCCTCCAGAGCGTCCAGAAGTTTTGACCTTTGCAGGGCCGCAGTGACCTTGACCTTGGGGTCACGGAGCCCAAACTCGGCCACGGGCCAGCGGGGGCGGGGACGCAACTCGTGGCCAAGGTTCATGGGGATCCGAATATAAATGTGGCCTCCAGAGCGTCCAGAAGTTTTGACCTTTGCAGGGCCGCCGTGACCTTGACCTTGGGGTCACGGAGCCCAAACTCGGCCACGGGCCAGCGGGGGACGGGACGCAACTCGTGGCCAAGTTTCATGGGGATCCGACTCAAAATGCGGCCTCCAGAGCGTCCAGAAGTTTTGACATTTGCAGGGCCGCCGTGACCTTGACCTTGGGGTCACGGAGCCCAAACTCGGCCACGGGCCAGCGGGGGACGGGACGCAACTCGTGGCCAAGTTTCATGGGGACCCGACTCAAAATGGGGCCTCCAGAGCGTCCAGAAGTTTTGACCTTTGCAGGGCCGCCGTGACCTTGACCTTGGGGTCACGGAGCCCAAACTCGGCCACGGGCCAGCGGGGGACGGGACGCAACTCGTGGCCAAGTTTCATGGGGATCCGACTCAAAATGCGGCCTCCAGAGCGTCCAGAAGTTTTGACCTTTGCAGGGCCGCCGTGACCTTGACCTTGGGGTCACGGAGCCGAAACTCGGCCACGGGCGAGCGGGGGACGGGACGCAACTCGTGGCCAAGTTTCATGCGGATCCGACACAAAATGCGGCCTCCAGAGCGTCCAGTAGTTTTGACGTTTGCAGGGCCGCCGTGACCTTGACCTTGTGTTCACGGAGCCCAAACTCGGCCACGGGCCAGCGGGGGACGGGACGCAACTCGTGGCCAAGTTTCATGGGGACCCGACTCAAAATGCGGCCTCCAGAGCGTCCAGAAGTTTTGACCTTTTCAGGGCCGCCGTGACATTGACCTTGGGGTCACGGAGCCCAAACTCGGCCACGGGCCAGCGGGGGACGGGACGCAACTCGTGGCCAAGTTTCAAGGGGATCCGACACAAAATGCGGCCTCCAGAGCGTCCAGAAGTTTTGACCTTTGCAGGGCCGCCGTGACCTTGACCTTGGGGTCACGGAGGCCAAACTCGGCCACGGGCCAGCGGGGGACGGGACGCAACTCGTGGCCAAGTTTCATGGGGATCCGACTCAAAATGCGGCCTCCAGAGCGTCCAGAAGTTTTGACTTTTGCAGGGCCGCCGTGACCTTGACCTTGGGGTCACGGAGCCCAAACTCGGCCACGAGCCAGCGGGGGACGGGACGCAACTCGTGGCCAAGTTTCATGGGGAGCCGACTCAAAATGCGGCCTCCAGAGCGTCCAGAAGTTTTGACCTTTGCAGGGCCGCCGTGACCTTGACCTTGGGGTCACGGAGCCCAAACTCGGCCACGGGCCAGCGGGGGACGGGACGCAACTCGTGGCCAAGTTTCATGGGGATCCGACACAAAATGCGGCCTCCAGAGCGTCCAGAAGTTTTGACTTTTGCAGGGCCGCCGTGACCTTGACCTTGGGGTCACGGAGCCCAAACTCGGCCACGGGCCAGCGGGGGACGGGACGCAACTCGTGGCCAAGTTTCATGGAAATCCGACTCAAAATGCGGCCTCCAGAGCGTCCAGAAGTTTTGACATTTGCAGGGCCGCCGTGACCTTGACCTTGGGGTCACGGAGCCCAAACTCGGCCACGGGCCAGCGGGGGACGGGACGCAACTCGTGGCCAAGATTCATGGGGATCCGACTCAAAATGCGGCCTCCAGAGCGTCCAGAAGTTTTGACCTTTGCAGGGCCGCCGTGACCTTGACCTTGGGGTCACGGAGCCCAAACTCGGTCACGGGCCAGCGGGGGACGGGACGCAACTCGTGGCCAAGTTTCATGGGGATCCGACTCAAAATGCGGCCTCCAGAGCGTCCAGAAGTTTTGACATTTGCAGGGCCGCCGTGACCTTGACCTTGGGGTCACGGAGCCCAAACTCGGCCACGGGCCAGCGGGGTACGGGACGCAACTCGTGGCCAAGTTTCATGGGGACCCGACTCAAAATGCGGCCTCCAGAGCGTCCAGAAGTTTTGACCTTTGCAGGGCCGCCGTGACATTGACCTTGGGGTCACGGAGCCCAAACTCGGCCACGGGCCAGCGGGGGACGGGACGCAACTCGTGGCCAAGTTTCAAGGGGATCCGACACAAAATGCGGCCTCCAGAGCGTCCAGAAGTTTTGACCTTTGCAGGGCCGCAGTGACGTTGACCTTGGGGTCACGGAGCCCAAACTCGGCCACGGGCCAGCGGGGGACGGGACGCAACTCGTGGCCAAGTTTCATGGGGACCCGACTCAAAATGCGGCCTCCAGAGCGTCCAGAAGTTTTGACATTTGCAGGGCCGCCGTGACCTTGACCTTGGGGTCACGGAGCCCAAACTCGGCCACGGGCCAGCGGGGGACGGGACGCAACTCGTGGCCAAGTTTCATGGGGATCCGACTCAAAATGCGGCCTCCAGAGCGTCCAGAAGTTTTGACCTTTGCAGGGCCGCCGTGACCTTGACCTTGGGGTCACGGAGCCCAAACTCGGCCACGGGCCAGCGGGGGACGGGACGCAACTCGTGGCCAAGTTTCATGGGGACCCGACTCAAAATGGGGCCTCCAGAGCGTCCAGAAGTTTTGACCTTTGCAGGGCCGCCGTGACCTTGACCTTGGGGTCACGGAGCCCAAACTCGGCCACGGGCCAGCGGGGGACGGGACGCAACTCGTGGCCAAGTTTCATGGGGATCCGACTCAAAATGCGGCCTCCAGAGCGTCCAGAAGTTTTGACCTTTGCAGGGCCGCCGTGACCTTGACCTTGGGGTCACGGAGCCGAAACTCGGCCACGGGCGAGCGGGGGACGGGACGCAACTCGTGGCCAAGTTTCATGCGGATCCGACACAAAATGCGGCCTCCAGAGCGTCCAGTAGTTTTGACGTTTGCAGGGCCGCCGTGACCTTGACCTTGTGTTCACGGAGCCCAAACTCGGCCACGGGCCAGCGGGGGACGGGACGCAACTCGTGGCCAAGTTTCATGGGGACCCGACTCAAAATGCGGCCTCCAGAGCGTCCAGAAGTTTTGACCTTTGCAGGGCCGCCGTGACATTGACCTTGGGGTCACGGAGCCCAAACTCGGCCACGGGCCAGCGGGGGACGGGACGCAACTCGTGGCCAAGTTTCAAGGGGATCCGACACAAAATGCGGCCTCCAGAGCGTCCAGAAGTTTTGACCTTTGCAGGGCCGCCGTGACCTTGACCTTGGGGTCACGGAGCCCAAACTCGGCCACGGGCCAGCGGGGGACGGGACGCAACTCGTGGCCAAGTTTCATGGGGATCCGACTCAAAATGCGGCCTCCAGAGCGTCCAGAAGTTTTGACCTTTGCAGGGCCGCCGTGACCTTGACCTTGGGGTCACGGAGCCCAAACTCGGCCACGAGCCAGCGGGGGACGGGACGCAACTCGTGGCCAAGTTTCATGGGGACCCGACTCAAAATGCGGCCTCCAGAGCGTCCAGAAGTTTTGACCTTTGCAGGGCCGCCGTGACCTTGACCTTGGGGTCACGGAGCCCAAACTCGGCCACGGGCCAGCGGGGGACGGGACGCAACTCGTGGCCAAGTTTCATGGGGATCCGACACAAAATGCGGCCTCCAGAGCGTCCAGAAGTTTTGACCTTTGCAGGGCGGCAGTGACCTTGACCTTGGGGTCACGGAGCCCAAACTCGGCCACGGGCCAGCGGGGGACGGGACGCAACTCGTGGCCAAGTTTCATGGAAATCCGACTCAAAATGCGGCCTCCAGAGCGTCCAGAAGTTTTGACATTTGCAGGGCCGCCGTGACCTTGACCTTGGGGTCACGGAGCCCAAACTCGGCCACGGGCCAGCGGGGGACGGGACGCAACTCGTGGCCAAGATTCATGGGGATCCGACTCAAAATGCGGCCTCCAGAGCATCCAGAAGTTTTGACCTTTGCAGGGCCGCCGTGACCTTGACCTTGGGGTCACGGAGCCCAAACTCGGCCACGGGCCAGCGGGGGACGGGACGCGACTCGTGGCCAAGTTTCATGGGGACCCGACTCAAAATGCGGCCTCCAGAGCGTCCAGAAGTTTGGACCTTTGCAGGGCCGTCGTGACCTTGACCTTGGGGTCACGGAGCCCAAACTCGGCCACGGGCCAGCGGGGGACGGGACGCAACTCGTGGCGAAGTTTCATGGGGATCCGACACAAAATGCGGCCTCCAGAGCGTCCAGAAGTTTTGACCTTTGCAGGGCCGCCGTGACCTTGACCTTGGGGTCACGGAGCCCAAACTCGGCCACGGGCCAGCGGGGGACGGGACGCAACTCGTGGCCAAGTTTCAAGGGGATCCGACACAAAATGCGGCCTCCAGAGCGTCCAGAAGTTTTGACATTTGCAGGGCCGCCGTGACCTTGACCTTGGGGTCACGGAGCCCAAACTCGGCCACGGGCCAGCGGGGGACGGGACGCAACTCGTGGCCAAGTTTCATGGAGATCCGACTAAAAATGCGGCCTCCAGAGCGTCCAGAAATTTTGACATTTGCAGGGCCGCCGTGACCTTGACCTTGGGGTCACGGAGCCCAAACTCGGCCACGGGCCAGTGGGGGACGGGACGCAACTCGTGGCCAAGTTTCATGGGGATCCGACTCAAAATGCGGCCTCCAGAGCGTCAAGAAATTTTGACCTTTGCAGGGCCGCCGTGACTTTGACCTTGGTGTCACGGAGCCCAAACTCGGCCACGGGCCAGCGGGGGACGGGACGCAACTGGTGGCCAAGTTTAATGGGGACCCGACTCAAAATGCGGCCTCCAGAGCGTCCAGAAGTTTTGACTTTTGCAGGGCCGCCGTGACCTTGACCTTGGGGTCACGGAGCCCAAACTCGGTCACGGGCCAGCGGGGGACGGGACGCAACTCGTGGCCAAGTTTCATGGGGATCCGACTCAAAATGCGGCCTCCAGAGCGTCCAGAAGTTTTGACATTTGCAGGGCCGCCGTGACCTTGACCTTGGGGTCACGGAGCCCAAACTCGGCCACGGGGCAGCGGGGGACGGGACGCAACTCGTGGCCAAGTTTCATGGGGACCCGACTCAAAATGCGGCCTCCAGAGCGTCCAGAAGTTTTGACCTTTGCAGGGCCGCCGTGACATTGACCTTGGGGTCACGGAGCCCAAACTCGGCCACGGGCCAGCGGGGGACGGGACGCAACTCGTGGCCAAGTTTCAAGGGGATCCGACACAAAATGCGGCCTCCAGAGCGTCCAGAAGTTTTGACCTTTGCAGCGCCGCAGTGACGTTGACCTTGGGGTCACGGAGCCCAAACTCGGCCACGGGCCAGCGGGGGACGGAACGCAACTCGTGGCCAAGTTTCATGGGGATCCGACTCAAAATGCGGCCTCCAGAGCGTCCAGAAGTTTTGACCTTTGCAGGGCCGCCGTGACCTTGACCTTGGGGTCACGGAGCCCAAACTCGGCCACGGGCCAGCGGGGGACGGGACGCAACTCGTGGCCAAGTTTCATGGGGATCCGACACAAAATGCGGCCTCCAGAGCGTCCAGAAGTTTTGACATTTGCAGGGCCGCCGTGACCTTGACCTTGGGGTCACGGAGCCCAAATTCGGCCGCGGGCCAGCGGGGGACGGAACGCAACTCGTGGCCAAGTTTCATGGAGATCCGACTCAAAATGCGGCCTCCAGAGCGTCCAGAAGATTTGACTTTTGCAGGGCCGCCGTGACCTTGACCTTGGGTTCACGGAGCCCAAACTCGGCCACGGGCCAGCGGGGGACGGGACGCAACTCGTGGCCAAGTTTCATGGGGATCCGACTCAAAATGCGGCCTCCAGAGCGTCCAGAAGTTTTGACCTTTGCAGGGCCGCCGTGACCTTGACCTTGGGGTCACGGAGCCCAAACTCGGCCACGGGCCAGCGGGGGACGGGACGCAACTCGTGGCCAAGTTTCACGGGGATCCGACTCAAAATGCGGCCTCCAGAGCGTCCAGAATTTTTGACCTTTGCAGGGCCGCAGTGACCTTGACCTTGGGGTCACGGAGCCCAAACTCGGCCACGGGCCAGCGGGGGACGGGACGCAACTCGTGGCCAAGTTTCATGGGGACCCGACTCAAAATGCGGCCTCCAGAGCGTCCAGAATTTTTGACCTTTGCAGGGCCGCCGTGACCTTGACCTTGGGGTCACGGAGCCCAAACTCGGCCACGGGCCAGCGGGGGACGGGACGCAACTCGTGGCCAAGTTTCATGGGGATCCGACTCAAAATGCGGCCTCCAGAGCGTCCAGAAGTTTTGACCTTTGCAGGGCCGCCGTGACCTTGACCTTGGGGTCACGGAGCCCAAACTCGGCCACGGGCCAGCGGGGGACGGGACGCAACTCGTGGCCAAGTTTCATGGGGATCCGACTCAAAATGCGGCCTCCAGAGCGTCCAGAAGTTTTGACCTTTGCAGGGCCGTCGTGACCTTGACCTTGGGGTCACGGAGCCGAAACTCGGCCACGGGCCAGCGGGGGACGGAACGCAACTCGTGGCCAAGTTTCATGGGGATCCGACACAAAATGCGGCCTCCAGAGCGTCCAGAAGTTTTGACCTTTGCAGGGCCGCCGTGACCTTGACCTTGGGGTCACGGAGCCCAAACTCGGCCACGGGCCAGCGGGGGACGGGACGCAACTCGTGGCCAAGTTTCATGGGGATCCGACTCAAAATGCGGCCTCCAGAGCGTCCAGAAGTTTTGACCTTTGCAGGGCCGCCGTGACCTTGACCTTGGGGTCACGGAGCCCAAACTCGGCCACGGGTCAGCGGGGGACGGGACGCAACTCGTGGCCAAGTTTCATGGGGACCCGACTCAAAATGCGGCCTCCAGAGCGTCCAGAAGTTTTGACTTTTGCAGGGCCGCCGTGACCTTGACCTTGGGGTCACGGAGCCCAAACTCGGCCACGGGCCAGCGGGGGACGGGACGCAACTCGTGGCCAAGTTTCATGGGGATCCGACTCAAAATGCGGCCTCCAGAGCGTCCAGAAGTTTTGACCTTTGCAGGGCCGCAGTGACGTTGACCTTGGGGTCACGGAGCCCAAACTCGGCCACGGGCCAGCGGGGGACGGGACGCAACTCGTGGCCAAGTTTCATGGGGATCCGACTCAAAATGCGGCCTCCAGAGCGTCCAGAAGTTTTGACCTTTGCAGGGCCGCCGTGACCTTGACCTTGGGGTCACGGAGCCCAAACTCGGCAACGGGCCAGCGGGGGACGGGACGCAACTCGTGGCCAAGTTTCATGGGGACCCGACTCAAAATGCGGCCTCCAGAGCGTCCAGAAGTTTTGACCTTTGCAGGGCCGCCGTGACCTTGACCTTGGGGTCACGGAGCCCAAACTCGGCCACGGGCCAGCGGGGGACGGGACGCAACTCGTGGCCAAGTTTCATGGGGATCCGACACAAAATGCGGCCTCCAGAGCGTCCAGAAGTTTTGACCTTTGCAGGGCCGCAGTGACCTTGACCTTGGGGTCACGGAGCCCAAACTCGGCCACGGGCCAGCGGGGGACGGGACGCAACTCGTGGCCAAGTTTCATGGAAATCCGACTCAAAATGCGGCCTCCAGAGCGTCCAGAAGTTTTGACGTTTGCAGGGCCGCCGTGACCTTGACCTTGGGGTCACGGAGCCCAAACTCGGCCACGGGCCAGCGGGGGATGGGACGCAACTCGTGGCCAAGTTTCATGGGGATCCGACTCAAAATGCGGCCTCCAGAGCGTCCAGAAGTTTTGACCTTTGCAGGGCCGCCGTGACCTTGACCTTGGGGTCACGGAGCCGAAACTCGGCCACGGGCGAGCGGGGGACGGGACGCAACTCGTGGCCAAGTTTCATGCGGATCCGACACAAAATGCGGCCTCCAGAGCGTCCAGAAGTTTTGACGTTTGCAGGGCCGCCGTGACCTTGACCTTGGGGTCACGGAGCCCAAACTCGGCCACGGGCCAGTGGGGGACGGGACGCAACTCGTGGCCAAGTTTCATGGGGATCCGATTCAAAATGCGGCCTCCAGAGCGTCCAGAAATTTTGACTTTTGCAGGGCCGCCGTGACCTTGACCTTGGGGTCACGGAGCCCAAACTCGGCCACGGGCCAGTGGGGGACGGGACGCAACTCGTGGCCAAGTTTCATGGGGATCCGACTCAAAATGCGGCCTCCAGAGCGTCCAGAAGATTTGACCTTTGCAGGGCCGCCGTGACTTTGACCTTGGTGTCACGGAGCCCAAACTCGGCCACGGGCCAGCGTTGGACGGGACGCAACTCGTGGCCAAGTTTCATGGGGACCCGACTCAAAATGCGGCCTCCAGAGCGTCCAGAAGTTTTGACCTTTGCAGGGCCGCCGTGACCTTGACCTTGGGGTCACGGAGCCCAAACTCGGTCACGGGCCAGTGGGGGACGGGACGCAACTCGTGGCCAAGTTTCATGGGGATCCGACTCAAAATGCGGCCTCCAGAGCGTCCAGAAGTTTTGACATTTGCAGGGCCGCCGTGACCTTGACCTTGGGTTCACGGAGCCCAAACTCGGCCACGGGCCAGCGGGGGACGGGACGCAACTCGTGGCCAAGTTTCATGGGGACCCGACTCAAAATGCGGCCTCCAGAGCGTCCAGAAGTTTTGACCTTTGCAGGGCCGCCGTGACATTGACCTTGGGGTCACGGAGCCCAAACTCGGCCACGGGCCAGCGGGGGACGGGACGCAACTCGTGGCCAAGTTTCAAGGGGATCCGACACAAAATGCGGCCTACAGAGCGTCCAGAAGTTTTGACCTTTGCAGGGCCGCCGTGACCTTGACCTTGGGGTCACGGAGCCCAAACTCGGCCACGGGCCAGCGGGGGACGGGACGAAACTCGTGGCCAAGTTTCATGGGGATCCGACTCAAAATGCGGCCTCCAGAGCGTCCAGAAGTTTTGACCTTTGCAGGGCCGCCGTGACCTTGACCTTGGGGTCACGGAGCCCAAACTCGGCCACGGGCCAGCGGGGGACGGGACGCAACTCGTGGCCAAGTTTCATGGGGACCCGACTCAAAATGCGGCCTCCAGAGCGTCCAGAAGTTTTGACCTTTGCAGGGCCGCCGTGACCTTGACCTTGGGGTCACGGAGCCCAAACTCGGCCACGGGCCAGCGGGGGACGGGACGCAACTCGTGGCCAAGTTTCATGGGGATCCGACACAAAATGCGGCCTCCAGAGCGTCCAGAAGTTTTGACCTTTGCAGGGCGGCAGTGACCTTGACCTTGGGGTCACGGAGCCCAAACTCGGCCACGGGCCAGCGGGGGACGGGACGTAACTCGTGGCCAAGTTTCATGGAAATCCGACTCAAAATGCGGCCTCCAGAGCGTCCAGAAGTTTTGACCTTTGCAGGGCCGCCGTGACCTTGACCTTGGGGTCACGGAGCCCAAACTCGGCCACGGGCCAGCGGGGGACGGGACGCAACTCGTGGCCAAGTTTCATGGGGATCCGACTCAAAATGCGGCCTCCAGAGCGTCCAGAAGTTTTGACCTTTGCAGGGCGGCAGTGACCTTGACCTTGGGGTCACGGAGCCCAAACTCGGCCACGGGCCAGCGGGGGACGGGACGCAACTCGTGGCCAAGTTTCATGGAAATCCGACTCAAAATGCGGCCTCCAGAGCGTCCAGAAGTTTTGACATTTGCAGGGCCGCCGTGACCTTGACCTTGGGGTCACGGAGCCCAAACTCGGCCACGGGCCAGCGGGGGACGGGACGCGACTCGTGGCCAAGTTTCATGGGGACCCGACTCAAAATGCGGCCTCCAGAGCGTCCAGAAGTTTGGACCTTTGCAGGGCCGTCGTGACCTTGACCTTGGGGTCACGGAGCCCAAACTCGGCCACGGGCCAGCGGGGGACGGGACGCAACTCGTGGCGAAGTTTCATGGGGATCCGACTCAAAATGCGGCCTCCAGAGCGTCCAGAAGTTTTGACCTTTGCAGGGCCGCCGTGACCTTGACCTTGGGGTCACGGAGCCCAAACTCGGCCACGGGCCAGCGGGGGACGGGACGCAACTCGTGGCCAAGTTTCAAGGGATCCGACACAAAATGCGGCCTCCAGAGCGTCCAGAAGTTTTGACATTTGCAGGGCCGCCGTGACCTTGACCTTGGGGTCACGGAGCCCAAACTCGGCCACGGGCCAGCGGGGGACGGGACGCAACTCGTGGCCAAGTTTCATGGAGATCCGACTCAAAATGCGGCCTCCAGAGCGTCCAGAAATTTTGACATTTGCAGGGCCGCCGTGACCTTGACCTTGGGGTCACGGAGCCCAAACTCGGCCACGGGCCAGTGGGGGACGGGACGCAACTCGTGGCCAAGTTTCATGGGGATCCGACTCAAAATGCGGCCTCCAGAGCGTCAAGAAGTTTTGACCTTTGCAGGGCCGCCGTGACTTTGACCTTGGGGTCACGGAGCCCAAACTCGGCCACGGGCCAGCGGGGGACGGGACGCAACTGGTGGCCAAGTTTAATGGGGACCCGACTCAAAATGCGGCCTCCAGAGCGTCCAGAAGGTTTGACTTTTGCAGGGCCGCCGTGACCTTGACCTTGGGGTCACGGAGCCCAAACTCGGTCACGGGCCAGCGGGGGACGGGACGCAACTCGTGGCCAAGTTTCATGGGGATCCGACTCAAAATGCGGCCTCCAGAGCGTCCAGAAGTTTTGACATTTGCAGGGCCGCCGTGACCTTGACCTTGGGGTCACGGAGCCCAAACTCGGCCACGGGCCAGCGGGGGACGGGACGCAACTCGTGGCCAAGTTTCATGGGGACCCGACTCAAAATGCGGCCTCCAGAGCGTCCAGAAGTTTTGACCTTTGCAGGGCCGCCGTGACATTGACCTTGGGGTCACGGAGCCCAAACTCGGCCACGGGCCAGCGGGGGACGGGACGCAACTCGTGGCCAAGTTTCAAGGGGATCCGACACAAAATGCGGCCTCCAGAGCGTCCAGAAGTTTTGACCTTTGCAGGGCCGCAGTGACGTTGACCTTGGGGTCACGGAGCCCAAACTCGGCCACGGGCCAGCGGGGGACGGAACGCAACTCGTGGCCAAGTTTCATGGGGATCCGACTCAAAATGCGGCCTCCAGAGCGTCCAGAAGTTTTGACCTTTGCAGGGCCGCCGTGACCTTGACCTTGGGGTCACGGAGCCCAAACTCGGCCACGGGCCAGCGGGGGACGGGACGCAACTCGTGGCCAAGTTTCATGGGGATCCGACACAAAATGCGGCCTCCAGAGCGTCCAGAAGTTTTGACATTTGCAGGGCCGCCGTGACCTTGACCTTGGGGTCACGGAGCCCAAATTCGGCCACGGGCCAGCGGGGGACGGGACGCAACTCGTGGCCAAGTTTCATGGAGATCCGACTCAAAATGCGGCCTCCAGAGCGTCCAGAAGATTTGACCTTTGCAGGGCCGCCGTGACCTTGACCTTGGGGTCACGGAGCCCAAACTCGGCCACGGGCCAGCGGGGGACGGGACGCAACTCGTGGCCAAGTTTCATGGGGATCCGACTCAAAATGCGGCCTCCAGAGCGTCCAGAAGTTTTGACCTTTGCAGGGCCGCCGTGACCTTGACCTTGGGGTCACGGAGCCCAAACTCGGCCACGGGCCAGCGGGGGACGGGACGCAACTCGTGGCCAAGTTTCATGGGGATCCGACTCAAAATGCGGCCTCCAGAGCGTCCAGAAGTTTTGACCTTTGCAGGGCCGCCGTGACCTTGACCTTGGGGTCACGGAGCCCAAACTCGGCCACGGGCCAGTGGGGGACGGGACGCAACTCGTGGCCAAGTTTCATGGGGATCCGACTCAAAATGCGGCCTCCAGAGCGTCAAGAAGTTTTGACCTTTGCAGGGCCGCCGTGACTTTGACCTTGGTGTCACGGAGCCCAAACTCGGCCACGGGCCAGCGGGGGACGGGACGCAACTCGTGGCCAAGTTTCATGGGGACCCGACTCAAAATGCGTCCTCCAGAGCGTCCAGAAGTTTTGACCTTTGCAGGGCCGCCGTGACCTTGACCTTGGGGTCACGGAGCCCAAACTCGGTCACGGGCCAGCGGGGGACGGGACGCAACTCGTGGCCAAGTTTCATGGGGATCCGACTCAAAATGCGGCCTCCAGAGCGTCCAGAAGTTTTGACATTTGCAGGGCCGCCGTGACCTTGACCTTGGGGTCACGGAGCCCAAACTCGGCCACGGGCCAGCGGGGTACGGGACGCAACTCGTGGCCAAGTTTCATGGGGACCCGACTCAAAATGCGGCCTCCAGAGCGTCCAGAAGTTTTGACCTTTGCAGGGCCGCCGTGACATTGACCTTGGGGTCACGGAGCCCAAACTCGGCCACGGGCCAGCGGGGGACGGGACGCAACTCGTGGCCAAGTTTCAAGGGGATCCGACAAAAAATGCGGCCTCCAGAGCGTCCAGAAGTTTTGACCTTTGCAGGGCCGCAGTGACGTTGACCTTGGGGTCACGGAGCCCAAACTCGGCCACGGGCCAGCGGGGGACGGGACGCAACTCGTGGCCAAGTTTCATGGGGATCCGACTCAAAATGCGGCCTCCAGAGCGTCCAGAAGTTTTGACATTTGCAGGGCCGCCGTGACCTTGACCTTGAGGTCACGGAGCCCAAACTCGGCCACGGGCCAGCGGGGGACGGGACGCGACTCGTGGCCAAGTTTCATGGGGACCCGACTCAAAATGCGGCCTCCAGAGCGTCCAGAAGTTTGGACCTTTGCAGGTCCGTCGTGACCTTGACCTTGGGGTCACGGAGCCCAAACTCGGCCACGGGCCAGCGGGGGACGGGACGCAACTCGTGGCGAAGTTTCATGGGGATCCGACTCAAAATGCGGCCTCCAGAGCGTCCAGAAGTTTTGACCTTTGCAGGGCCGCCGTGACCTTGACCTTGGGGTCACGGAGCCCAAACTCGGCCACGGGCCAGCGGGGGACGGGACGCAACTCGTGGCCAAGTTTCAAGGGATCCGACACAAAATGCGGCCTCCAGAGCGTCCAGAAGTTTTGACATTTGCAGGGCCGCCGTGACCTTGACCTTGGGGTCACGGAGCCCAAACTCGGCCACGGGCCAGCGGGGGACGGGACGCAACTCGTGGCCAAGTTTCATGGAGATGCGACTCAAAATGCGGCCTCCAGAGCGTCCAGAAATTTTGACATTTGCAGGGCCGCCGTGACCTTGACCTTGGGGTCACGGAGCCCAAACTCGGCCACGGGCCAGTGGGGGACGGGACGCAACTCGTGGCCAAGTTTCATGGGGATCCGACTCAAAATGCGGCCTCCAGAGCGTCAAGAAGTTTTGACCTTTGCAGGGCCGCCGTGACTTTGACCTTGGGGTCACGGAGCCCAAACTCGGCCAAGGGCCAGCGGGGGACGGGACGCAACTGGTGGCCAAGTTTAATGGGGACCCGACTCAAAATGCGGCCTCCAGAGCGTCCAGAAGGTTTGACTTTTGCAGGGCCGCCGTGACCTTGACCTTGGGGTCACGGAGCCCAAACTCGGTCACGGGCCAGCGGGGGACGGGACGCAACTCGTGGCCAAGTTTCATGGGGATCCGACTCAAAATGCGGCCTCCAGAGCGTCCAGAAGTTTTGACATTTGCAGGGCCGCCGTGACCTTGACCTTGGGGTCACGGAGCCCAAACTCGGCCACGGGCCAGCGGGGGACGGGACGCAACTCGTGGCCAAGTTTCATGGGGACCCGACTCAAAATGCGGCCTCCAGAGCGTCCAGAAGTTTTGACCTTTGCAGGGCCGCCGTGACATTGACCTTGGGGTCACGGAGCCCAAACTCGGCCACGGGCCAGCGGGGGACGGGACGCAACTCGTGGCCAAGTTTCAAGGGGATCCGACACAAAATGCGGCCTCCAGAGCGTCCAGAAGTTTTGACCTTTGCAGGGCCGCAGTGACGTTGACCTTGGGGTCACGGAGCCCAAACTCGGCCACGGGCCAGCGGGGGACGGAACGCAACTCGTGGCCAAGTTTCATGGGGATCCGACTCAAAATGCGGCCTCCAGAGCGTCCAGAAGTTTTGACCTTTGCAGGGCCGCCGTGACCTTGACCTTGGGGTCACGGAGCCCAAACTCGGCCACGGGCCAGCGGGGGACGGGACGCAACTCGTGGCCAAGTTTCATGGGGATCCGACACAAAATGCGGCCTCCAGAGCGTCCAGAAGTTTTGACATTTGCAGGGCCGCCGTGACCTTGACCTTGGGGTCACGGAGCCCAAATTCGGCCACGGGCCAGCGGGGGACGGGACGCAACTCGTGGCCAAGTTTCATGGAGATCCGACTCAAAATGCGGCCTCCAGAGCGTCCAGAAGATTTGACCTTTGCAGGGCCGCCGTGACCTTGACCTTGGGGTCACGGAGCCCAAACTCGGCCACGGGCCAGCGGGGGACGGGACGCAACTCGTGGCCAAGTTTCATGGGGATCCGACTCAAAATGCGGCCTCCAGAGCGTCCAGAAGTTTTGACCTTTGCAGGGCCGCCGTGACCTTGACCTTGGGGTCACGGAGCCCAAACTCGGCCACGGGCCAGCGGGGGACGGGACGCAACTCGTGGCCAAGTTTCATGGGGATCCGACTCAAAATGCGGCCTCCAGAGCGTCCAGAAGTTTTGACCTTTGCAGGGCCGCCGTGACCTTGACCTTGGGGTCACGGAGCCCAAACTCGGCCACGGGCCAGTGGGGGACGGGACGCAACTCGTGGCCAAGTTTCATGGGGATCCGACTCAAAATGCGGCCTCCAGAGCGTCAAGAAGTTTTGACCTTTGCAGGGCCGCCGTGACTTTGACCTTGGTGTCACGGAGCCCAAACTCGGCCACGGGCCAGCGGGGGACGGGACGCAACTCGTGGCCAAGTTTCATGGGGACCCGACTCAAAATGCGTCCTCCAGAGCGTCCAGAAGTTTTGACCTTTGCAGGGCCGCCGTGACCTTGACCTTGGGGTCACGGAGCCCAAACTCGGTCACGGGCCAGCGGGGGACGGGACGCAACTCGTGGCCAAGTTTCATGGGGATCCGACTCAAAATGCGGCCTCCAGAGCGTCCAGAAGTTTTGACATTTGCAGGGCCGCCGTGACCTTGACCTTGGGGTCACGGAGCCCAAACTCGGCCACGGGCCAGCGGGGTACGGGACGCAACTCGTGGCCAAGTTTCATGGGGACCCGACTCAAAATGCGGCCTCCAGAGCGTCCAGAAGTTTTGACCTTTGCAGGGCCGCCGTGACATTGACCTTGGGGTCACGGAGCCCAAACTCGGCCACGGGCCAGCGGGGGACGGGACGCAACTCGTGGCCAAGTTTCAAGGGGATCCGACACAAAATGCGGCCTCCAGAGCGTCCAGAAGTTTTGACCTTTGCAGGGCCGCAGTGACGTTGACCTTGGGGTCACGGAGCCCAAACTCGGCCACGGGCCAGCGGGGGACGGGACGCAACTCGTGGCCAAGTTTCATGGGGATCCGACTCAAAATGCGGCCTCCAGAGCGTCCAGAAGTTTTGACCTTTGCAGGGCCGCCGTGACCTTGACCTTGGGGTCATGGAGCCCAAACTCGGCCACGGGCCAGCGGGGGACGGGACGCAACTCGTGGCCAAGTTTCATGGGGACCCGACTCAAAATGCGGCCTCCAGAGCGTCCAGAAGTTTTGACCTTTGCAGGGCCGCCGTGACCTTGACCTTGGGGTCACGGAGCCCGAACTCGGCCACGGGCCAGCGGGGGACGGGACGCAACTCGTGGCCAAGTTTCATGGGGATCCGACACAAAATGCGGCCTCCAGAGCGTCCAGAAGTTTTGACCTTTGCAGGGCCGCAGTGACCTTGACCTTGGGGTCACGGAGCCCAAACTCGGCCACGGGCCAGCGGGGGACGGGACGCAACTCGTGGCCAAGTTTCATGGAGATCCGACTCAAAATGCGGCCTCCAGAGCGTCCAGAAGTTTTGACCTTTGCAGGGCCGCCGTGACCTTGACCTTGGGGTCACGGAGCCCAAACTCGGCCACGGGCCAGCGGGGGACGGGACGCAACTCGTGGCCAAGATTCATGGGGATCCGACTCAAAATGCGGCCTCCAGAGCGTCCAGAAGTTTTGACCTTTGCAGGGCCGCCGTGACCTTGACCTTGGGGTCACGGAGCCCAAACTCGGCCACGGGCCAGCGGGGGACGGGACGCGACTCGTGGCCAAGTTTCATGGGGACCCGACTCAAAATGCGGCCTCCAGAGCGTCCAGAAGTTTGGACATTTGCAGGGCCGTCGTGACCTTGACCTTGGGGTCACGGAGCCCAAACTCGGCCACGGGCCAGCGGGGGACGGGACGCAACTCGTGGCCAAGTTTCATGGGGATCCGACACAAAATGCGGCCTCCAGAGCGTCCAGAAGTTTTGACTTTTGCAGGGCCGCCGTGACCTTGACCTTGGGGTCACGGAGCCCAAACTCGGCCACGGGCCAGCGGGGGACGGGACGCAACTCGTGGCCAAGTTTCAAGGGGATCCGATACAAAATGCGGCCTCCAGAGCGTCCAGAAGTTTTGACCTTTGCAGGGCCGCAGTGACCTTGACCTTGGGGTCACGGAGCCCAAACTCGGCCACGCGCCAGCGGGGGCGGGGACGCAACTCGTGGCCAAGGTTCATGGGGATCCGACTATAAATGCGGCCTCCAGAGCGTCCAGAAGTTTTGACCTTTGCAGGGCCGCCGTGACCTTGACCTTGGGGTCACGGAGCCCAAACTCGGCCACGGGCCAGCGGGGGACGGGACGCAACTCGTGGCCAAGTTTCATGGGGATCCGACTCAAAATGCGGCCTCCAGAGCGTCCAGAAGTTTTGACCTTTGCAGGGCCGCCGTGACCTTGACCTTGGGGTCACGGAGCCCAAACTCGGCCACGGGCCAGCGGGGGACGGGACGCAACTCGTGGCCAAGTTTCATGGGGATCCGACTCAAAATGCGGCCTCCAGAGCGTCCAGAAGTTTTGACTTTTGCAGGGCCGCCGTGACCTTGACCTTGGGGTCACGGAGCCGAAACTCGGCCACGGGCCAGCGGGGGACGGGACGCAACTCGTGGCCAAGTTTCAAGGGGACCCGACTCAAAATGCGTCCTCCAGAGCGTCCAGAAGTTTTGACTTTTGCAGGGCCGCCGTGACCTTGACCTTGGGGTCACGGAGCCCAAACTCGGCCACGGGCCAGCGGGGGACGGGACGCAACTCGTGGCCAAGTTTCATGGGGACCCGACTCAAAATGCGGCCTCCAGAGCGTCCAGAAGTTTTGACCTTTGCAGGGCCGCCGTGACCTTGACCTTGGGGTCACGGAGCCCAAACTCGGCCACGGGCCAGCGGGGGACGGGACGCAACTCGTGGCCAAGTTTCATGGGGACCCGACTCAAAATGCGGCCTCCAGAGCGTCCAGAAGTTTTGACCTTTGCAGGGCCGCCGTGACCTTGACCTTGGGATCACGGAGCCCAAACTCGGCCACGGGCCAGCGGGGGACGGGACGCGACTCGTGGCCAAGTTTCATGGGGACCCGACTCAAAATGCGGCCTCCAGAGCGTCCAGAAGTTTTGACCTTTGCAGGGCCGTCGTGACCTTGACCTTGGGGTCACGGAGCCCAAACTCGGCCACGGGCCAGCGGGGGACGGGACGCAACTCGTGGCCAAGTTTCAAGGGGACCCGACTCAAAATGCGGCCTCCAGAGCGTCCAGAAGTTTTGACCTTTGCAGGGCCGCCGTGACCTTGACCTTGGGGTCACGGAGCCCAAACTCGGCCACGGGCCAGCGGGGGACGGGACGCAACTCGTGGCCAAGTTTCATGGGGATCCGACTCAAAATGCGGCCTCAAGAGCGTCCAGAAGTTTTGACTTTTGCAGGGCCGCCGTGACCTTGACCTTGGGGTCACGGAGCCCAAACTCGGCCACGGGCCAGCGGGGGACGGGACGCAACTCGTGGCCAAGTTTCATGGGGATCCGACTCAAAATGCGGCCTCCAGAGCGTCCAGAAGTTTTGACCTTTGCAGGGCCGCCGTGACCTTGACCTTGGGGTCACGGAGCCCAAACTCGGCCACGGGCCAGCGGGGGACGGGACGCAACTCGTGGCCAAGTTTCATGGGGATCCGACTCAAAATGCGGCCTCCAGAGCGTCCAGAAGTTTTGACCTTTGCAGGGCCGCCGTGACCTTGACCTTGGGATCACGGAGCCCAAACTCGGCCACGGGCCAGCGGGGGACGGGACGCAACTCGTGGCCAAGTTTCATGGGGATCCGACTCAAAATGCGGCCTCCAGAGCGTCCAGAAGTTTTGACCTTTGCAGGGCCGCCGTGACCTTGACCTTGGGGTCACGGAGCCGAAACTCGGCCACGGGCCAGCGGGGGACGGGACGCAACTCGTGGCCAAGTTTCATGGGGATCCGACTCAAAATGCGGCCTCCAGAGCGTCCAGAAGTTTTGACCTTTGCAGGGCCGCCGTGACCTTGACCTTGGGGTCACGGAGCCCAAACTCGGCCACGGGCCAGCGGGGGACGGGACGCAACTCGTGGCGAAGTTTCATGGGGACCCGACTCAAAATGCGGCCTCCAGAGCGTCCAGAAGTTTTGACCTTTGCAGGGCCGCCGTGACCTTGACCTTGGGGTCACGGAGCCCAAACTCGGCCACGGGCCAGCGGGGGACGGGACGCAACTCGTGGCCAAGTTTCATGGGGATCCGACTCAAAATGCGGCCTCCAGAGCGTCCAGAAGTTTTGACCTTTGCAGGGCCGCCGAGACCTTGACCTTGGGGTCACGGAGCCCAAACTCGGCCACGGGCCAGCGGGGGACGGGACGCGACTCGTGGCCAAGTTTCATGGGGACCCGACTCAAAATGCGGCCTCCAGAGCGTCCAGAAGTTTTGACATTTGCAGGGCCGTCGTGACCTTGACCTTGGGGTCACGGAGCCCAAACTCGGCCACGGGCCAGCGGGGGACGGGACGCAACTCGTGGCCAAGTTTCATGGGGATCCGACTCAAAATGCGGCCTCCAGATCGTCCAGAAGTTTTGACTTTTGCAGGGCCGCCGTGACCTTGACCTTGGGGTCACGGAGCCCAAACTCGGCCACGGGCCAGCGGGGGACGGGACGCAACTCTTGGCCAAGTTTCATGGGGATCCGACACAAAATGCGGCCTCCAGAGCGTCCAGAAGTTTTGACATTTGCAGGGCCGCCGTGACCTTGACCTTGGGGTCACGGAGCCCAAACTCGGCCACGGGCCAGCGGGGGACGGGACGGAACTCGTGGCCAAGTTTCATGGGGACCCGACTCAAAATGCGGCCTCCAGAGCGTCCAGAAGTTTTGACCTTTGCAGGGCCGCCGTGACTTTGACCTTGGGGTCACGGAGCCCAAACTCGGCCACGGGCCAGCGGGGGACGGGACGCAACTCGTGGCCAAGTTTCATGGGGATCCGACTCAAAATGCGGCCTCCAGAGCGTCCAGAAGTTTTGACATTTGCAGGGCCGCAGTGACCTTGACCTTGGGGTCACGGAGCCCAAACTCGGCCACGGGCCAGCGGGGGACGGGACGCAACTCGTGGCCAAGTTTCATGGGGATCCGACTCAAAATGCGGCCTCCAGAGCGTCCAGAAGTTTTGACTTTTGCAGGGCCGCCGTGACCTTGACCTTGGGGTCACGGAGCCCAAACTCGGCCACGGGCCAGCGGGGGACGGGACGCAACTCGTGGCCAAGTTTCATGGGGATCCGACTCAAAATGCGGCCTCCAGAGCGTCCAGAAGTTTTGACCTTTGCAGGGCCGCCGTGACCTTGACCTTGGGGTCACGGAGCCCAAACTCGGCCACGGGCCAGCGGGGGACGGGACGCAACTCGTGGCCAAGTTTCATGGGGACCCGACTCAAAATGCGGCCTCCAGAGCGTCCAGAAGTTTTGACCTTTGCAGGGCCGCCGTGACCTTGACCTTGGGGTCACGGAGCCCAAACTCGGCCACGGGCCAGCGGGGGACGGGACGCAACTCGTGGCCAAGTTTCATGGGGATCCGACTCAAAATGCGACCTCCAGAGCGTCCAGAAATTTTGACCTTTGCAGGGCCGCCGTGACCTTGACCTTGGGGTCACGGAGCCCAAACTCGGCCACGGGCCAGCGGGGGACGGGACGCAACTCGTGGCCAAGTTTCATGGGGACCCGACTCAAAATGCGGCCTCCAGAGCGTCCAGAAGTTTTGACCTTTGCAGGGCCGCCGTGACCTTGACCTTGGGGTCACGGAGCCCAAACTCGGCCACGGGCCAGCGGGGGACGGGACGCAACTCGTGGCCAAGTTTCATGGGGATCCGACTCAAAATGCGGCCTCCAGAGCGTCCAGAAGTTTTGACCTTTGCAGGGCCGCCGTGACCTTGACCTTGGGGTCACGGAGCCCAAACTCGGCCACGGGCCAGCGGGGGACGGGACGCAACTCGTGGCGAAGTTTCATGGGGACCCGACTCAAAATGCGGCCTCCAGAGCGTCCAGAAGTTTTGACCTTTGCAGGGCCGCCGTGACCTTGACCTTGGGGTCACGGAGCCCAAACTCGGCCACGGGCCAGCGGGGGACGGGACGCAACTCGTGGCCAAGTTTCATGGAGATCCGACTCAAAATGCGGCCTCCAGAGCGTCCAGAAGTTTTGACCTTTGCAGGGCCGCCGTGACCTTGACCTTGGGGTCACGGAGCCCAAACTCGGCCACGGGCCAGCGGGGGACGGGACGCAACTTGTGGCCAAGTTTCATGGGGATCCGACTCAAAATGCGGCCTCCAGAACGTCCAGAAATTTTGACCTTTGCAGGGCCGCCGTGACCTTGACCTTGGGGTCACGGAGCCCAAACTCGGCCACGGGCCAGCGGGGGACGGGACGCAACTCGTGGCCAAGTTTCATGGGGACCCGACTCAAAATGCGGCCTCCAGAGCGTCCAGAAGTTTTGACCTTTGCAGGGCCGCCGTGACCTTGACCTTGGGGTCACGGAGCCCAAACTCGGCCACGGGCCAGCGGGGGACGGGACGCAACTCGTGGCCAAGTTTCATGGGGATCCGACTCAAAATGCGGCCTCCAGAGCGTCCAGAAGTTTTGACATTTGCAGGGCCGCCGTGACCTTGACCTTGGGGTCACGGAGCCCAAACTCGGTCACGGGCGAGCGGGGGACGGGACGCAACTCGTGGCCAAGTTTCATGGGGATCCGACACAAAATGCGGCCTCCAGAGCGTCCAGAAGTTTTGACGTTTGCAGGGCCGCCGTGACCTTGACCTTGGGGTCACGGAGCCCAAACTCGGCCACGGGCCAGCGGGGGACGGGACGCAACTCGTGGCCAAGTTTCATGGGGATCCGACTCAAAATGCGGCCTCCAGAGCGTCCAGAAGTTTTGACCTTTGCAGGGCCGTCGTGACCTTGACCTTGGGGTCACGGAGCCCAAACTCGGCCACGGGCCAGCGGGGGACGGGACGCAACTCGTGGCCAAGTTTCATGGGGATCCGACTCAAAATGCGGCCTCCAGAGCGTCCAGAAGTTTTGACCTTTGCAGGGCCGCCGTGACCTTGACCTTGGGGTCACGGAGCCCAAACTCGGCCACGGGCCAGCGGGGGACGGGACGCAACTCGTGGCCAAGTTTCATGGGGATCCGACTCAAAATGCGGCCTCCAGAGCGTCCAGAAGTTTTGACCTTTGCAGGGCCGCCGAGACCTTGACCTTGGGGTCACGGAGCCCAAACTCGGCCACGGGCCAGCGGGGGACGGGACGCGACTCGTGGCCAAGTTTCATGGGGACCCGACTCAAAATGCGGCCTCCAGAGCGTCCAGAAGTTTTGACCTTTGCAGGGCCGCCGTGACCTTGACCTTGGGGTCACGGAGCCCAAACTCGGCCACGGGCCAGCGGGGGACGGGACGCAACTCATGGCCAAGTTTCATGGGGATCCGACACAAAATGCGGCCTCCAGAGCGTCCAGAAGTTTTGACCTTTGCAGGGCCGCCGTGACCTTGACCTTGGGGTCACGGAGCCCAAACTCGGCCACGGGCCAGCGGGGGACGGGACGCAACTCGTGGCGAAGTTTCATGGAGATCCGACTCAAAATGCGGCCTCCAGAGCGTCCAGAAGTTTTGACCTTTGCAGGGCCGCCGTGACCTTGACCTTGGGGTCACGGAGCCCAAACTCGGCCACGGGCCAGCGGGGGACGGGACGCAACTCGTGGCCAAGTTTCATGGGGATCCGACTCAAAATGCGGCCTCCAGAGCGTCCAGAAGTTTTGACCTTTGCAGGGCCGCCGTGACCTTGACCTTGGTGTCACGGAGCCCAAACTCGGCCACGGGCCAGCGGGGGACGGGACGGAACTCGTGGCCAAGTTTCATGGGGACCCGACTCAAAATGCGGCCTCCAGAGCGTCCAGAAGTTTTGACCTTTGCAGGGCCGCCGTGACCTTGACCTTGGGGTCACGGAGCCCAAACTCGGCCACGGGCCAGCGGGGGACGGGACGCAACTCGTGGCCAAGTTTCATGGGGATCCGACTCAAAATGCGGCCTCCAGAGCGTCCAGAAGTTTTGACCTTTGCAGGGCCGCAGTGACCTTGACCTTGGGGTCACGGAGCCCAAACTCGGCCACGGGCCAGCGGGGGACGGGACGCAACTCGTGGCCAAGTTTCATGGGGATCCGACTCAAAATGCGGCCTCCAGAGCGTCCAGAAGTTTTGACTTTTGCAGGGCCGCCGTGACCTTGACCTTGGGGTCACGGAGCCCAAACTCGGCCACGGGCCAACGGGGGACGGGACGCAACTCGTGGCCAAGTTTCATGGGGATCCGACTCAAAATGCGGCCTCCAGAGCGTCCAGAAGTTTTGACTTTTGCAGGGCCGCCGTGACCTTGACCTTGGGGTCACGGAGCCCAAACTCGGCCACGGGCCAGCGGGGGACGGGACGCAACTCGTGGCCAAGTTTCATGGGGACCCGACTCAAAATGCGGCCTCCAGAGCGTCCAGAAGTTTTGACCTTTGCAGGGCCGCCGTGACCTTGACCTTGGGGTCACGGAGCCCAAACTCGGCCACGGGCCAGCGGGGGACGGGACGCAACTCGTGGCCAAGTTTCATGGGGATCCGACTCAAAATGCGGCCTCCAGAGCGTCCAGAAATTTTGACCTTTGCAGGGCCGCCGTGACCTTGACCTTGGGGTCACGGAGCCCAAACTCGGCCACGGGCCAGCGGGGGACGGGACGCAACTCGTGGCCAAGTTTCATGGGGATCCGACTCAAAATGCGGCCTCCAGAGCGTCCAGAAGTTTTGACTTTTGCAGGGCCGCCGTGACCTTGACCTTGGGGTCACGGAGCCCAAACTCGGCCACGGGCCAGCGGGGGACGGGACGCAACTCGTGGCCAAGTTTCATGGGGATCCGACTCAAAATGCGGCCTCCAGAGCGTCCAGAAGTTTTGACCTTTGCAGGGCCGCCGTGACCTTGACCTTGGGGTCACGGAGCCCAAACTCGGCCACGGGCCAGCGGGGGACGGGACGCAACTCGTGGCGAAGTTTCATGGGGACCCGACTCAAAATGCGGCCTCCAGAGCGTCCAGAAGTTTTGACCTTTGCAGGGCCGCCGTGACCTTGACCTTGGGGTCACGGAGCCCAAACTCGGCCACGGGCCAGCGGGGGACGGGACGCAACCCGTGGCCAAGTTTCATGGGGATCCGACTCAAAATGCGGCCTCCAGAGCGTCCAGAAGTTTTGACCTTTGCAGGGCCGCCGAGACCTTGACCTTGGGGTCACGGAGCCCAAACTCGGCCACGGGCCAGCGGGGGACGGGACGCGACTCGTGGCCAAGTTTCATGGGGACCCGACTCAAAATGCGGCCTCCAGAGCGTCCAGAAGTTTTGACATTTGCAGGGCCGTCGTGACCTTGACCTTGGGGTCACGGAGCCCAAACTCGGCCACGGGCCAGCGGGGGACGGGACGCAACTCGTGGCCAAGTTTCATGGGGATCCGACTCAAAATGCGGCCTCCAGATCGTCCAGAAGTTTTGACCTTTGCAGGGCCGCCGTGACCTTGACCTTGGGGTCACGGAGCCCAAACTCGGCCACGGGCCAGCGGGGGACGGGACGCAACTCGTGGCCAAGTTTCATGGGGATCCGACACAAAATGCGGCCTCCAGAGCGTCCAGAAGTTTTGACCTTTGCAGGGCCGCCGTGACCTTGACCTTGGGGTCACGGAGCCCAAACTCGGCCACGGGCCAGCGGGGGACGGGACGCAACTCGTGGCGAAGTTTCATGGAGATCCGACTCAAAATGCGGCCTCCAGAGCGTCCAGAAGTTTTGACCTTTGCAGGGCCGCCGTGACCTTGACCTTGGGGTCACGGAGCCCAAACTCGGCCACGGGCCAGCGGGGGACGGGACGCAACTCGTGGCCAAGTTTCATGGGGATCCGACTCAAAATGCGGCCTCCAGAGCGTCCAGAAGTTTTGACCTTTGCAGGGCCGCCGTGACCTTGACCTTGGGGTCACGGAGCCCAAACTCGGCCACGGGCCAGCGGGGGACGGGACGGAACTCGTGGCCAAGTTTCATGGGGACCCGACTCAAAATGCGGCCTCCAGAGCGTCCAGAAGTTTTGACCTTTGCAGGGCCGCCGTGACCTTGACCTTGGGGTCACGGAGCCCAAACTCGGCCACGGGCCAGCGGGGGACGGGACGCAACTCGTGGCCAAGTTTCATGGGGATCCGACTCAAAATGCGGCCTCCAGAGCGTCCAGAAGTTTTGACTTTTGCAGGGCCGCAGTGACCTTGACCTTGGGGTCACGGAGCCCAAACTCGGCCACGGGCCAGCGGGGGACGGGACGCAACTCGTGGCCAAGTTTCATGGGGATCTGACTCAAAATGCGGCCTCCAGAGCGTCCAGAAGTTTTGACTTTTGCAGGGCCGCCGTGACCTTGACCTTGGGGTCACGGAGCCCAAACTCGGCCACGGGCCAGCGGGGGACGGGACGCAACTCGTGGCCAAGTTTCATGGGGATCCGACTCAAAATGCGGCCTCCAGAGCGTCCAGAAGTTTTGACCTTTGCAGGGCCGCCGTGACCTTGACCTTGGGGTCACGGAGCCCAAACTCGGCCACGGGCCAGCGGGGGACGGGACGCAACTCGTGGCCAAGTTTCATGGGGACCCGACTCAAAATGCGGCCTCCAGAGCGTCCAGAAGTTTTGACTTTTGCAGGGCCGCCGTGACCTTGACCTTGGGGTCACGGAGCCCAAACTCGGCCACGGGCCAGCGGGGGACGGGACGCAACTCGTGGCCAAGTTTCATGGGGATCCGACTCAAAATGCGGCCTCCAGAGCGTCCAGAAATTTTGACCTTTGCAGGGCCGCCGTGACCTTGACCTTGGGGTCACGGAGCCCAAACTCGGCCACGGGCCAGCGGGGGACGGGACGCAACTCGTGGCCAAGTTTCATGGGGACCCGACTCAAAATGCGGCCTCCAGAGCGTCCAGAAGTTTTGACCTTTGCAGGGCCGCCGTGACCTTGACCTTGGGGTCACGGAGCCCAAACTCGGCCACGGGCCAGCGGGGGACGGGACGCAACTCGTGGCCAAGTTTCATGGGGATCCGACTCAAAATGCGGCCTCCAGAGCGTCCAGAAGTTTTGACCTTTGCAGGGCCGCCGTGACCTTGACCTTGGGGTCACGGAGCCTAAACTCGGTCACGGGCGAGCGGGGGACGGGACGCAACTCGTGGCCAAGTTTCATGGGGATCCGACTCAAAATGCGGCCTCCAGAGCGTCCAGAAGTTTTGACCTTTGCAGGGCCGCCGTGACCTTGACCTTGGGGTCACGGAGCCCAAACTCGGCCACGGGCCAGCGGGGGACGGGACGCAACTCGTGGCCAAGTTTCATGGGGATCCGACTCAAAATGCGGCCTCCAGAGCGTCCAGAAGTTTTGACCTTTGCAGGGCCGTCGTGACCTTGACCTTGGGGTCACGGAGCCCAAACTCGGCCACGGGCCAGCGGGGGACGGGACGCAACTCGTGGCCAAGTTTCATGGGGATCCGACTCAAAATGCGGCCTCCAGAGCGTCCAGAAGTTTTGACCTTTGCAGGGCCGCCGTGACCTTGACCTTGGGGTCACGGAGCCCAAACTCGGCCACGGGCCAGCGGGGGACGGGACGCAACTCGTGGCCAAGTTTCATGGAGATCCGACTCAAAATGCGGCCTCCAGAGCGTCCAGAAATTTTGACATTTGCAGGGCCGCCGTGACCTTGACCTTGGGGTCACGGAGCCCAAACTCGGCCACGGGCCAGTGGGGGACGGGACGCAACTCGTGGCCAAGTTTCATGGGGATCCGACTCAAAATGCGGCCTCCAGAGCGTCAAGAAGTTTTGACCTTTGCAGGGCCGCCGTGACTTTGACCTTGGTGTGACGGAGCCCAAACTCGGCCACGGGCCAGCGGGGGACGGGACGCAACTCGTGGCCAAGTTTCATGGGGACCCGACTCAAAATGCGGCCTCCAGAGCGTCCAGAAGTTTTGACCTTTGCAGGGCCGCCGTGACCTTGACCTTGGGGTCACGGAGCCCAAACTCGGTCACGGGCCAGCGGGGGACGGGACGCAACTCGTGGCCAAGTTTCATGGGGATCCGACTCAAAATGCGGCCTCCAGAGCGTCCAGAAGTTTTGACATTTGCAGGGCCGCCGTGACCTTGACCTTGGGGTCACGGAGCCCAAACTCGGCCACGGGCCAGCGGGGGACGGGACGCAACTCGTGGCCAAGTTTCATGGGGACCCGACTCAAAATGCGGCCTCCAGAGCGTCCAGAAGTTTTGACCTTTGCAGGGCCGCCGTGACATTGACCTTGGGGTCACGGAGCCCAAACTCGGCCACGGGCCAGCGGGGGACGGGACGCAACTCGTGGCCAAGTTTCAAGGGGATCCGACACAAAATGCGGCCTCCAGAGCGTCCAGAAGTTTTGACCTTTGCAGGGCCGCAGTGACGTTGACCTTGGGGTCACGGAGCCCAAACTCGGCCACGGGCCAGCGGGGGACGGGACGCAACTCGTGGCCAAGTTTCAAGGGGATCCGACACAAAATGCGGCCTCCAGAGCGTCCAGAAGTTTTGACCTTTGCAGGGCCGCCGTGACCTTGACCTTGGGGTCACGGAGCCCAAACTCGGCCACGGGCCAGCGGGGGACGGGACGCAACTCGTGGCCAAGTTTCATGGGGATCCGACACAAAATGCGGCCTCCAGAGCGTCCAGAAGTTTTGACGTTTGCAGGGCCGCAGTGACCTTGACCTTGGGGTCACGGAGCCCAAACTCGGCCACGGGCCAGCGGGGGACGGGACGCAACTCGTGGCCAAGTTTCATGGAAATCCGACTCAAAATGCGGCCTCCAGAGAGTCCAGAAGTTTTGACCTTTGCAGGGCCGCCGTGACCTTGACCTTGGGGTCACGGAGCCCAAACTCGGCCACGGGCCAGCGGAGGACGGGACGCAACTCGTGGCCAAGATTCATGGGGATCCGACTCAAAATGCGGCCTCCAGAGCGTCCAGAAGTTTTGACCTTTGCAGGGCCGCCGTGACCTTGACCTTGGGGTCACGGAGCCCAAACTCGGACACGGGCCAGCGGGGGACGGGACGCGACTCGTGGCCAAGTTTCATGGGGACCCGACTCAAAATGCGGCCTCCAGAGCGTCCAGAAGTTTGGACCTTTGCAGGGCCGTCGTGACCTTGACCTTGGGGTCACGGAGCCCAAACTCGGCCACGGGCCAGCGGGGGACGGGACGCAACTCGTGGCCAAGTTTCATGGGGATCCGACACAAAATGCGGCCTCCAGAGCGTCCAGAAGTTTTGACTTTTGCAGGGCCGCCGTGACCTTGACCTTGGGGTCACGGAGCCCAAACTCGGCCACGGGCCAGCGGGGGACGGGACGCAACTCGTGGCCAAGTTTCAAGGGGATCCGACACAAAATGCGGCCTCCAGAGCGTCCAGAAGTTTTGACCTTTGCAGGGCCGCAGTGACCTTGACCTTGGGGTCACGGAGCCCAAACTCGGCCACGCGCCAGCGTGGGCGGGGACGCAACTCGTGGCCAAGGTTCATGGGGATCCGACTATAAATGCGGCCTCCAGAGCGTCCAGAAGTTTTGACCTTTGCAGGGCCGCCGTGACCTTGACCTTGGGGTCACGGAGCCCAAACTCGGCCACGGGCCAGCGGGGGACGGGACGCAACTCGTGGCCAAGTTTCATGGGGATCCGACACAAAATGCGGCCTCCAGAGCGTCCAGAAGTTTTGACCTTTGCAGAGCCGCCGTGACCTTGACCTTGGGGTCACGGAGCCCAAACTCGGCCACGGGCCAGCGGGGGACGGGACGCAACTCGTGGCCAAGTTTCATGGGGATCCGACTCAAAATGCGGCCTCCAGAGCGTCCAGAAGTTTTGACCTTTGCAGGGCCGCCATGACCTTGACCTTGGGGTCACGGAGCCCAAACACGGCCACGGGCCAGCGGGGGACGGGACGCAACTCGTGGCCAAGTTTCAAGGGGACCCGACTCAAAATGCGGCCTCCAGAGCGTCCAGAAGTTTTGACATTTGCAGGGCCGCCGTGACCTTGACCTTGGGGTCACGGAGCCCAAACTCGGCCACGGGCCAGCGGGGGACGGGACGCAACTCGTGGCCAAGTTTCATGGGGATCCGACTCAAAATGCGGCCTCCAGAGCGTCCAGAAGTTTTGACCTTTGCAGGGCCGCCGTGACCTTGACCTTGGGGTCACGGAGCCCAAACTCGGCCACGGGCCAGCGGGGGACGGGACGCAACTCGTGGCCAAGTTTCATGGAGATCCGACTCAAAATGCGGCCTCCAGAGCGTCCAGAAATTTTGACATTTGCAGGGCCGCCGTGACCTTGACCTTGGGGTCACGGAGCCCAAACTCGGCCACGGGCCAGTGGGGGACGGGACGCAACTCGTGGCCAAGTTTCATGGGGATCCGACTCAAAATGCGGCCTCCAGAGCGTCAAGAAGTTTTGACCTTTGCAGGGCCGCCGTGACTTTGACCTTGGTGTCACGGAGCCCAAACTCGGCCACGGGTCAGCGGGGGACGGGACGCAACTGGTGGCTAAGTTTAATGGGGACCCGACTCAAAATGCGGCCTCCAGAGCGTCCAGAAATTTTGACCTTTGCAGATCCGCCGTGACCTTGACCTTGGGGTCACGGAGCCCAAACTCGGTCACGGGCCAGCGGGGGACGGGACGCAACTCGTGGCCAAGTTTCATGGGGATCCGACTCAAAATGCGGCCTCCAGAGCGTCCAGAAGTTTTGACATTTGCAGGGCCGCCGTGACCTTGACCTTGGGGTCACGGAGCCCAAACTCGGCCACGGGCCAGCGGGGGACGGGACGCAACTCGTGGCCAAGTTTCATGGGGACCCGACTCAAAATGCGGCCTCCAGAGCGTCCAGAAGTTTTGACCTTTGCAGGGCCGCCGTGACATTGACCTTGGGGTCACGGAGCCCAAACTCGGCCACGGGCCAGCGGGGGACGGGACGCAACTCGTGGCCAAGTTTCAAGGGGATCCGACACAAAATGCGGCCTCCAGAGCGTCCAGAAGTTTTGACCTTTGCAGGGCCGCAGTGACGTTGACCTTGGGGTCACGGAGCCCAAACTCGGCCACGGGCCAGCGGGGGACGGGACGCAACTCGTGGCCAAGTTTCATGGGGATCCGACTCAAAATGCGGCCTCCAGAGCGTCCAGAAGTTTTGACCTTTGCAGGGCCGCCGTGACCTTGACCTTGGGGTCACGGAGCCCAAACTCGGCCACGGGCCAGCGGGGGACGGGACGCAACTCGTGGCCAAGTTTCATGGGGATCCGACACAAAATGCGGCCTCCAGAGCGTCCAGAAGTTTTGACCTTTGCAGGGCCGCCGTGACCTTGACCTTGGGATCACGGAGCCCAAATTCGGCCACGGGCCAGCGGGGGACGGGACGCAACTCGTGGCCAAGTTTCATGGAGATCCGACTCAAAATGCGGCCTCCAGAGCGTCCAGAAGATTTGACTTTTGCAGGGCCGCCGTGACCTTGACCTTGGGGTCACGGAGCCCAAACTCGGCCACGGGCCAGCGGGGGACGGGACGCAACTCGTGGCCAAGTTTCATGGGGATCCGACTCAAAATGCGGCCTCCAGAGCGTCCAGAAGTTTTGACATTTGCAGGGCCGCCGTGACCTTGACCTTGGGGTCACGGAGCCCAAACTCGGCCACGGGCCAGCGGGGGACGGGACGCAACTCGTGGCCAAGTTTCACGGGGATCCGACTCAAAATGCGGCCTCCAGAGCGTCCAGAATTTTTGACCTTTGCAGGGCCGCAGTGACCTTGACCTTGGGGTCACGGAGCCCAAACTCGGCCACGGGCCAGCGGGGGACGGGACGCAACTCGTGGCCAAGTTTCATGGGGACCCGACTCAAAATGCGGCCTCCAGAGCGTCCAGAATTTTTGACCTTTGCAGGGCCGCCGTGACCTTGACCTTGGGGTCACGGAGCCCAAACTCGGCCACGGGCCAGCGGGGGACGGGACGCAACTCGTGGCCAAGTTTCATGGGGATCCGACTCAAAATGCGGCCTCCAGAGCGTCCAGAAGTTTTGACCTTTGCAGGGCCGCCGTGACCTTGACCTTGGGGTCACGGAGCCCAAACTCGGCCACGGGCCAGCGGGGGACGGGACGCGACTCGTGGCCAAGTTTCATGGGGACCCGACTCAAAATGCGGCCTCCAGAGCGTCCAGAAGTTTTGACCTTTGCAGGGCCGCCGTGACCTTGACCTTGGGGTCACGGAGCCCAAACTCGGCCACGGGCCAGCGGGGGACGGAACGCAACTCGTGGCCAAGTTTCATGGGGATCCGACACAAAATGCGGCCTCCAGAGCGTCCAGAAGTTTTGACCTTTGCAGGGCCGCCGTGACCTTGACCTTGGGGTCACGGAGCCCAAACTCGGCCACGGGCCAGCGGGGGACGGGACGCGACTCGTGGCCAAGTTTCATGGGGACCCGACTCAAAATGCGGCCTCCAGAGCGTCCAGAAGTTTTGACGTTTGCAGGGCCGTCGTGACCTTGACCTTGGGGTCACGGAGCCCAAACTCGGCCACGGGCCAGCGGGGGACTGAACGCAACCCGTGGCCAAGTTTCATGGGGATCCGACACAAAATGCGGCCTCCAGAGCGTCCAGAAGTTTTGACATTTGCAGGGCCGCCGTGACCTTGACCTTGGGGTCACGGAGCCCAAACTCGGCCACGGGCCAGCGGGGGACGGGACGCAACTCGTGGCCAAGTTTCATGGGGATCCGACTCAAAATGCGGCCTCCAGAGCGTCCAGAAGTTTTGACCTTTGCAGGGCCGCCGTGACCTTGACCTTGGGGTCACGGAGCCCAAACTCGGCCACGGGCCAGCGGGGGACGGGACGCAACTCGTGGCCAAGTTTCATGGGGATCCGACTCAAAATGCGGCCTCCAGAGCGTCCAGAAGTTTTGACCTTTGCAGGGCCGCCGTGACCTTGACCTTGGGGTCACGGAGCCCAAACTCGGCCACGGGTCAGCGGGGGACGGGACGCAACTCGTGGCCAAGTTTCATGGGGACCCGACTCAAAATGCGGCCTCCAGAGCGTCCAGAAGTTTTGACCTTTGCAGGGCCGCCGTGACCTTGACCTTGGGGTCACGGAGCCCAAACTCGGCCACGGGCCAGCGGGGGACGGGACGCAACTCGTGGCCAAGTTTCATGGGGATCCGACTCAAAATGCGGCCTCCAGAGCGTCCAGAAGTTTTGACCTTTGCAGGGCCGCAGTGACGTTGACCTTGGGGTCACGGAGCCCGAACTCGGCCACGGGCCAGCGGGGGACGGGACGCAACTCGTGGCCAAGTTTCATGGGGATCCGACTCAAAATGCGGCCTCCAGAGCGTCCAGAAGTTTTGACCTTTGCAGGGCCGCCGTGACCTTGACCTTGGGGTCACGGAGCCCAAACTCGGCCACGGGTCAGCGGGGGACGGGACGCAACTCGTGGCCAAGTTTCATGGGGACCCGACTCAAAATGCGGCCTCCAGAGCGTCCAGAAGTTTTGACCTTTGCAGGGCCGCCGTGACCTTGACCTTGGGGTCACGGAGCCCAAACTCGGCCACGGGCCAGCGGGGGACGGGACGCAACTCGTGGCCAAGTTTCATGGGGATCCGACTCAAAATGCGGCCTCCAGAGCGTCCAGAAGTTTTGACCTTTGCAGGGCCGCAGTGACGTTGACCTTGGGGTCACGGAGCCCGAACTCGGCCACGGGCCAGCGGGGGACGGGACGCAACTCGTGGCCAAGTTTCATGGGGATCCGACTCAAAATGCGGCCTCCAGAGCGTCCAGAAGTTTTGACCTTTGCAGGGCCGCCGTGACCTTGACCTTGGGGTCACGGAGCCCAAACTCGGCAACGGGCCAGCGGGGGACGGGACGCAACTCGTGGCCAAGTTTCATGGGGACCCGACTCAAAATGCGGCCTCCAGAGCGTCCAGAAGTTTTGACCTTTGCAGGGCCGCCGTGACCTTGACCTTGGGGTCACGGAGCCCAAACTCGGCCACGGGCCAGCGGGGGACGGGACGCAACTCGTGGCCAAGTTTCATGGGGATCCGACACAAAATGCGGCCTCCAGAGCGTCCAGAAGTTTTGACCTTTGCAGGGCCGCAGTGACCTTGACCTTGGGGTCACGGAGCCCAAACTCGGCCACGGGCCAGCGGGGGACGGGACGCAACTCGTGGCCAAGTTTAATGGAAATCCGACTCAAAATGCGGCCTCCAGAGCGTCCAGAAGTTTTGACCTTTGCAGGGCCGCCGTGACCTTGACCTTGGGGTCACGGAGCCCAAACTCGGCCACGGGCCAGCGGGGGACGGGACGCAACTCGTGGCCAAGATTCATGGGGATCCGACTCAAAATGCGGCCTCCAGAGCGTCCAGAAGTTTTGACCTTTGCAGGGCCGCCGTGACCTTGACCTTGGGGTCACGGAGCCCAAACTCGGCCACGGGCCAGCGGGGGACGGGACGCGACTCGTGGCCAAGTTTCATGGGGACCCGACTCAAAATGCGGCCTCCAGAGCGTCCAGAAGTTTGGACCTTTGCAGGGCCGTCGTGACCTTGACCTTGGGGTCACGGAGCCCAAACTCGGCCACGGGCCAGCGGGGGACGGGACGCAACTCGTGGCCAAGTTTCATGGGGATCCGACACAAAATGCGGCCTCCAGAGCGTCCAGAAGTTTTGACTTTTGCAGGGCCGCCGTGACCTTGACCTTGGGGTCACGGAGCCCAAACTCGGCCACGGGCCAGCGGGGGACGGGACGCAACTCGTGGCCAAGTTTCAAGGGGATCCGACACAAAATGCGGCCTCCAGAGCGTCCAGAAGTTTTGACCTTTGCAGGGCCGCAGTGACCTTGACCTTGGGGTCACGGAGCCCAAACTCGGCCACGCGCCAGCGGGGGCGGGGACGCAACTCGTGGCCAAGGTTCATGGGGATCCGACTATAAATGCGGCCTCCAGAGCGTCCAGAAGTTTTGACCTTTGCAGGGCCGCCGTGACCTTGACCTTGGGGTCACGGAGCCCAAACTCGGCCACGGGCCAGCGGGGGACGGGACGCAACTCGTGGCCAAGTTTCATGGGGATCCGACACAAAATGCGGCCTCCAGAGCGTCCAGAAGTTTTGACCTTTGCAGGGCCGCCGTGACCTTGACCTTGGGGTCACGGAGCCCAAACTCGGCCACGGGCCAGCGGGGGACGGGACGCAACTCGTGGCCAAGTTTCATGGGGATCCGACTCAAAATGCGGCCTCCAGAGCGTCCAGAAGTTTTGACCTTTGCAGGGCCGCCATGACCTTGACCTTGGGGTCACGGAGCCCAAACTCGGCCACGGGCCAGCGGGGGACGGGACGCAACTCGTGGCCAAGTTTCAAGGGGACCCGACTCAAAATGCGGCCTCCAGAGCGTCCAGAAGTTTTGACCTTTGCAGGGCCGCCGTGACCTTGACCTTGGGGTCACGGAGCCCAAACTCGGCCACGGGCCAGCGGGGGACGGGACGCAACTCGTGGCCAAGTTTCATGGGGATCCGACACAAAATGCGGCCTCCAGAGCGTCCAGAAGTTTTGACTTTTGCAGGGCCGCCGTGACCTTGACCTTGGGGTCACGGAGCCCAAACTCGGCCACGGGCCAGCGGGGGACGGGACGCAACTCGTGGCCAAGTTTCAAGGGGATCCGACACAAAATGCGGCCTCCAGAGCGTCCAGAAGTTTTGACCTTTGCAGGGCCGCAGTGACCTTGACCTTGGGGTCACGGAGCCCAAACTCGGCCACGCGCCAGCGGGGGCGGGGACGCAACTCGTGGCCAAGGTTCATGGGGATCCGACTATAAATGCGGCCTCCAGAGCGTCCAGAAGTTTTGACCTTTGCAGGGCCGCCGTGACCTTGACCTTGGGGTCACGGAGCCCAAACTCGGCCACGGGCCAGCGGGGGACGGGACGCAACTCGTGGCCAAGTTTCATGGGGATCCGACACAAAATGCGGCCTCCAGAGCGTCCAGAAGTTTTGACCTTTGCAGGGCCGCCGTGACCTTGACCTTGGGGTCACGGAGCCCAAACTCGGCCACGGGCCAGCGGGGGACGGGACGCAACTCGTGGCCAAGTTTCATGGGGATCCGACTCAAAATGCGGCCTCCAGAGCGTCCAGAAGTTTTGACCTTTGCAGGGCCGCCATGACCTTGACCTTGGGGTCACGGAGCCCAAACTCGGCCACGGGCCAGCGGGGGACGGGACGCAACTCGTGGCCAAGTTTCAAGGGGACCCGACTCAAAATGCGGCCTCCAGAGCGTCCAGAAGTTTTGACCTTTGCAGGGCCGCCGTGACCTTGACCTTGGGGTCACGGAGCCCAAACTCGGCCACGGGCCAGCGGGGGACGGGACGCAACTCGTGGCCAAGTTTCATGGGGATCCGACTCAAAATGCGGCCTCCAGAGCGTCCAGAAGTTTTGACCTTTGCAGGGCCGCCGTGACCTTGACCTTGGGGTCACGGAGCCCAAACTCGGCCACGGGCCAGCGGGGGACGGGACGCAACTCGTGGCCAAGTGTCATGGAGATCCGACTCAAAATGCGGCCTCCAGAGCGTCCAGAAATTTTGACATTTGCAGGGCCGCCGTTACCTTGACCTTGGGGTCACGGAGCCCAAACTCGGCCACGGGCCAGTGGGGGACGGGACGCAACTCGTGGCCAAGTTTCATGGGGATCCGACTCAAAATGCGGCCTCCAGAGCGTCAAGAAGTTTTGACCTTTGCAGGGCCGCCGTGACTTTGACCTTGGTGTCACGGAGCCCAAACTCGGCCACGGCCCAGCTCTGGACGGGACGCAACTGGTGGCCAAGTTTAATGGGGACCCGACTCAAAATGCGGCCTCCAGAGCGTCCAGAAATTTTGACCTTTGCAGATCCGCCGTGACCTTGACCTTGGGGTCACGGAGCCCAAACTCGGTCACGGGCCAGCGGGGGACGGGACGCAACTCGTGGCCAAGTTTCATGGGGATCCGACTCAAAATGCGGCCTCCAGAGCCTCCAGAAGTTTTGACATTTGCAGGGCCGCCGTGACCTTGACCTTGGGGTCACGGAGCCCAAACTCGGCCACGGGCCAGCGGGGGACGGGACGCAACTCGTGGCCAAGTTTCATGGGGACCCGACTCAAAATGCGGCCTCCAGAGCGTCCAGAAGTTTTGACCTTTGCAGGGCCGCCGTGACATTGACCTTGGGGTCACGGAGCCCAAACTCGGCCACGGGCCAGCGGGGGACGGGACGCAACTCGTGGCCAAGTTTCAAGGGGATCCGACACAAAATGCGGCCTCCAGAGCGTCCAGAAGTTTTGACCTTTGCAGGGCCGCAGTGACGTTGACCTTGGGGTCACGGAGCCCAAACTCGGCCACGGGCCAGCGGGGGACGGGACGCAACTCGTGGCCAAGTTTCATGGGGATCCGACTCAAAATGCGGCCTCCAGAGCGTCCAGAAGTTTTGACCTTTGCAGGGCCGCCGTGACCTTGACCTTGGGGTCACGGAGCCCAAACTCGGCCACGGGCCAGCGGGGGACGGGACGCAACTCGTGGCCAAGTTTCATGGGGATCCGACACAAAATGCGGCCTCCAGAGCGTCCAGAAGTTTTGACCTTTGCAGGGCCGCCGTGACCTTGACCTTGGGATCACGGAGCCCAAATTCGGCCACGGGCCAGCGGGGGACGGGACGCAACTCGTGGCCAAGTTTCATGGAGATCCGACTCAAAATGCGGCCTCCAGAGCGTCCAGAAGATTTGACTTTTGCAGGGCCGCCGTGACCTTGACCTTGGGGTCACGGAGCCCAAACTCGGCCACGGGCCAGCGGGGGACGGGACGCAACTCGTGGCCAAGTTTCATGGGGATCCGACTCAAAATGCGGCCTCCAGAGCGTCCAGAAGTTTTGACCTTTGCAGGGCCGCCGTGACCTTGACCTTGGGGTCACGGAGCCCAAACTCGGCCACGGGCCAGCGGGGGACGGGACGCAACTCGTGGCCAAGTTTCACGGGGATCCGACTCAAAATGCGGCCTCCAGAGCGTCCAGAATTTTTGACCTTTGCAGGGCCGCAGTGACCTTGACCTTGGGGTCACGGAGCCCAAACTCGGCCACGGGCCAGCGGGGGACGGGACGCAACTCGTGGCCAAGTTTCATGGGGACCCGACTCAAAATGCGGCCTCCAGAGCGTCCAGAATTTTTGACCTTTGCAGGGCCGCCGTGACCTTGACCTTGGGGTCACGGAGCCCAAACTCGGCCACGGGCCAGCGGGGGACGGGACGCAACTCGTGGCCAAGTTTCATGGGGATCCGACTCAAAATGCGGCCTCCAGAGCGTCCAGAAGTTTTGACCTTTGCAGGGCCGCCGTGACCTTGACCTTGGGGTCACGGAGCCCAAACTCGGCCACGGGCCAGCGGGGGACGGGACGCGACTCGTGGCCAAGTTTCATGGGGACCCGACTCAAAATGCGGCCTCCAGAGCGTCCAGAAGTTTTGACCTTTGCAGGGCCGCCGTGACCTTGACCTTGGGGTCACGGAGCCCAAACTCGGCCACGGGCCAGCGGGGGACGGAACGCAACTCGTGGCCAAGTTTCATGGGGATCCGACACAAAATGCGGCCTCCAGAGCGTCCAGAAGTTTTGACCTTTGCAGGGCCGCCGTGACCTTGACCTTGGGGTCACGGAGCCCAAACTCGGCCACGGGCCAGCGGGGGACGGGACGCGACTCGTGGCCAAGTTTCATGGGGACCCGACTCAAAATGCGGCCTCCAGAGCGTCCAGAAGTTTTGACGTTTGCAGGGCCGTCGTGACCTTGACCTTGGGGTCACGGAGCCCAAACTCGGCCACGGGCCAGCGGGGGACGGAACGCAACCCGTGGCCAAGTTTCATGGGGATCCGACACAAAATGCGGCCTCCAGAGCGTCCAGAAGTTTTGACATTTGCAGGGCCGCCGTGACCTTGACCTTGGGGTCACGGAGCCCAAACTCGGCCACGGGCCAGCGGGGGACGGGACGCAACTCGTGGCCAAGTTTCATGGGGATCCGACTCAAAATGCGGCCTCCAGAGCGTCCAGAAGTTTTGACCTTTGCAGGGCCGCCGTGACCTTGACCTTGGGGTCACGGAGCCCAAACTCGGCCACGGGCCAGCGGGGGACGGGACGCAACTCGTGGCCAAGTTTCATGGGGATCCGACTCAAAATGCGGCCTCCAGAGCGTCCAGAAGTTTTGACATTTGCAGGGCCGCAGTGACCTTGACCTTGGGGTCACGGAGCCCAAACTCGGCCACGGGCCAGCGGGGGACGGGACGCAACTCGTGGCCAAGTTTCATGGGGATCCGACACAAAATGCGGCCTCCAGAGCGTCCAGAAGTTTTGACCTTTGCAGGGCCGCAGTGACCTTGACCTTGGGGTCACGGAGCCCAAACTCGGCCACGGGCCAGCGAGGGACGGGAGGCAACTCGTGGCCAAGTTTAATGGAAATCCGACTCAAAATGCGGCCTCCAGAGCGTCCAGAAGTTTTGACCTTTGCAGGGCCGCCGTGACCTTGACCTTGGGGTCACGGAGCCCAAACTCGGCCACGGGCCAGCGGGGGACGGGACGCAACTCGTGGCCAAGATTCATGGGGATCCGACTCAAAATGCGGCCTCCAGAGCGTCCAGAAGTTTTGACCTTTGCAGGGCCGCCGTGACCTTGACCTTGGGGTCACGGAGCCCAAACTCGGCCACGGGCCAGCGGGGGACGGAACGCGACTCGTGGCCAAGTTTCATGGGGACCCGACTCAAAATGCGGCCTCCAGAGCGTCCAAAAGTTTTGACGTTTGCAGGGCCGTCGTGACCTTGACCTTGGGGTCACGGAGCCCAAACTCGGCCACGGGCCAGCGGGGGACGGAACGCAACCCGTGGCCAAGTTTCATGGGGATCCGACACAAAATGCGGCCTCTAGAGCGTCCAGAAGTTTTGACCTTTGCAGGGCCGCCGTGACCTTGACCTTGGGGTCACGGAGCCCAAACTCGGCCACGGGCCAGCGGGGGACGGGACGCAACTCGTGGCCAAGTTTCATGGGGATCCGACTCAAAATGCGGCCTCCAGAGCGTCCAGAAGTTTTGACATTTGCAGGGCCGCCGTGACCTTGACCTTGGGGTCACGGAGCCCAAACTCGGCCACGGGCCAGCGGGGGACGGGACGCAACTCGTGGCCAAGTTTCATGGGGATCCGACTCAAAATGCGGCCTCCAGAGCGTCCAGAAGTTTTGACCTTTGCAGGGCCGCAGTGACCTTGACCTTGGGGTCACGGAGCCCAAACTCGGCCACGGGCCAGCGGGGGACGGGACGCAACTCGTGGCCAAGTTTCATGGGGATCCGACTCAAAATGCGGCCTCCAGAGCATCCAGAAGTTTTGACTTTTGCAGGGCCGCCGTGACCTTGACCTTGGGGTCACGGAGCCCAAACTCGGCCACGGGCCAGCGGGGGACGGGACGCAACTCGTGGCCAAGTTTCATGGGGATCCGACTCAAAATGCGGCCTCCAGAGCGTCCAGAAGTTTTGACCTTTGCAGGGCCGCCGTGACCTTGACCTTGGGGTCACGGAGCCCAAACTCGGCCACGGGTCAGCGGGGGACGGGACGCAACTCGTGGCCAAGTTTCATGGGGATCCGACTCAAAATGCGGCCTCCAGAGCGTCCAGAAGTTTTGACCTTTGCAGGGCCGCCGTGACCTTGACCTTGGGGTCACGGAGCCCAAACTCGGCCACGGGCCAGCGGGGGACGGGACGCAACTCGTGGCCAAGTTTCATGGGGATCCGACTCAAAATGCGGCCTCCAGAGCGTCCAGAAGTTTTGACCTTTGCAGGGCCGCAGTGACGTTGACCTTGGGGTCACGGAGCCCAAACTCGGCCACGGGCCAGCGGGGGACGGGACGCAACTCGTGGCCAAGTTTCATGGGGATCCGACTCAAAATGCGGCCTCCAGAGCGTCCAGAAGTTTTGACCTTTGCAGGGCCGCCGTGACCTTGACCTTGGGGTCACGGAGCCCAAACTCGGCAACGGGCCAGCGGGGGACGGGACGCAACTCGTGGCCAAGTTTCATGGGGACCCGACTCAAAATGCGGCCTCCAGAGCGTCCAGAAGTTTTGACCTTTGCAGGGCCGCCGTGACCTTGACCTTGGGGTCACGGAGCCCAAACTCGGCCACGGGCCAGCGGGGGACGGGACGCAACTCGTGGCCAAGTTTCATGGGGATCCGACACAAAATGCGGCCTCCAGAGCGTCCAGAAGTTTTGACCTTTGCAGGGCCGCAGTGACCTTGACCTTGGGGTCACGGAGCCCAAACTCGGCCACGGGCCAGCGGGGGACGGGACGCAACTCGTGGCCAAGTTTAATGGAAATCCGACTCAAAATGCGGCCTCCAGAGCGTCCAGAAGTTTTGACCTTTGCAGGGCCGCCGTGACCTTGACCTTGGGGTCACGGAGCCCAAACTCGGCCACGGGCCAGCGGGGGACGGGACGCAACTCGTGGCCAAGATTCATGGGGATCCGACTCAAAATGCGGCCTCCAGAGCGTCCAGAAGTTTTGACCTTTGCAGGGCCGCCGTGACCTTGACCTTGGGGTCACGGAGCCCAAACTCGGCCACGGGCCAGCGGGGGACGGGACGCGACTCGTGGCCAAGTTTCATGGGGACCCGACTCAAAATGCGGCCTCCAGAGCGTCCAGAAGTTTGGACGTTTGCAGGGCCGTCGTGACCTTGACCTTGGGGTCACGGAGCCCAAACTCGGCCACGGGCCAGCGGGGGACGGGACGCAACTCGTGGCCAAGTTTCATGGGGATCCGACACAAAATGCTGCCTCCAGAGCGTCCAGAAGTTTTGACCTTTGCAGGGCCGCCGTGACCTTGACCTTGGGGTCACGGAGCCCAAACTCGGCCACGGGCCAGCGGGGGACGGGACGCAACTCGTGGCCAAGTTTCATGGGGATCCGACACAAAATGCGGCCTCCAGAGCGTCCAGAAGTTTTGACCTTTGCAGGGCCGCAGTGACCTTGACCTTGGGGTCACGGAGCCCAAACTCGGCCACGGGCCAGCGGGGGCGGGGACGCAACCCGTGGCCAAGGTTCATGGGGATCCGACTATAAATGCGGCCTCCAGAGCGTCCAGAAGTTTTGACCTTTGCAGGGCCGCCGTGACCTTGACCTTGGTGTCACGGAGCCCAAACTCGGCCACGGGCCAGCGGGGGACGGGACGCAACTCGTGGCCAAGTTTCATGGGGATCCGACTCAAAATGCGGCCTCCAGAGCGTCCAGAAGTTTTGACATTTGCAGGGCCGCCGTGACCTTGACCTTGGGGTCACGGAGCCCAAACTCGGCCACGGGCCAGCGGGGGACGGGACGCAACTCGTGGCCAAGTTTCATGGGGATCCGACTCAAAATGCGGCCTCCAGAGCGTCCAGAAGTTTTGACCTTTGCAGGGCCGCAGTGACCTTGACCTTGGGGTCACGGAGCCCAAACTCGGCCACGGGCCAGCGGGGGACGGGACGCAACTCGTGGCCAAGTTTCAAGGGGACCCGACTCAAAATGCGGCCTCCAGAGCGTCCAGAAGTTTTGACATTTGCAGGGCCGCCGTGACCTTGACCTTGGGGTCACGGAGCCCAAACTCGGCCACGGGCCAGCGGGGGACGGGACGCAACTCGTGGCCAAGTTTCATGGGGACCCGACTCAAAATGCGGCCTCCAGAGCGTCCAGAAGTTTTGACCTTTGCAGGGCCGCCGTGACCTTGACCTTGGGGTCACGGAGCCCAAACTCGGCCACGGGCCAGCGGGGGACGGGACGCAACTCGTGGCCAAGTTTCATGGAGATCCGACTCAAAATGCGGCCTCCAGAGCGTCCAGAAATTTTGACATTTGCAGGGCCGCCGTGACCTTGACCTTGGGGTCACGGAGCCCAAACTCGGCCACGGGCCAGTGGGGGACGGGACGCAACTCGTGGCCAAGTTTCATGGGGATCCGACTCAAAATGCGGCCTCCAGAGCGTCAAGAAGTTTTGACCTTTGCAGGGCCGCCGTGACTTTGACCTTGGTGTGACGGAGCCCAAACTCGGCCACGGGCCAGCGGGGGACGGGACGCAACTCGTGGCCAAGTTTCATGGGGACCCGACTCAAAATGCGGCCTCCAGAGCGTCCAGAAGTTTTGACCTTTGCAGGGCCGCCGTGACCTTGACCTTGGGGTCACGGAGCCCAAACTCGGTCACGGGCCAGCGGGGGACGGGACGCAACTCGTGGCCAAGTTTCATGGGGATCCGACTCAAAATGCGGCCTCCAGAGCGTCCAGAAGTTTTGACATTTGCAGGGCCGCCGTGACCTTGACCTTGGGGTCACGGAGCCCAAACTCGGCCACGGGCCAGCGGGGGACGGGACGCAACTCGTGGCCAAGTTTCATGGGGACCCGACTCAAAATGCGGCCTCCAGAGCGTCCAGAAGTTTTGACCTTTGCAGGGCCGCCGTGACATTGACCTTGGGGTCACGGAGCCCAAACTCGGCCACGGGCCAGCGGGAGACGGGACGCAACTCGTGGCCAAGTTTCATGGGGACCCGACTCAAAATGCGGCCTCCAGAGCGTCCAGAAGTTTTGACCTTTGCAGGGCCGCCGTGACCTTGACCTTGGGGTCACGGAGCCCAAACTCGGCCACGGGCCAGCGGGGGACGGGACGCAACTCGTGGCCAAGTTTCATGGGGATCCGACTCAAAATGCGGCCTCCAGATCGTCCAGAAGTTTTGACCTTTGCAGGGCCGCCGTGACCTTGACCTTGGGGTCACGGAGCCCAAACTCGGCCACGGGCCAGCGGGGGACGGGACGCAACTCATGGCCAAGTTTCATGGGGATCCGACACAAAATGCGGCCTCCAGAGCGTCCAGAAGTTTTGACCTTTGCAGGGCCGCCGTGACCTTGACCTTGGGGTCACGGAGCCCAAACTCGGCCACGGGCCAGCGGGGGACGGGACGCAACTCGTGGCGAAGTTTCATGGAGATCCGACTCAAAATGCGGCCTCCAGAGCGTCCAGAAGTTTTGACCTTTGCAGGGCCGCCGTGACCTTGACCTTGGGGTCACGGAGCCCAAACTCGGCCACGGGCCAGCGGGGGACGGGACGCAACTCGTGGCCAAGTTTCATGGGGATCCGACTCAAAATGCGGCCTCCAGAGCGTCCAGAAGTTTTGACCTTTGCAGGGCCGCCGTGACCTTGACCTTGGTGTCACGGAGCCCAAACTCGGCCACGGGCCAGCGGGGGACGGGACGGAACTCGTGGCCAAGTTTCATGGGGACCCGACTCAAAATGCGGCCTCCAGAGCGTCCAGAATTTTTGACCTTTGCAGGGCCGCCGTGACCTTGACCTTGGGGTCACGGAGCCCAAACTCGGCCACGGGCCAGCGGGGGACGGGACGCAACTCGTGGCCAAGTTTCATGGGGATCCGACTCAAAATGCGGCCTCCAGAGCGTCCAGAAGTTTTGACGTTTGCAGGGCCGCCGTGACCTTGACCTTGGGGTCACGGAGCCCAAACTCGGCCACGGGCCAGCGGGGGACGGGACGCAACTCGTGGCCAAGTTTCATGGGGATCCGACTCAAAATGCGGCCTCCAGAGCGTCCAGAAGTTTTGACTTTTGCAGGGCCGCCGTGACCTTGACCTTGGGGTCACGGAGCCCAAACTCGGCCACGGGCCAGCGGGGGACGGGACGCAACTTGTGGCCGAGTTTCATGGGGATCCGACTTCAAATGCGGCCTCCAGAGCGTCCAGAAGTTTTGACCTTTGCAGGGCCGCCGTGACCTTGACCTTGGGGTCACGGAGCCCAAACTCGACCACGGGCCGGCGGGGGACGGGACGCAACTCGTGGCCGAGTTTCATGGGGATCCGACATCAAATGCGGCCTCCAGAGCGTCCAGAAGTTTTGACCTTTGCAGGGCCGCCGTGACCTTGACCTTGGGGTCACGGAGCCCAAACTCGGCCACGGGCCGGCGGGGGACGGGACGCAACTCGTGGCCAAGTTTCATGGGGATCCGACTTCAAATGCGGCCTCCAGAGCGTCCAGAAGTTTTGACCTTTGCAGGGCCGCCGTGACCTTGACCTTGGGGTCACGGAGCCCAAACTCGGCCACGGGCCAGCGGGGGACGGGACGCAACTCGTGGCCAAGTTTCATGGGGATCCGACTCAAAATGCGGCCTCCAGAGCGTCCAGAAGTTTTGACTTTTGCAGGGCCGCCGTGACCTTGACCTTGGGGTCACGGAGCCCAAACTCGGCCACGGGCCAGCGGGGGACGGGACGCAACTCGTGGCCAAGTTTCATGGGGATCCGACTCAAAATGCGGCCTCCAGAGCGTCCAGAAGTTTTGACATTTGCAGGGCCGCCGTGACCTTGACCTTGGGGTCACGGAGCCCAAACTCGGCCACGGGCCAGCGGGGGACGGGACGCGACTCGTGGCCAAGTTTCATGGGGACCCGACTCAAAATGCGGCCTCCAGAGCGTCCAGAAGTTTGGACCTTTGCAGGGCCGTCGTGACCTTGACCTTGGGGTCACGGAGCCCAAACTCGGCCACGGGCCAGCGGGGGACGGGACGCAACTCGTGGCCAAGTTTCATGGGGATCCGACACAAAATGCGGCCTCCAGAGCGTCCAGAAGTTTTGACCTTTGCAGGGCCGCCGTGACCTTGACCTTGGGGTCACGGAGCCCAAACTCGGCCACGGGCCAGCGGGGGACGGGACGCGACTCGTGGCCAAGTTTCATGGGGACCCGACTCAAAATGCGGCCTCCAGAGCGTCCAGAAGTTTTGACGTTTGCAGGGCCGTCGTGACCTTGACCTTGGGGTCACGGAGCCCAAACTCGGCCACGGGCCAGCGGGGGACGGAACGCAACCCGTGGCCAAGTTTCATGGGGATCCGACACAAAATGCGGCCTCCAGAGCGTCCAGAAGTTTTGACATTTGCAGGGCCGCCGTGACCTTGACCTTGGGGTCACGGAGCCCAAACTCGGCCACGGGCCAGCGGGGGACGGGACGCAACTCGTGGCCAAGTTTCATGGGGATCCGACTCAAAATGCGGCCTCCAGAGCGTCCAGAAGTTTTGACCTTTGCAGGGCCGCCGTGACCTTGACCTTGGGGTCACGGAGCCCAAACTCGGCCACGGGCCAGCGGGGGACGGGACGCAACTCGTGGCCAAGTTTCATGGGGATCCGACTCAAAATGCGGCCTCCAGAGCGTCCAGAAGTTTTGACCTTTGCAGGGCCGCCGTGACCTTGACCTTGGGGTCACGGAGCCCAAACTCGGCCACGGGCCAGCGGGGGACGGGACGCAACTCGTGGCCAAGTTTCATGGGGATCCGACACAAAATGCGGCCTCCAGAGCGTCCAGAAGTTTTGACCTTTGCAGGGCCGCAGTGACCTTGACCTTGGGGTCACGGAGCCCAAACTCGGCCACGGGCCAGCGAGGGACGGGACGCAACTCGTGGCCAAGTTTAATGGAAATCCGACTCAAAATGCGGCCTCCAGAGCGTCCAGAAGTTTTGACCTTTGCAGGGCCGCCGTGACCTTGACCTTGGGGTCACGGAGCCCAAACTCGGCCACGGGCCAGCGGGGGACGGGACGCAACTCGTGGCCAAGATTCATGGGGATCCGACTCAAAATGCGGCCTCCAGAGCGTCCAGAAGTTTTGACCTTTGCAGGGCCGCCGTGACCTTGACCTTGGGGTCACGGAGCCCAAACTCGGCCACGGGCCAGCGGGGGACGGAACGCGACTCGTGGCCAAGTTTCATGGGGACCCGACTCAAAATGCGGCCTCCAGAGCGTCCAGAAGTTTTGACGTTTGCAGGGCCGTCGTGACCTTGACCTTGGGGTCACGGAGCCCAAACTCGGCCACGGGCCAGCGGGGGACGGAACGCAACCCGTGGCCAAGTTTCATGGGGATCCGACACAAAATGCGGCCTCTAGAGCGTCCAGAAGTTTTGACCTTTGCAGGGCCGCCGTGACCTTGACCTTGGGGTCACGGAGCCCAAACTCGGCCACGGGCCAGCGGGGGACGGGACGCAACTCGTGGCCAAGTTTCATGGGGATCCGACTCAAAATGCGGCCTCCAGAGCGTCCAGAAGTTTTGACCTTTGCAGGGCCGCCGTGACCTTGACCTTGGGGTCACGGAGCCCAAACTCGGCCACGGGCCAGCGGGGGACGGGACGCAACTCGTGGCCAAGTTTCATGGGGATCCGACTCAAAATGCGGCCTCCAGAGCGTCCAGAAGTTTTGACCTTTGCAGGGCCGCAGTGACCTTGACCTTGGGGTCACGGAGCCCAAACTCGGCCACGGGCCAGCGGGGGACGGGACGCAACTCGTGGCCAAGTTTCATGGGGATCCGACTCAAAATGCGGCCTCCAGAGCGTCCAGAAGTTTTGACTTTTGCAGGGCCGCCGTGACCTTGACCTTGGGGTCACGGAGCCCAAACTCGGCCACGGGCCAGCGGGGGACGGGACGCAACTCGTGGCCAAGTTTCATGGGGATCCGACTCAAAATGCGGCCTCCAGAGCGTCCAGAAGTTTTGACCTTTGCAGGGCCGCCGTGACCTTGACCTTGGGGTCACGGAGCCCAAACTCGGCCACGGGCCAGCGGGGGACGGGACGCAACTCGTGGCCAAGTTTCATGGGGATCCGACTCAAAATGCGGCCTCCAGAGCGTCCAGAAGTTTTGACCTTTGCAGGGCCGCAGTGACGTTGACCTTGGGGTCACGGAGCCCAAACTCGGCCATTGGCCAGCGGGGGACGGGACGCAACTCGTGGCCAAGTTTCATGGGGATCCGACTCAAAATGCGGCCTCCAGAGCGTCCAGAAGTTTTGACCTTTGCAGGGCCGCCGTGACCTTGACCTTGGGGTCACGGAGCCCAAACTCGGCAACGGGCCAGCGGGGGACGGGACGCAACTCGTGGCCAAGTTTCATGGGGACCCGACTCAAAATGCGGCCTCCAGAGCGTCCAGAAGTTTTGACCTTTGCAGGGCCGCCGTGACCTTGACCTTGGGGTCACGGAGCCCAAACTCGGCCACGGGCCAGCGGGGGACGGGACGCAACTCGTGGCCAAGTTTCATGGGGATCCGACACAAAATGCGGCCTCCAGAGCGTCCAGAAGTTTTGACCTTTGCAGGGCCGCAGTGACCTTGACCTTGGGGTCACGGAGCCCAAACTCGGCCACGGGCCAGCGGGGGACGGGACGCAACTCGTGGCCAAGTTTAATGGAAATCCGACTCAAAATGCGGCCTCCAGAGCGTCCAGAAGTTTTGACTTTTGCAGGGCCGCCGTGACCTTGACCTTGGGGTCACGGAGCCCAAACTCGGCCACGGGCCAGCGGGGGACGGGACGCAACTCGTGGCCAAGATTCATGGGGATCCGACTCAAAATGCGGCCTCCAGAGCGTCCAGAAGTTTTGACCTTTGCAGGGCCGCCGTGACCTTGACCTTACGGTCACGGAGCCCAAACTCGGCCACGGGCCAGCGGGGGACGGGACGCGACTCGTGGCCAAGTTTCATGGGGACCCGACTCAAAATGCGGCCTCCAGAGCGTCCAGAAGTTTGGACCTTTGCAGGGCCGTCGTGACCTTGACCTTGGGGTCACGGAGCCCAAACTCGGCCACGGGCCAGCGGGGGACGGGACGCAACTCGTGGCCAAGTTTCATGGGGATCCGACACAAAATGCGGCCTCCAGAGCGTCCAGAAGTTTTGACCTTTGCAGGGCCGCCGTGACCTTGACCTTGGGGTCACGGAGCCCAAACTCGGCCACGGGCCAGCGGGGGACGGGACGCAACTCGTGGCCAAGTTTCATGGGGATCCGACACAAAATGCGGCCTCCAGAGCGTCCAGAAGTTTTGACCTTTGCAGGGCCGCAGTGACCTTGACCTTGGGGTCACGGAGCCCAAACTCGGCCACGGGCCAGCGGGGGCGGGGACGCAACTCGTGGCCAAGGTTCATGGGGATCCGACTATAAATGCGGCCTCCAGAGCGTCCAGAAGTTTTGACCTTTGCAGGGCCGCCGTGACCTTGACCTTGGGGTCACGGAGCCCAAACTCGGCCACGGGCCAGCGGGGGACGGGACGCAACTCGTGGCCAAGTTTCATGGGGATCCGACTCAAAATGCGGCCTCCAGAGCGTCCAGAAGTTTTGACATTTGCAGGGCCGCCGTGACCTTGACCTTGGGGTCACGGAGCCCAAACTCGGCCACGGGCCAGCGGGGGACGGGACGCAACTCGTGGCCAAGTTTCATGGGGATCCGACTCAAAATGCGGCCTCCAGAGCGTCCAGAAGTTTTGACCTTTGCAGGGCCGCAGTGACCTTGACCTTGGGGTCACGGAGCCCAAACTCGGCCACGGGCCAGCGGGGGACGGGACGCAACTCGTGGCCAAGTTTCAAGGGGACCCGACTCAAAATGCGGCCTCCAGAGCGTCCAGAAGTTTTGACATTTGCAGGGCCGCCGTGACCTTGACCTTGGGGTCACGGAGCCCAAACTCGGCCACGGGCCAGCGGGGGACGGGACGCAACTCGTGGCCAAGATTCATGGGGACCCGACTCAAAATGCGGCCTCCAGAGCGTCCAGAAGTTTTGACCTTTGCAGGGCCGCCGTGACCTTGACCTTGGGGTCACGGAGCCCAAACTCGGCCACGGGCCAGCGGGGGACGGGACGCAACTCGTGGCCAAGTTTCATGGGGACCCGACTCAAAATGCGGCCTCCAGAGCGTCCAGAAGTTTTGACCTTTGCAGGGCCGCCGTGACCTTGACCTTGGGGTCACGGAGCCCAATCTCGGCCACGGGCCAGCGGGGGACGGGACGCGACTCGTGGCCAAGTTTCATGGGGACCCGACTCAAAATGCGGCCTCCAGAGCGTCCAGAAGTTTGGACCTTTGCAGGGCCGTCGTGACCTTGACCTTGGGGTCACGGAGCCCAAACTCGGCCACGGCCCAGCGGGGGACGTGACGCAACTCGTGGCCAAGTTTCATGGGGATCCGACTCAAAATGCGGCCTCCAGAGCGTCCAGAAGTTTTGACATTTGCAGGGCCGCCGTGACCTTGACCTTGGGGTCACGGAGCCCAAACTCGGCCACGGGCCAGCGGGGGACGGGACGCAACTCGTGGCCAAGTTTCATGGGGATCCGACACAAAATGCGGCCTCCAGAGCGTCCAGAAGTTTTGACCTTTGCAGGGCCGCCGTGACCTTGACCTTGGGGTCACGGAGCCCAAACTCGGCCACGGGCCAGCGGGGGACGGGACGCAACTCGTGGCCAAGTTTCATGGAGATCCGACTCAAAATGCGGCCTCCAGAGCGTCCAGAAGATTTGACTTTTGCAGGGCCGCCGTGACCTTGACCTTGGGGTCACGGAGCCCAAACTCGGCCACGGGCCAGCGGGGGACGGGACGCAACTCGTGGCCAAGTTTCATGGGGATCCGACTCAAAATGCGGCCTCCAGAGCGTCCAGAATTTTTGACCTTTGAAGGGCCGCCGTGACCTTGACCTTGGGGTCACGGAGCCCAAACTCGGCCACGGGCCAGCGGGGGACGGGACGCAACTCGTGGCCAAGTTTCATGGGGATCCGACTCAAAATGCGGCCTCCAGAGCGTCCAGAAGTTTTGACCTTTGCAGGGCCGCCGTGACCTTGACCTTGGGGTCACGGAGCCCAAACTCGGCCACGGGCCAGCGGGGGACGGGACGCGACTCGTGGCCAAGTTTCATGGGGACCCGACTCAAAATGCGGCCTCCAGAGCGTCCAGAAGTTTTGACCTTTGCAGGGCCGTCGTGACCTTGACCTTGGGGTCACGGAGCCCAAACTCGGCCACGGGCCAGCGTGGGACGGAACGCAACCCGTGGCCAAGTTTCATGGGGATCCGACACAAAATGCGGCCTCCAGAGCGTCCAGAAGTTTTGACCTTTGCAGGGCCGCCGTGACCTTGACCTTGGGGTCACGGAGCCCAAACTCGGCCACGGGCCAGCGGGGGACGGGACGCAACTCGTGGCCAAGTTTCATGGGGATCCGACTCAAAATGCGGCCTCCAGAGCGTCCAGAAGTTTTGACCTTTGCAGGGCCGCCGTGACCTTGACCTTGGGGTCACGGAGCCCAAACTCGGCCACGGGCCAGCGGGGGACGGGACGCAACTCGTGGCCAAGTTTCATGGGGATCCGACTCAAAATGCGGCCTCCAGAGCGTCCAGAAGTTTTGACCTTTGCAGGGCCGCCGTGACCTTGACCTTGGGGTCACGGAGCCCAAACTCGGCCACGGGCCAGCGGGGGACGGGACGCAACTCGTGGCCAAGTTTCATGGGGATCCGACTCAAAATGCGGCCTCCAGAGCGTCCAGAAGTTTTGACATTTGCAGGGCCGCCGTGACCTTGACCTTGGGGTCACGGAGCCCAAACTCGGCCACGGGTCAGCGGGGGACGGGACGCAACTCGTGGCCAAGTTTCATGGGGACCCGACTCAAAATGCGGCCTCCAGAGCGTCCAGAAATTTTTACATTTGCAGGGCCGCCGTGACCTTGACCTTGGGGTCACGGAGCCCAAACTCGGCCACGGGCCAGCGGGGGACGGGACGCAACTCGTGGCCAAGTTTCATGGGGATCCGACTCAAAATGCGGCCTCCAGAGCGTCCAGAAGTTTTGACCTTTGCAGGGCCGCCGTGACCTTGACCTTGGGGTCACGGAGCCCAAACTCGGCCATGGGCCAGCGGGGGACGGGACGCAACTCGTGGCCAAGTTTCATGGGGATCCGACTCAAAATGCGGCCTCCAGAGCGTCCAGAAATTTTGACATTTGCAGGGCCGCCGTGAGCTTGACCTTGGGGTCACGGAGCCCAAACTCGGCCACGGGCCAGCGGGGGACGGGACGCAACTCGAGGCCAAGTTTCATGGGGACCCGACTCAAAATGGGGCCTCCAGAGCGTCCAGAAGTTTTGACATTTGCAGGGCCGCCGTGACCTTGACCTTGGGGTCACGGAGCCCAAACTCGGCCACGGGCCAGCGGGGGACGGGACGCAACTCGTGGCCAAGTTTCATGGGGACCCGACTCAAAATGGGGCCTCCAGAGCGTCCAGAAGTTTTGACATTTGCAGGGCCGCCGTGACCTTGACCTTGGGGTCACGGAGCCCAAACTCGGCCACGGGCCAGCGGGGGACGGGACGCAACTCGTGGCCAAGTTTCATGGGGATCCGACTCAAAATGCGGCCTCCAGAGCGTCCAGAAGTTTTGACCTTTGCAGGGCCGCCGTGACCTTGACCTTGGGGTCACGGAGCCGAACCTCGGCCACGGGCGAGCGGGGGACGGGACGCAACTCGTGGCCAAGTTTCATGGGGATCCGACACAAAATGCGGCCTCCAGAGCGTCCAGAAGTTTTGACGTTTGCAGGGCCGCCGTGACCTTGACCTTGGGGTCACGGAGCCCAAACTCGGCCACGGGCCAGCGGGGGACGGGACGCAACTCGTGGCCAAGTTTCATGGGGATCCGACTCAAAATGCGGCCTCCAGAGCGTCCAGAAGTTTTGACCTTTGCAGGGCCGCCGTGACCTTGACCTTGGGGTCTCGGAGCCCAAACTCGACCACGGGCCAGCGGGGGACGGGACGCAACTCGTGGCCAAGTTTCATGGGGATCCGACTCAAAATGCGGCCTCCAGAGCATCCAGAAGTTTTGACCTTTACAGGGCCGCCGTGACCTTGACCTTGGGGTCACGGAGCCCAAACTCGGCCACGGGCCAGCGGGGGACGGGACGCAACTCGTGGCCAAGTTTCATGGAGATCCGACTCAAAATGCGGCCTCCAGAGCGTCCAGAAGTTTTGACCTTTGCAGGGCCGCCGTGACCTTGACCTTGGGGTCACGGAGCCCAAACTCGGCCACGGGCCAGCGGGGGACGGGACGCAACTCGTGGCCAAGTTTCATGGGGATCCGACTCAAAATGCGGCCTCCAGAGCGTCCAGAAGTTTTGACCTTTGCAGGGCCGCCGTGACCTTGACCTTGGGGTCACGGAGCCCAAACTCGGCCACGGGCCAGCGGGGGACGGGACGCAACTCGTGGCCAAGTTTCATGGGGATCCGACTCAAAATGCGGCCTCCAGAGCGTCCAGAAGTTTTGACCTTTGCAGGGCCGCCGTGACCTTGACCTTGGGGTCACGGAGCCCAAACTCGGCCACGGGCCAGCGGGGGACGGGACGCAACTCGTGGCCAAGTTTCATGGGGATCCGACTCAAAATGCGGCCTCCAGAGCGTCCAGAAGTTTTGACATTTGCAGGGCGGCAGTGACCTTGACCTTGGGGTCACGGAGCCCAAACTCGGCCACGGGCCAGCGGGGGACGGGACGCAACTCGTGGCCAAGTGTCATGGGGATCCGACTCAAAATGCGGCCTTCAGAGCGTCCAGAAGTTTTGACTTTTGCAGGGCCGCAGTGACCTTGACCTTGGGGTCACGGAGCCCAAACTCGGCCACGGGCCAGCGGGGGTCGGGACGCAACTCGTGGCCAAGTGTCATGGGGATCCGACTCAAAATGCGGCCTCCAGAGCGTCCAGAAGTTTTGACCTTTGCAGGGCCGCCGTGACCTTGACCTTGGGGTCACGGAGCCCAAACTCGGCCACGGGCCAGCGGGGGACGGGACGCAACTCGTGGCCAAGTTTCATGGGGATCCGACACAAAATGCGGCCTCCAGAGCGTCCAGAAGTTTTGACTTTTGCAGGGCCGCCGTGACCTTGACCTTGGGGTCACGGAGCCCAAACTCGGCCACGGGCCAGCGGGGGACGGGACGCAACTCGTGGCCAAGTTTCAAGGGGATCCGACACAAAATGCGGCCTCCAGAGCGTCCAGAAGTTTTGACCTTTGCAGGGCCGCAGTGACCTTGACCTTGGGGTCACGGAGCCCAAACTCGGCCACGCGCCAGCGGGGGCGGGGACGCAACTCGTGGCCAAGGTTCATGGGGATCCGACTATAAATGCGGCCTCCAGAGCGTCCAGAAGTTTTGACCTTTGCAGGGCCGCCGTGACCTTGACCTTGGGGTCACGGAGCCCAAACTCGGCCACGGGCCAGCGGGGGACGGGACGCAACTCGTGGCCAAGTTTCATGGGGATCCGACTCAAAATGCGGCCTCCAGAGCGTCCAGAAGTTTTGACCTTTGCAGGGCCGCCGTGACCTTGACCTTGGGGTCACGGAGCCCAAACTCGGCCACGGGCCAGCGGGGGACGGGACGCAACTCGTGGCCAAGTTTCATGGGGATCCGACTCAAAATGCGGCCTCCAGAGCGTCCAGAAGTTTTGACCTTTGCAGGGCCGCCATGACCTTGACCTTGGGGTCACGGAGCCCAAACTCGGCCACGGGCCAGCGGGGGACGGGACGCAACTCGTGGCCAAGTTTCAAGGGGACCCGACTCAAAATGCGGCCTCCAGAGCGTCCAGAAGTTTTGACCTTTGCAGGGCCGCCGTGACCTTGACCTTGGGGTCACGGAGCCCAAACTCGGCCACGGGCCAGCGGGGGACGGGACGCAACTCGTGGCCAAGTTTCATGGGGACCCGACTCAAAATGCGGCCTCCAGAGCGTCCAGAAGTTTTGACCTTTGCAGGGCCGCCGTGACCTTGACCTTGGGGTCACGGAGCCCAAACTCGGCCACGGGCCAGCGGGGGACGGGACGCAACTCGTGGCCAAGTTTCATGGGGATCCGACTCAAATTGCGGCCTCCAGAGCGTCCAGAAATTTTGACTTTTGCAGGGCCGCCGTGACCTTGACCTTGGGGTCACGGAGCCCAAACTCGGCCACGGGCCAGCGGGGGACGGGACGCAACTCGTGGCCAAGTTTCATGGGGATCCGACTCAAAATGCGGCCTCCAGAGCGTCCAGAAGTTTTGACCTTTGCAGGGCCGCCGTGACCTTGACCTTGGGGTCACGGAGCCCAAACTCGGCCACGGGCCAGCGGGGGACGGGACGCAACTCGTGGCCAAGTTTCATGGAGATCCGACTCAAAATGCGGCCTCCAGAGCGTCCAGAAATTTTGACATTTGCAGGGCCGCCGTGACCTTGACCTTGGGGTCACGGAGCCCAAACTCGGCCACGGGCCAGTGGGGGACGGGACGCAACTCGTGGCCAAGTTTCATGGGGATCCGACTCAAAATGCGGCCTCCAGAGCGTCAAGAAGTTTTGACCTTTGCAGGGCCGCCGTGACTTTGACCTTGGTGTCACGGAGCCCAAACTCGGCCACGGCCCAGCTCTGGACGGGACGCAACTGGTGGCCAAGTTTAATGGGGACCCGACTCAAAATGCGGCCTCCAGAGCGTCCAGAAATTTTGACCTTTGCAGGGCCGCCGTGACCTTGACCTTGGGGTCACGGAGCCCAAACTCGGTCACGGGCCAGCGGGGGACGGGACGCAACTCGTGGCCAAGTTTCATGGGGATCCGACTCAAAATGCGGCCTCCAGAGCGTCCAGAAGTTTTGACATTTGCAGGGCCGCCGTGACCTTGACCTTGGGGTCACGGAGCCCAAACTCGGCCACGGGCCAGCGGGGGACGGGACGCAACTTGTGGCCAAGTTTCATGGGGACCCGACTCAAAATGCGGCCTCCAGAGCGTCCAGAAATTTTGACCTTTGCAGGGCCGCCGTGACATTGACCTTGGGGTCACGGAGCCCAAACTCGGCCACGGGCCAGCGGGGGACGGGACGCAACTCGTGGCCAAGTTTCAAGGGGATCCGACACAAAATGCGGCCTCCAGAGCGTCCAGAAGTTTTGACCTTTGCAGGGCCGCAGTGACGTTGACCTTGGGGTCACGGAGCCCAAACTCGGCCACGGGCCAGCGGGGGACGGGAGGCAACTCGTGGCCAAGTTTCATGGGGATCCGACTCAAAATGCGGCCTCCAGAGCGTCCAGAAGTTTTGACCTTTGCAGGGCCGCCGTGACCTTGACCTTGGGGTCACGGAGCCCAAACTCGGCCACGGGCCAGCGGGGGACGGGACGCAACTCGTGGCCAAGTTTCATGGGGATCCGACTCAAAATGCGGCCTCCAGAGCGTCCAGAAGTTTTGACCTTTGCAGGGCCGCCGTGACCTTGACCTTGGGATCACGGAGCCCAAATTCGGCCACGGGCCAGCGGGGGACGGGACGCAACTCGTGGCCAAGTTTCATGGAGATCCGACTCAAAATGCGGCCTCCAGAGCGTCCAGAAGATTTGACCTTTGCAGGGCCGCCGTGACCTTGACCTTGGGGTCACGGAGCCCAAACTCGGCCACGGGCCAGCGGGGGACGGGACGCAACTCGTGGCCAAGTTTCATGGGGATCCGACTCAAAATGCGGCCTCCAGAGCGTCCAGAAGTTTTGACCTTTGCAGGGCCGCCGTGACCTTGACCTTGGGGTCACGGAGCCCAAACTCGGCCACGGGCCAGCGGGGGACGGGACGCAACTCGTGGCCAAGTTTCACGGGGATCCGACTCAAAATGCGGCCTCCAGAGCGTCCAGAATTTTTGACCTTTGCAGGGCCGCCGTGACCTTGACCTTGGGGTCACGGAGCCCAAACTCGGCCACGGGCCAGCGGGGGACGGGACGCAACTCGTGGCCAAGTTTCATGGGGACCCGACTCAAAATGCGGCCTCCAGAGCGTCCAGAATTTTTGACTTTTGCAGGGCCGCCGTGACCTTGACCTTGGGGTCACGGAGCCCAAACTCGGCCACGGGCCAGCGGGGGACGGGACGCAACTCGTGGCCAAGTTTCATGGGGATCCGACTCAAAATGCGGCCTCCAGAGCGTCCAGAAGTTTTGACCTTTGCAGGGCCGCCGTGACCTTGACCTTGGGGTCACGGAGCCCAAACTCGGCCACGGGCCAGCGGGGGACGGGACGCGACTCGTGGCCAAGTTTCATGGGGACCCGACTCAAAATGCGGCCTCCAGAGCGTCCAGAAGTTTTGACCTTTGCAGGGCCGCCGTGACCTTGACCTTGGGGTCACGGAGCCCAAACTCGGCCACGGGCCAGCGGGGGACGGAACGCAACTCGTGGCCAAGTTTCATGGGGATCCGACACAAAATGCGGCCTCCAGAGCGTCCAGAAGTTTTGACCTTTGCAGGGCCGCCGTGACCTTGACCTTGGGGTCACGGAGCCCAAACTCGGCCACGGGCCAGCGGGGGACGGGACGCGACTCGTGGCCAAGTTTCATGGGGACCCGACTCAAAATGCGGCCTCCAGAGCGTCCAGAAGTTTTGACGTTTGCAGGGCCGTCGTGACCTTGACCTTGGGGTCACGGAGCCCAAACTCGGCCACGGGCCAGCGGGGGACGGAACGCAACCCGTGGCCAAGTTTCATGGGGATCCGACACAAAATGCGGCCTCCAGAGCGTCCAGAAATTTTGACATTTGCAGGGCCGCCGTGACCTTGACCTTGGGGTCACGGAGCCCAAACTCGGCCACGGGCCAGCGGGGGACGGGACGCAACTCGTGGCCAAGTTTCATGGGGATCCGACTCAAAATGCGGCCTCCAGAGCGTCCAGAAGTTTTGACCTTTGCAGGGCCGCCGTGACCTTGACCTTGGGGTCACGGAGCCCAAACTCGGCCACGGGCCAGCGGGGGACGGGACGCAACTCGTGGCCAAGTTTCATGGGGATCCGACTCAAAATGCGGCCTCCAGAGCGTCCAGAAGTTTTGACCTTTGCAGGGCCGCCGTGACCTTGACCTTGGGGTCACGGAGCCCAAACTCGGCCACGGGCCAGCGGGGGACGGGACGCAACTCGTGGCCAAGTTTCATGGGGATCCGACACAAAATGCGGCCTCCAGAGCGTCCAGAAGTTTTGACCTTTGCAGGGCCGCAGTGACCTTGACCTTGGGGTCACGGAGCCCAAACTCGGCCACGGGCCAGCGAGGGACGGGACGCAACTCGTGGCCAAGTTTAATGGAAATCCGACTCAAAATGCGGCCTCCAGAGCGTCCAGAAGTTTTGACCTTTGCAGGGCCGCCGTGACCTTGACCTTGGGGTCACGGAGCCCAAACTCGGCCACGGGCCAGCGGGGGACGGGACGCAACTCGTGGCCAAGATTCATGGGGATCCGACTCAAAATGCGGCCTCCAGAGCGTCCAGAAGTTTTGACCTTTGCAGGGCCGCCGTGACCTTGACCTTGGGGTCACGGAGCCCAAACTCGGCCACGGGCCAGCGGGGGACGGAACGCGACTCGTGGCCAAGTTTCATGGGGACCCGACTCAAAATGCGGCCTCCAGAGCGTCCAGAAGTTTTGACGTTTGCAGGGCCGTCGTGACCTTGACCTTGGGGTCACGGAGCCCAAACTCGGCCACGGGCCAGCGGGGGACGGAACGCAACCCGTGGCCAAGTTTCATGGGGATCCGACACAAAATGCGGCCTCTAGAGCGTCCAGAAGTTTTGACCTTTGCAGGGCCGCCGTGACCTTGACCTTGGGGTCACGGAGCCCAAACTCGGCCACGGGCCAGCGGGGGACGGGACGCAACTCGTGGCCAAGTTTCATGGGGATCCGACTCAAAATGCGGCCTCCAGAGCGTCCAGAAGTTTTGACCTTTGCAGGGCCGCCGTGACCTTGACCTTGGGGTCACGGAGCCCAAACTCGGCCACGGGCCAGCGGGGGACGGGACGCAACTCGTGGCCAAGTTTCATGGGGATCCGACTCAAAATGCGGCCTCCAGAGCGTCCAGAAGTTTTGACCTTTGCAGGGCCGCAGTGACCTTGACCTTGGGGTCACGGAGCCCAAACTCGGCCACGGGCCAGCGGGGGACGGGACGCAACTCGTGGCCAAGTTTCATGGGGATCCGACTCAAAATGCGGCCTCCAGAGCGTCCAGAAGTTTTGACCTTTGCAGGGCCGCCGTGACCTTGACCTTGGGGTCACGGAGCCCAAACTCGGCCACGGGCCAGCGGGGGACGGGACGCAACTCGTGGCCAAGTTTCATGGGGATCCGACTCAAAATGCGGCCTCCAGAGCGTCCAGAAGTTTTGACTTTTGGAGGGCCGCCGTGACCTTGACCTTGGGGTCACGGAGCCCAAACTCGGCCACGGGCCAGCGGGGGACGGGACGCAACTCGTGGCCAAGTTTCATGGGGATCCGACTCAAAATGCGGCCTCCAGAGCGTCCAGAAGTTTTGACCTTTGCAGGGCCGCAGTGACGTTGACCTTGGGGTCACGGAGCCCAAACTCGGCCACGGGCCAGCGGGGGACGGGACGCAACTCGTGGCCAAGTTTCATGGGGATCCGACTTCAAGTGCGGCCTCCAGAGCGTCCAGAAGTTTTGACCTTTGCAGGGCCGCCGTGACCTTGACCTTGGGGTCACGGAGCCCAATCTCGGCCACGGGCCAGCGGGGGACGGGACGCAACTCGTGGCCAAGTTTCATGGGGATCCGACTTCAAGTGCGGCCTCCAGAGCGTCCAGAAGTTTTGACCTTTGCAGGGCCGCCGTGACCTTGACCTTGGGGTCACGGAGCCCAAAATCGGCCACGGGCCAGCGGGGGACGGGACGCAACTCGTGGCCAAGTTTCATGTGGATCCGACTTCAAGTGCGGCCTCCAGAGCGTCCAGAAGTTTTGACCTTTGGAGGGCCGCCGTGAACTTGACCTTGGGGTCACGGAGCACAAACTCGGCCACGGGCCAGCGGGGGACGGGACGCAACTCGTGGCCAAGTTTCATGGGGATCCGACTTCAAGTGCGGCCTCCAGAGCGTCCAGAAGTTTTGACCTTTGCAGGGCCGCCGTGACCTTGACCTTGGGGTCACGGAGCCCAAACTCGGCCACGGGCCAGCGGGGGACTGGACGCAACTCGTGGCCAAGGTTCATGGGGATACACCTTAAAATGCGGCCTCCAGAGCGTCCAGAAGTTTTGACCTTTGCAGGGCCGCCGTGACCTTGACCTTGGGGTCACGGAGCCCAAACTCGGCCACGGGACGGCGGGGGACGGGACGCAACTCGTGGCCAAGTTTCATGGGGATCCGACTTCAAGTGCGGCCTCCAGAGCGTCCAGAAGTTTTGACATTTGCAGGGCCGCCGTGACCTTGACCTTGGGGTCACGGAGCCCAAACTCGGCCACGGGCCAGCGGGGGACGGGACGCAACTCCTGGCCAAGTTTCATGGGGATCCGACTTCAAGTGCGGGCTCTAGAGCGTCCAGAAGTTTTGACCTTTGGAGGGCCGCCGTGACCTTGACCTTGGGGTCACTGCGCCTAAACTCGGCCACGGGCCAGCGGGGGACGGGACGCAACTCGTGGCCAAGTTTCATGGGGATCCGACTTCAAGTGCGGCCTCCAGAGCGTCCAGAAGTTTTGACATTTGCAGGGCCGCCGTGACCTTGACCTTGGGGTCACGGAGCCCAAACTCGGCCACGGGCTAGCGGGGGACGGGACGCAACTCGTGGCCAAGTTTCATGGGGATCCGACTTCAAGTGCGGCCTCCAGAGCGTCCAGAAGTTTTGACATTTGGAGGGCCGCCGTGACCTTGACCTTGGGGTCACGGAGCCCAAACTCGGCCACGGGCCAGCGGGGGACAGGACGCAACTCATGGCCAAGGTTCATGGGGATCCGCCTTAAAATGCGGCCTCCAGAGCGTCCAGAAGTTTTGACCTTTGCAGGGACGCCGTGATCTTGACCTTGGGGTCACGGAGCCCAAACTCGGCCACGGGACGGCGGGGGACGGGACGCAACTCGTGGCCAAGTTTCATGGGGATCCGACTTCAAGTGCGGCCTCCAGAGCGTCCAGAAGTTTTGACCTTTGGAAAGCCGCCGTGACATTGACCTTGGGGTCATGGAGCCCAAACTCGGCCACGGCCAGCGGGGGACGGGACGCAACTCGTGGCCAAGTTTCATGGGGATCCGACTTCAAGTGCGGCCTCCAGAAGTTTTGACATTTGCAGGGCCGCCGTGACCTTGACCTTGGGTTCACGGAGCCCAAACTCGGCCACGTGCCAGCGGGGGACGGGACGCAACTCGTGGCCAAGTTTCATGGGGATCCGACTTCAAGTGCGGCCTCCAGAGCGTCCAGAAATTTTGACCTTTGGAGGGCCGCCGTGACCTTGACCTTGGGGTCACGGAGCCCAAACTCGGCCACGGGCCAGCGGGGGACGGGACGCAACTCGTGGCCAAGTTTCATGGGGATCCGACTTCAAGTGCGGCCTCCAGAGCGTACAGAAGTTTTGACCTTTGGAGGGCCGCCGTGAACTTGACCTTGGGGTCACGGAGCCCAAACTCGGCCACGGGCCAGCGGGGGACGGGACGCAACTCGTGGTTAAGGTTCATGGGGATCCGCCTTAAAATGCGGCCTCCAGAGCGTCCAGAAGTTTTGACCTTTGCAGGGCCGCCGTGACCTTGACCTTGGGGTCACGGAGCCCAAACTCGGCCACGGGACGGCGGGGGACGGGACGCAACTCGTGGCCAAGTTTCATGGGGATCCGACTTCAAGTGCGGCCTCCAGAGCGTCCAGAAGTTTTGACCTTTGCAGGGCCGCCGTGACCTTGACCTTGGGTTCACGGAGCCCAAAATCGGCCACGGGCCAGCGGGGGACGGGACGCAACTCGTGGCCAAGTTTCATGGGGATCCGACTTCAAGTGCGGCCTCCAGAGCGTCCAGAAGTTTTGACCTTTGGAGGGCCGCCGTGACCTTGACCTTGGGGTCACGGAGCCCAAACTCGGCCACGGGCCAGCGGGGGACGAGACGCAACTCGTGGCCAAGGTTCATGGGGATCCGCCTTAAAATGCGGCCTCCAGAGCGTCCAGAAGTTTTGAACTTTGCAGGGCCGCCGTGACCTTGACCTTGGGGTCACGGAGCCCAAACTCGGCCACGGGACGGCGGAGGACGGGACGCAACTCGTGGCCAAGTTTCATGGGGATCCGTATTCAAGTGCGGCCTCCAGAGCGTCCAGAAGTTTTGACCTTTGGAGGGCCGCCGTGAACTTGACCTTTGGGGTCACGGATCCCAAACTCGGCCACGGGCCAGCGGGAGACGGGACGCAACTCGTGGCCAAGTTTCATGGGGATCCGACTTCAAGTGCGGCCTCCAGAGCGTCCAGAAGTTTTGACCTTTGCAGGGCCGCCGTGAACTTGACCTTGGGGTCACGGAGCCCAAACTCGGCCACGGGCCAGCGGGGGACGGGACGCAACTCGTGGCCAAGTTTCATGGGGATCCGACTTCAAGTGCGGCCTCCAGAGCGTCCAGAAGTTTTGACCTTTGGAGGGCCGCCGTGAACTTGACCTTTGGGGTCACGGATCCCAAACTCGGCCACGGGCCAGCGGGGGACGGGACGCAACTCGTGGCCAAGTTTCATGGGGATCCGACTTCAAGTGCGGCCTCCAGAGCGTCCAGAAGTTTTGACCTTTGGAGGGCCGCCGTGACCTTGACCTTGGGGTCACGGAGCCCAAACTCGGCCACGGGCCAGCGGGGGACGGGACGCAACTCGTGGCCAAGTTTCATGGGGATCCGACTTCAAGTGCGGCTTCCAGAGCGTCCAGAAGTTTTGACATTTGCAGGGCCGCCGTGACCTTGACCTTGGAGTCACGGAGCCCAATCTCGGCCACGGGCCAGCGGGGGACGGGACGCAACTCGTGGCCAAGTTTCATGGGGATCCGACTTCAAGTGCGGCCTCCAGAGCGTCCAGAAATTTTGACCTTTGCAGGGCCGCCGTGACCTTGACCTTGGGGTCACGGAGCCCAAACTCGGCCACGGGCCAGCGGGGGACGGGACGCAACTCGTGGCCAAGTTTCATGGGGATCCGACTTCAAGTGCGGCCTCCAGAGCGTCCAGAAATTTTGACATTTGCAGGGCCGCCGTGACCTTGACCTTGGGGTCACGGAGCCCAAACTCGGCCACGGGCCAGCGGGGGACGGGACGCAACTCGTGGCCAAGTTTCATGGGGATCCGACTTCAAGTGCGGCCTCCAGAGCGTCCAGAAATTTTGACCTTTGCAGGGCCGCCGTGACCTTGACCTTGGGGTCACGGAGCCCAAACTCGGCCACGGGCCAGCGGGGGACGGGATGCAACTCGTGGCCAAGTTTCAATGGGATCCGACTTCAAGTGCGGCCTCCAGAGCTTACAGCAGTTTTGACCTTTGCAGGGCCGCCGTGACCTTGACCTTGGGGTCACGGAGCCCAAGATCGGCCACGGGCCAGCGGGGGACGGGACGCAACTCGTGGCCAAGTTTCATGGGGATCCGACTTCAAGTGCGGCCTCCAGAGCGTCCAGAAGTTTTGACATTTGGAGGGCCGCCGTGACCTTGACCTTGGGGTCACGGAGCCCAAACTCGGCCACGGGCCAGCGGGGGACGGGACGCAACTCGTGGCCAAGTTTCATGGGGATCCGACTTCAAATGCGGCCTCCAGAGCGTCCAGAAGTTTTGACATTTGCAGGGCCGCCGTGACCTTGACCTTGGGGTCACGGAGCCCAAACTCGGCCACGGGCCAGCGGGGGACGGGACGCAACTCGTGGCCAAGTTTCATGGGGATCCGACTTCAAGTGCGGCCTCCAGAGCGTCCAGAAGTTTTGACTTTTGCAGGGCCGCCGTGACCTTGACCTTGGGGTCACGGAGCCCAATCTCGGCCACGGGCCAGCGGGGGACGGGACGCAACTCGTGGCCAAGTTTCATGGGGATCCGACTTCAAGTGCGGCCTCCAGAGCGTCCAGAAATTTTGACTTTTGCAGGGCCGCCGTGACCTTGACCTTGGGGTCACGGAATGCAAACTCGGCCACGGGCCAGCGGGGGACGGGACGCAACTCGTGGCCAAGTTTCATGGGGATCCGACTTCAAGTGCGGCCTCCAGAGCGTCCAGAAGTTTTGACCTTTGGAGGTCCGCCGTGACCTTGACCTTGGGGTCACGGAGCCCAAACTCGGCCACGGGCCAGCGGGGGACGGGACGCAACTCGTGGCCAAGTTTCATGGGGATCCGACTTCAAGTGCGGCCTCCAGAGCGTCCAGAAGTTTTGACCTTTGCAGGGCCGCCGTGACCTTGACCTTGGGGTCACGGAGCCCAATCTCGGCCACGGGCCAGCGGGAAAGGGACGCAACTCGTGGCCAAGTTTCATGGGGATCCGACTTCAAGTGCGGCCTCCAGAGCGTCCAGAAGTTTTGACCTTTGCAGGGCCGCCGTGACCTTGACCTTGGGGTCACGGAGCCCAAACTTGGCCACGGGCCAGCGGGGGACGGGACGCAACTCGTGGCCAAGTTTCATGGGGATCCGACTTCAAGTGCGGCCTCCAGAGCGTCCAGAAGTTTTGACCTTTGGAGGGCCGCCGTGACCTTGACCTTGGGGTCACGGAGCCCAAACTCGGCCACGGGCCAGCGGGGGACGGGACGCAACTCGTGGCCAAGTTTCATGGGGATCCGACTTCAAGTGCGGCCTCCAGAGCGTCCAGAAGTTTTGACCTTTGGAGGGCCGCAGTGACCTTGACCTTGGGGTCACGGAGCCCGAACTCGGCCACGGGCCAGCGGGGGACGGGACGCAACTCGTGGCCAAGTTTCATGGGGATCCAACTTAGAGTGCGGCCTCCAGAGCGTCCAGAAGTTTTGACCTTTGGAGGGTCGCCGTGACCTTGACCTTGGGGTCACGGAGCCCAAACTCGGCCACGGGCCAGCGGGGGACGGGACGCAACTCGTGGCCAAGTTTCATGGGGATCCGACTTCAAGTGCGGCCTCCAGATCGTCCAGAAGTTTTGACATTTGCAGGGCCGCCGTGACCTTGACCTTGGGGTCACGGAGCCCAAACTCGGCCACGGGCCAGCGGGGGACGGGACGCAACTCGTGGCCAAGTTTCATGGGGATCCGACTTCAAGTGCGGCCTCCAGAGCGTCCAGAAGTTTTGACCTTTGGAGGGCCGCCGTGACCTTGACCTTGGGGTCACGGAGCCCAAACTCGGCCACGGGCCAGCGGGGGACGGGACGCAACTCGTGGCCAAGTTTCATGGGGATCCGACTTCAAGTGCGGCCTCCAGAGCGTCCAGAAGTTTTGACTTTTGGAGGGCCGCCGTGACCTTGACCTTGGGGTCACGGAGCCCAAACTCGGCCACGGGCCAGCGGGGGACGGGACGCAACTCGTGGCCAAGTTTCATGGGGATCCGACTTCAAGTGCGGCCTCCAGAGCGTCCAGAAGTTTTGACCTTTAGAGGGCCGCCGTGACCTTGACCTTGGGGTCACGGAGCCCAAACTCGGCCACGGGCCAGCGGGGGACGGGACGCAACTCGTGGCCAAGTTTCATGGGGATCCGACTTCAAGTGCGGCCTCCAGAGCGTCCAGAAATTTTGGCCTTTGGAGATCCGCCGTGACCTTGACCTTGGGGTCACGGAGCCCAATCTCGGCCACGGGCCAGCGGGGGACGGGACGCAACTCGTGGCCAAGTTTCATGGGGATCCGACTTCAAGTGCGGCCTCCAGAGCGTCCAGAAGTTTTGACCTTTGCAGGGCCGCCGTGACCTTGACCTTGGGGTCACGGAGCCCAAACTCGGCCACGGGCCAGCGGGGGACGGGACGCAACTCGTGGCCAAGTTTCATGGGGATCCGACTTCAAGTGCGACCTCCACAGCGTCCAGAAGTTTTGACCTTTGCAGGGCCGCCGTGACCTTGACCTTGGGGTCACGGAGCCCAAACTCGGCCACGGGCCAGCGGGGGACGGGACGCAACTCGTGGCCAAGTTTCATGGGGATCCGACTTCAAGTGCGGCCTCCAGAACGTCCGGAAGTTTTGACCTTTGCAGGGCCACCGTGACCTTGACCTTGGGGTCACGGAGCCCAAACTTGGCCACGGGCCAGCGGGGGACGGGACGCAACTCGTGGCCAAGTTTCATGGGGATCCGACTTCAAGTGCGGCCTCCAGAGCGTCCAGAAGTTTTGACCTTTGCAGGGCCGCCGTGAACTTGACCTTGGGGTCACGGAGCCCAAACTCGGCCACGGGCCAGCGGGGGACGGGACGCAACTCGTGGCCAAGTTTCATGGGGATCCGACTTCAAGTGCGGCCTCCAGAGCGTCCAGAAGTTTTGACATTTGGAGGGCCGCCGTGACCTTGATCTTGGGGTCACGGAGCCCAAACTCGGCCACGGGCCAGCGGGGGAATGGACGCAACTCGTGGCCAAGGTTCATGGGAATCCACCTTAAAATGCGGCCTCCAGAGCGTCCAGAAGTTTTGACCTTTGCAGGGCCGCCGTGACCTTGACCTTGGGGTCACGGAGCCCAAACTCGGCAACGGGACGGCGGGGGACGGGACGCAACTCGTGGCCAAGTTTCATGGGGATCCGACTTCAAGTGCGGCCTCCAGAGCGTCCAGAAGTTTTGACATTTGGAGGTCCTCCGTGACCTTGACCTTGGGGTCACGGAGCCCAAACTCGGCCACGGGCCAGCGGGGGACGGGACGCAACTCGTGGCCAAGTTTCATGGGGATCCAACTTCAAGTGCGGCCTCCAGATCGTCCAGAAGTTTTGACCTTTGCAGGGCCGCCGTGACCTTGACCTTGGGGTCACGGAGCCCAAACTCGGCCACGGGCCAGCGGGGGACGGGACGCAACTCGTGGCCAAGTTTCATGGGGATCCGACTTCAAGGGCGGCCTCCAGAGCGTCCAGAAGTTTTGACCTTTGCAGGGCCGCCGTGACCTTGACCTTGGGGTCACGGAGCCCAAACTCGGCCACGGGCCAGCGGGGGACGGGACGCAACTCGTGGCCAAGTTTCATGGGGATCCGACTTCAAGTGCGGCCTCCAGAGCGTCCAGAAGTTTTGACCTTTGCAGGGCCGCCGTGACCTTGACCTTGGGGTCACGGAGCCCAAACTCGGCCACGGGCCAGCGGGGGAAGGGACGCAACTCGTGGCCAAGTTTCATGTGGATCCGACTTCAAGTGCGGCCTCCAGAGCGTCCAGAAGTTTTGACCTTTGCAGGGCCGCCGTGACCTTGACCTTGGGGTCACGGAGCCCAAACTCGGCCACGGGCCAGCGGGGGAAGGGACGCAACTCGTGGCCAAGTTTCATGGGGATCCGACTTCAAGTGCGGCCTCCAGAGCGTCAAGAAGTTTTGACTTTTGCAGGGTCGCCGTGACCTTGACCTTGGAGTCACGGAGCCCAATCTCGGCCACGGGCCAGCGGGGGACGGGACGCAACTCGTGGCCAAGTTTCATAGGGATCCGTATTCAAGTGCGGCCTCCAGAGCGTCCAGAAGTTTTGACCTTTGGAGGGCCGCCGTGACCTTGACCTTGGGGTCACGGAGCCCAAACTCGGCCACGGGCCAGCGGGGGACGGGACGCAACTCGTGGCCAAGTTTCATGGGGATCCGACTTCAAGTGCGGCCTCCAGAGCGTCCAGAATTTTTGACCTTTGCAGGGCCGCCGTGACCTTGACCTTGGGGTCACGGAGCCCAAACTCGGCCACGGGCCAGCGGGGGACGGGACGCAACTCGTGGCCAAGTTTCATGGGGATCCGACTTCAAGTGCGGCCTCCAGAGCGTCCAGAAGTTTTGACCTTTGCAGGGCCGCCGTGACCTTGACCTTGGGGTCACGGAGCCCAAACTCGGCCACGGGCCAGCGGGGGACGGGACGCAACTCGTGGCCAAGTTTCAATGGGATCCGACTTCAAGTGCGGCCTCCAGAGCGTACAGCAGTTTTGACCTTTGCAGGGCCGCCGTGACCTTGACCTTGGGGTCACGGAGCCCAAAATCGGCCACGGGCCAGCGGGGGACGGGACGCAACTCGTGGCCAAGTTTCATGGGGATCCGACTTCAAGTGCGGCCTCCAGAGCGTCCAGAAGTTTTGACATTTGGAGGGCCGCCGTGACCTTGACCTTGGGGTCACGGAGCCCAAACTCGGCCACGGGCCAGCGGGGGACGGGACGCAACTCGTGGCCAAGTTTCATGGGGATCCGTATTCAAGTGCGGCCTCCAGAGCGTCCAGAAATTTTGACCTTTGGAGGGCCGCCGTGAACTTGACCTTTGGGGTCACGGATCCCAAACTCGGCCACGGGCCAGCGGGGGACGGGACGCAACTCGTGGCCAAGTTTCATGGGGATCCGACTTCAAGTGCGGCCTCCAGAGCGTCCAGAAGTTTTGACATTTGGAGGGCCGCCGTGACCTTGACCTTGGGGTCACGGAGCCCAAACTCGGCCACGGGCCAGCGGGGGACGGGACGCAACTCGTGGCCAAGCTTCATGGGGATCCGACTTCAAGTGCGGCCTCCAGAGCGTCCAGAAGTTTTGACATTTGCAGGGCCGCCGTGACCTTGACCTTGGGGTCACGGAGCCCAATCTCGGCCACGGGCCAGCGGGGGACGGGACGCAACTCGTGGCCAAGTTTCATGGGGATCCGACTTCAAGTGCGGCCTCCAGAGCGTCCAGAAATTTTGACCTTTGGAGGGCCGCCGTGACCTTGACCTTGGGGTCACGGAGCCCAAACTCGGCCATGGGCCAGCGGGGAACGGGACGCAACTCGTGGCCAAGTTTCATGGGGATCCGACTTCAAGTGCGGCCTCCAGAGCGTCCAGAAGTTTTGACCTTTGCAGGGCCGCCGTGACCTTGACCTTGGGGTCACGGAGCCCAATCTCGGCCACGGGCCAGCGGGGGACGGGACGCAACTCGTGGCCAAGTTTCATGGGGATCCGACTTCAAGTGCGGCCTCCAGAGCGTCCAGAAGTTTTGACCTTTGCAGGGCCGCCGTGACCTTGACCTTGGGGTCACGGAGCCCAAACTTGGCCACGGGCCAGCGGGGGACGGGACGCAACTCGTGGCCAAGTTTCATGTGGATCCGACTTCAAGTGCGGCCTCCAGAGCGTCCAGAAGTTTTGACCTTTGGAGGGCCGCCGTGAACTTGACCTTGGGGTCACGGAGCCCAAACTCGGCCACGGGCCAGCGGGGGACGGGACGCAACTCGTGGCCAAGTTTCATGGGGATCCGACTTCAAGTGCGGCCTCCAGAGCGTCCAGAAGTTTTGACCTTTGGAGGGCCGCCGTGACCTTGACCTTGGGGTCACGGAGCCCAAACTCGGCCACGGGCCAGCGGGGGACTGGACGCAACTCGTGGCCAAGGTTCATGGGGATCCACCTTAAAATGCGGTCTCCAGAGCGTCCAGAAGTTTTGACGTTTGCAGGGCCGCCGTGACCTTGACCTTGGGGTCACGGAGCCCAAACTCGGCCACGGGACGGCGGGGGACGGGACGCAACTCGTGGCCAAGTTTCATGGGAATCCGACTTCAAGTGCGGCCTCCAGAGCGTCCAGAAGTTTTGACATTTGGAGGTCCGCCGTGACCTTGACCTTGGGGTCACGGAGCCCAAACTCGGCCACGGGCCAGCGGGGGACGGGACGGAACTCGTGGCCAAGTTTCATGGGGATCCGACTTCAAGTGCGGCCTCCAGATCGTCCAGAAGTTTTGACCTTTGCAGGGCCGCCGTGACCTTGACCTTGGGGTCACGGAGCCCAAACTCGGCTACGGGCCAGCGGGGGACGGGACGCAACTCGTGGCCAAGTTTCATGGGGATCCACCTTAAAATGCGGCCTCCAGAGCGTCCAGAAGTTTTGACTTTTGCAGGGCCGCCGTGACCTTGACCTTGGAGTCACGGAGCCCAAACTCGGCCACGGGCCAGCGGGGGACGGGACGCAACTCGTGGCCAAGTTTCATGGGGATCCGACTTCAAGTGCGGCCTCCAGATCGTCCAGAAGTTTTGACCTTTGCAGGGCCGCCGTGACCTTGACCTTGGGGTCACGGAACCCAAACTCGGCTACGGGCCAGCGGGGGACGGGACGCAACTCGTGGCCAAGTTTCATGGGGATCCACCTTAAAATGCGGCCTCCAGAGCGTCCAGAAGTTTTGACCTTTGGAGGGCCGCCGTGACCTTGACCTTGGGGTCACGGAGTGCAAACTCGGCCACGGGCCAGCGGGGAACGGGACGCAACTCGTGGCCAAGTTTCATGGGGATCCGACTTCAAGTGCGGCCTCCAGAGCGTCCAGAAGTTTTGACCTTTGGAGGGCCGCCGTGACCTTGACCTTGGGGTCACGGAGCCCAAACTCGGCCACGGGCCAGCGGGGGACGGGACGCAACTCGTGGCCAAGTTTCATGGGGATCCGACTTCAAGTGCGGCCTCCAGAGCGTCCAGAAGTTTTGACCTTTGCAGGGCCGCCGTGACCTTGACCTTGGGGTCACGGAGCCCAAACTCGGCCACGGGCCAGCGGGGGACGGGTCGCAACTCGTGGCCAAGTTTCATGGGGATCCGACTTCAAGTGCGGCCTCTAGAGCGTCCAGAAGTTTTGACCTTTGCAGGGCCGCCGTGACCTTGACCTTGGGGTCACGGAGCCCAAACTCGGCCACGGGACGGCGGGGGACGGCTCGCAACTCGTGGACAAGTTTCATGGGGATCCGACTTCAAGTGCGGCCTCCAGAGCGTCCAGAAGTTTTGACCTTTGGAGGGCCGCCGTGACCTTGACCTTGGGGTCATCGAGCCCAAACTCGGCCACGGGCCAGCGGGGGACGGGACGCAACTCGTGGCCAAGTTTCATGGGGATCCGACTTCAAGTGCGGCCTCCAGAGCGTCCAGAAGTTTTGACATTTGCAGGGCCGCCGTGACCTTGACCTTGGAGTCACGGAGCCCAAACTCGGCCACGGGCCAGCGGGGGACGGGACGCAACTCGTGGCCAAGTTTCATGGGGATCCGACTTCAAGTGCGGCCTCCAGAGCGTCCAGAAGTTTTGACATTTGCAGGGCCGCCGTGACCTTGACCTTGGGGTCACGGAGCCCAAACTCGGCCACGGGCCAGCGGGGGACGGGACGCAACTCGTGGCCAAGTTTCATGGGGATCCGACTTCAAGTGCGGCCTCCAGAGCGTCCAGAAGTTTTGACCTTTGCAGGGCCGCCGTGACCTTGACCTTGGGGTCACGGAGCCCAAACTCGGCCACGGGCCAGCGGGGGAAGGGACGCAACTCGTGGCCAAGTTTCATGGGGATCCGACTTCAAGTGCGGCCTCCAGAGCGTCCAGAAGTTTTGACCTTTGCAGGGCCGCCGTGACCTTGACCTTGGGGTCACGGAGCCCAAACTCGGCCACGGGCCAGCGGGGGAAGGGACGCAACTCGTGGCCAAGTTTCATGGGGATCCGACTTCAAGTGCGGCCTCCAGAGCGTCAAGAAGTTTTGACATTTGCAGGGTCGCCGTGACCTTGACCTTGGAGTCACGGAGCCCAATCTCGGCCACGGGCCAGCGGGGGACGGGACGCAACTCGTGGCCAAGTTTCATAGGGATCCGTATTCAAGTGCGGCCTCCAGAGCGTCCAGAAGTTTTGACCTTTGGAGGGCCGCCGTGACCTTGACCTTGGGGTCACGGAGCCCAAACTCGGCCACGGGCCAGCGGGGGACGGGACGCAACTCGTGGCCAAGTTTCATGGGGATCCGACTTCAAGTGCGGCCTCCAGAGCGTCCAGAATTTTTGACCTTTGCAGGGCCGCCGTGACCTTGACCTTGGGGTCACGGAGCCCAAACTCGGCCACGGGCCAGCGGGGGACGGGACGCAACTCGTGGCCAAGTTTCATGGGGATCCGACTTCAAGTGCGGCCTCCAGAGCGTCCAGAAGTTTTGACCTTTGCAGGGCCGCCGTGACCTTGACCTTGGGGTCACGGAGCCCAAACTCGGCCACGGGCCAGCGGGGGACGGGACGCAACTCGTGGCCAAGTTTCAATGGGATCCGACTTCAAGTGCGGCCTCCAGAGCGTACAGCAGTTTTGACCTTTGCAGGGCCGCCGTGACCTTGACCTTGGGGTCACGGAGCCCAAAATCGGCCACGGGCCAGCGGGGGACGGGACGCAACTCGTGGCCAAGTTTCATGGGGATCCGACTTCAAGTGCGGCCTCCAGAGCGTCCAGAAGTTTTGACATTTGGAGGGCCGCCGTGACCTTGACCTTGGGGTCACGGAGCCCAAACTCGGCCACGGGCCAGCGGGGGACGGGACGCAACTCGTGGCCAAGTTTCATGGGGATCCGTATTCAAGTGCGGCCTCCAGAGCGTCCAGAAATTTTGACCTTTGGAGGGCCGCCGTGAACTTGACCTTTGGGGTCACGGATCCCAAACTCGGCCACGGGCCAGCGGGGGACGGGACGCAACTCGTGGCCAAGTTTCATGGGGATCCGACTTCAAGTGCGGCCTCCAGAGCGTCCAGAAGTTTTGACCTTTGGAGGGCCGCCGTGACCTTGACCTTGGGGTCACGGAGCCCAAACTCGGCCACGGGCCAGCGGGGGACGGGACGCAACTCGTGGCCAAGTTTCATGGGGATCCGACTTCAAGTGCGGCCTCCAGAGCGTCCAGAAGTTTTGACATTTGCAGGGCCGCCGTGACCTTGACCTTGGGGTCACGGAGCCCAATCTCGGCCACGGGCCAGCGGGGGACGGGACGCAACTCGTGGCCAAGTTTCATGGGGATCCGACTTCAAGTGCGGCCTCCAGAGCGTCCAGAAATTTTGACCTTTGGAGGGCCGCCGTGACCTTGACCTTGGGGTCACGGAGCCCAAACTCGGCCATGGGCCAGCGGGGAACGGGACGCAACTCGTGGCCAAGTTTCATGGGGATCCGACTTCAAGTGCGGCCTCCAGAGCGTCCAGAAGTTTTGACCTTTGCAGGGCCGCCGTGACCTTGACCTTGGGGTCACGGAGCCCAATCTCGGCCACGGGCCAGCGGGGGACGGGACGCAACTCGTGGCCAAGTTTCATGGGGATCCGACTTCAAGTGCGGCCTCCAGAGCGTCCAGAAGTTTTGACCTTTGCAGGGCCGCCGTGACCTTGACCTTGGGGTCACGGAGCCCAAACTTGGCCACGGGCCAGCGGGGGACGGGACGCAACTCGTGGCCAAGTTTCATGTGGATCCGACTTCAAGTGCGGCCTCCAGAGCGTCCAGAAGTTTTGACCTTTGGAGGGCCGCCGTGAACTTGACCTTGGGGTCACGGAGCCCAAACTCGGCCACGGGCCAGCGGGGGACGGGACGCAACTCGTGGCCAAGTTTCATGGGGATCCGACTTCAAGTGCGGCCTCCAGAGCGTCCAGAAGTTTTGACCTTTGGAGGGCCGCCGTGACCTTGACCTTGGGGTCACGGAGCCCAAACTCGGCCACGGGCCAGCGGGGGACTGGACGCAACTCGTGGCCAAGGTTCATGGGGATCCACCTTAAAATGCGGCCTCCAGAGCGTCCAGAAGTTTTGACGTTTGCAGGGCCGCCGTGACCTTGACCTTGGGGTCACGGAGCCCAAACTCGGCCACGGGACGGCGGGGGACGGGACGCAACTCGTGGCCAAGTTTCATGGGAATCCGACTTCAAGTGCGGCCTCCAGAGCGTCCAGAAGTTTTGACATTTGGAGGTCCGCCGTGACCTTGACCTTGGGGTCACGGAGCCCAAACTCGGCCACGGGCCAGCGGGGGACGGGACGGAACTCGTGGCCAAGTTTCATGGGGATCCGACTTCAAGTGCGGCCTCCAGATCGTCCAGAAGTTTTGACCTTTGCAGGGCCGCCGTGACCTTGACCTTGGGGTCACGGAGCCCAAACTCGGCTACGGGCCAGCGGGGGACGGGACGCAACTCGTGGCCAAGTTTCATGGGGATCCACCTTAAAATGCGGCCTCCAGAGCGTCCAGAAGTTTTGACTTTTGCAGGGCCGCCGTGACCTTGACCTTGGAGTCACGGAGCCCAAACTCGGCCACGGGCCAGCGGGGGACGGGACGCAACTCGTGGCCAAGTTTCATGGGAATCCGACTTCAAGTGCGGCCTCCAGATCGTCCAGAAGTTTTGACCTTTGCAGGGCCGCCGTGACCTTGACCTTGGGGTCACGGAACCCAAACTCGGCTACGGGCCAGCGGGGGACGGGACGCAACTCGTGGCCAAGTTTCATGGGGATCCGTATTCAAGTGCGGCCTCCAGAGCGTCCAGAAGTTTTGACCTTTGGAGGGCCGCCGTGAACTTGACCTTTGGGGTCACGGATCCCAAACTCGGCCACGGGCCAGCGGGAGACGGGACGCAACTCGTGGCCAAGTTTCATGGGGATCCGACTTCAAGTGCGGCCTCCAGAGCGTCCAGAAGTTTTGACATTTGGAGGGCCGCCGTGACCTTGACCTTGGGGTCACGGAGCCCAAACTCGGCCACGGGCCAGCGGGGGACGGGACGCAACTCGTGGCCAAGTTTCATGGGGATCCGACTTCAAGTGCGGCCTCCAGAGCGTCCAGAAGTTTTGACCTTTGGAGGGCCGCCGTGAACTTGACCTTTGGGGTCACGGATCCCAAACTCGGCCACGGGCCAGCGGGGGACGGGACGCAACTCGTGGCCAAGTTTCATGGGGATCCGACTTCAAGTGCGGCCTCCAGAGCGTCCAGAAGTTTTGACCTTTGGAGGGCCGCCGTGACCTTGAGCTTGGGGTCACGGAGCCCAAACTCGGCCACGGGCCAGCGGGGGACGGGACGCAACTCGTGGCCAAGTTTCATGGGGATCCGACTTCAAGTGCGGCCTCCAGAGCGTCCAGAAGTTTTGACCTTTGGAGGGCCGCCGTGACCTTGACCTTGGGGTCACGGAGCCCAAACTCGGCCACGGGCCAGCGGGGGACGGGTCGCAACTCGTGGCCAAGTTTCATGGGGATCCGACTTCAAGTGCGGCCTCTAGAGCGTCCAGAAGTTTTGACCTTTGGAGGGCCGCCGTGACCTTGACCTTGGGGTCACGGAGCCCAAACTCGGCCACGGGACGGCGGGGGACGGCTCGCAACTCGTGGACAAGTTTCATGGGGATCCGACTTCAAGTGCGGCCTCCAGAGCGTCCAGAAGTTTTGACCTTTGGAGGGCCGCCGTGACCTTGACCTTGGGGTCATCGAGCCCAAACTCGGCCACGGGCCAGCGGGGGACGGGACGCAACTCGTGGCCAAGTTTCATGGGGATCCGACTTCAAGTGCGGCCTCCAGAGCGTCCAGAAGTTTTGACATTTGCAGGGCCGCCGTGACCTTGACCTTGGGGTCACGGAGCCCAAACTCGGCCACGGGCCAGCGGGGGACGGGACGCAACTCGTGGCCAAGTTTCATGGGGATCCGACTTCAAGTGCGGCCTCCAGAGCGTCCAGAAGTTTTGACCTTTGCAGGGCCGCCGTGACCTTGACCTTGGGGTCACGGAGCCCAAACTCGGCCACGGGCCAGCGGGGGACGGGACGCAACTCGTGGCCAAGTTTCATGGGGATCCACCTTAAAATGCGGCATCCAGAGCGTCCAGAAGTTTTGACCTTTGCAGGGCCGCCGTGACCTTGACCTTGGGGTCACGGAGTGCAAACTCGGCCACGGGCCAGCGGGGAACGGGACGCAACTCGTGGCCAAGTTTCATGGGGATCCGACTTCAAGTGCGGCCTCCAGAGCGTCCAGAAGTTTTGACCTTTGGAGGGCCGCCGTGACCTTGACCTTGGGGTCACGGAGACCAAACTCGGCCACGGGCCAGCGGGGGACGGGACGCAACTCGTGGCCAAGTTTCATGGGGATCCGACTTCAAGTGCGGCCTCCAGAGCGTCCAGAATTTTTGACCTTTGGAGGGCCGCCGTGACCTTGACCTTGGGGTCACGGAGCCCAAACTCGGCCACGGGCCAGCGGGGGACGGGTCGCAACTCGTGGCCAAGTTTCATGGGGATCCGACTTCAAGTGCGGCCTCCAGAGCGTCTAGAAGTTTTGACTTTTGGAGGGCCGCCGTGACCTTGACCTTGGGGTCACGGAGCCCAAACTCGGCCACGGGACGGCGGGGGACGGGACGCAACTCGTGGCCAAGTTTCATGGGGATCCGACTTCAAGTGCGGCCTCCAGAGCGTCCAGAAGTTTTGACCTTTGGAGGGCCGCCGTGACCTTGACCTTGGGGTCACGGAGCCCAAACTCGGCCACGGGCCAGCGGGGGACGGGACGCAACTCGTGGCCAAGGTTCATGGGGATCCGCCTTAAAATGCGGCCTCCAGAGCGTCCAGAAGTTTTGACCTTTGCAGGGCCGCCGTGACCTTGACCTTGGGGTCACGGAGCCCAAACTCGGCCACGGGACGGCGGAGGACGGGACGCAACTCGTGGCCAAGTTTCATGGGGATCCGTATTCAAGTGCGGCCTCCAGAGCGTCCAGAAGTTTTGACCTTTGGAGGGCCGCCGTGAACTTGACCTTTGGGGTCACGGATCCCAAACTCGGCCACGGGCCAGCGGGAGACGGGACGCAACTCGTGGCCAAGTTTCATGGGGATCCGACTTCAAGTGCGGCCTCCAGAGCGTCCAGAAGTTTTGACATTTGGAGGGCCGCCGTGACCTTGACCTTGGGGTCACGGAGCCCAAACTCGGCCACGGGCCAGCGGGGGACGGGACGCAACTCGTGGCCAAGTTTCATGGGGATCCGACTTCAAGTGCGGCCTCCAGAGCGTCCAGAAGTTTTGACCTTTGGAGGGCCGCCGTGAACTTGACCTTTGGGGTCACGGATCCCAAACTCGGCCACGGGCCAGCGGGGGACGGGACGCAACTCGTGGCCAAGTTTCATGGGGATCCGACTTCAAGTGCGGCCTCCAGAGCGTCCAGAAGTTTTGACCTTTGGAGGGCCGCCGTGACCTTGACCTTGGGGTCACGGAGCCCAAACTCGGCCACGGGCCAGCGGGGGAGGGGACGCAACTCGTGGCCAAGTTTCATGGGGATCCGACTTCAAGTGCGGCTTCCAGAGCGTCCAGAAGTTTTGACATTTGCAGGGCCGCCGTGACCTTGACCTTGGAGTCACGGAGCCCAATCTCGGCCACGGGCCAGCGGGGGACGGGACGCAACTCGTGGCCAAGTTTCATGGGGATCCGACTTCAAGTGCGGCCTCCAGAGCGTCCAGAAATTTTGACCTTTGCAGGGCCGCCGTGACCTTGACCTTGGGGTCACGGAGCCCAAACTCGGCCACGGGCCAGCGGGGGACGGGACGCAACTCGTGGCCAAGTTTCATGGGGATCCGACTTCAAGTGCGGCCTCCAGAGCGTCCAGAAGTTCTGACATTTGCAGGGCCGCCGTGACCTTGACCTTGGGGTCACGGAGCCCAAACTCGGCCACGGGCCAGCGGGGGACGGGACGCAACTCGTGGCCAAGTTTCATGGGGATCCGACTTCAAGTGCGGCCTCCAGAGCGTCCAGAAGTTTTGACCTTTGCAGGGCCGCCGTGACCTTGACCTTGGGGTCACGGAGCCCAAACTCGGCCACGGGCCAGCGGGGGACGGGATGCAACTCGTGGCCAAGTTTCAATGGGATCCGACTTCAAGTGCGGCCTCCAGAGCTTACAGCAGTTTTGACCTTTGCAGGGCCGCCGTGACCTTGACCTTGGGGTCACGGAGCCCAAGATCGGCCACGGGCCAGCGGGGGACGGGACGCAACTCGTGGCCAAGTTTCATGGGGATCCGACTTCAAGTGCGGCCTCCAGAGCGTCCAGAAGTTTTGACATTTGGAGGGCCGCCGTGACCTTGACCTTGGGGTCACGGAGCCCAAACTCGGCCACGGGCCAGCGGGGGACGGGACGCAACTCGTGGCCAACTTTCATGGGGATCCGACTTCAAATGCGGCCTCCAGAGCGTCCAGAAGTTTTGACATTTGCAGGGCCGCCGTGACCTTGACCTTGGGGTCACGGAGCCCAAACTCGGCCACGGGCCAGCGGGGGACGGGACGCAACTCGTGGCCAAGTTTCATGGGGATCCGACTTCAAGTGCGGCCTCCAGAGCGTCCAGAAGTTTTGACTTTTGCAGGGCCGCCGTGACCTTGACCTTGGGGTCACGGAGCCCAATCTCGGCCACGGGCCAGCGGGGGACGGGAAGCAACTCGTGGCCAAGTTTCATGGGGATCCGACTTCAAGTGCGGCCTCCAGAGCGTCCAGAAGTTTTGACCTTTGGAGGGCCGCCGTGACCTTGACCTTGGGGTCACGGAGCCCAAACTCGGCCACGGGCCAGCGGGGGACGGGACGCAACTCGTGGCCAAGTTTCATGGGGATCCGACTTCAAGTGCGGCCTCCAGAGCGTCCAGAAGTTTTGACCTTTGCAGGGCCGCCGTGACCTTGACCTTGGGGTCACGGAGCCCAATCTCGGCCACGGGCCAGCGGGGGACGGGACGCAACTCGTGGCCAAGTTTCATGGGGATCCGACTTCAAGTGCGGCCTCCAGAGCGTCCAGAAGTTTTGACCTTTGCAGGGCCGCCGTGACCTTGACCTTGGGGTCACGGAGCCCAAAATCGGCCACGGGCCAGCGGGGGACGGGAAGCAACTCGTGGCCAAGTTTCATGTGGATCCGACTTCAAGTGCGGCCTCCAGAGCGTCCAGAAGTTTTGACCTTTGGAGGGCCGCCGTGAACTTGACCTTGGGGTCACGGAGCACAAACTCGGCCACGGGCCAGCGGGGGACGGGACGCAACTCGTGGCCAAGTTTCATGGGGATCCGACTTCAAGTGCGGCCTCCAGAGCGTCCAGAAGTTTTGACCTTTGGAGGGCCGCCGTGACCTTGACCTTGGGGTCACGGAGCCCAAACTCGGCCACGGGCCAGCGGGGGACTGGACGCAACTCGTGGCCAAGGTTCATGGGGATCCACCTTAAAATGCGGCCTCCAGAGCGTCCAGAAGTTTTGACCTTTGCAGGGCCGCCGTGACCTTGACCTTGGGGTCACGGAGCCCAAACTCGGCCACGGGACGGCGGGGGACGGGACGCAACTCGTGGCCAAGTTTCATGGGGATCCGACTTCAAGTGCGGCCTCCAGAGCGTCCAGAAGTTTTGACATTTGCAGGGCCGCCGTGACCTTGACCTTGGGGTCACGGAGCCCAAACTCGGCCACGGGCCAGCGGGGGACGGGACGCAACTCCTGGCCAAGTTTCATGGGGATCCGACTTCAAGTGCGGCCTCTAGAGCGTCCAGAAGTTTTGACCTTTGGAGGGCCGCCGTGACCTTGACCTTGGGGTCACTGCGCCTAAACTCGGCCACGGGCCAGCGGGGGACGGGACGCAACTCGTGGCCAAGTTTCATGGGGATCCGACTTCAAGTGCGGCCTCCAGAGCGTCCAGAAGTTTTGACATTTGCAGGGCCGCCGTGACCTTGACCTTGGGGTCACGGAGCCCAAACTCGGCCACGGGCCAGCGGGGGACGGGACGCAACTCGTGGCCAAGTTTCATGGGGATCCGACTTCAAGTGCGGCCTCCAGAGCGTCCAGAAGTTTTGACCTTTGGAGGGCCGCCGTGACCTTGACCTTGGGGTCACGGAGCCCAAAATCGGCCACGGGCCAGCGGGGGACGGGACGCAACTCGTGGCCAAGTTTCATGGGGATCCGACTTCAAGTGCGGCCTCCAGAGCGTCCAGAAGTTTTGACTTTTGCAGGGCCGCCGTGATCTTGACCTTGGGGTCACGGAGCCCAAACTTGGCCACGGGCCAGCGGGGGACGGGACGCAACTCGTGGCCAAGTTTCATGGGGATCCGACTTCAAGTGCGGCCTCCAGAGCGTCCAGAAGTTTTGACATTTGGAGGGCCGCCGTGACCTTGACCTTGGGGTCACGGAGCCCAAACTTGGCCACGGGCCAGCGGGGGACGGGACGCAACTCGTGGCCAAGTTTCATGGGGATCCGTATTCAAGTGCGGCCTCCAGAGCGTCCAGAAGTTTTGACCTTTGGAGGGCCGCCGTGAACTTGACCTTGGGGTCACGGAGCCCAAACTCGGCCACGGGCCAGCGGGGGACGGGACGCAACTCGTGGCCAAGTTTCATGGGGATCCGACTTCAAGTGCGGCCTCCAGAGCGTCCAGAAGTTTTGACATTTGGAGGGCCGCCGTGACCTTGACCTTGGGGTCACGGAGCCCAAACTCGGCCACGGGCCAGCGGGGGACAGGACGCAACTCATGGCCAAGGTTCATGGGGATCCGCCTTAAAATGCGGCCTCCAGAGCGTCCAGAAGTTTTGACCTTTGCAGGGACGCCGTGATCTTGACCTTGGGGTCACGGAGCCCAAACTCGGCCACGGGACGGCGGGGGACGGGACGCAACTCGTGGCCAAGTTTCATGGGGATCCGACTTCAAGTGCGGCCTCCAGAGCGTCCAGAAGTTTTGACCTTTGGAAAGCCGCCGTGACATTGACCTTGGGGTCATGGAGCCCAAACTCGGCCACGGCCAGCGGGGGACGGGACGCAACTCGTGGCCAAGTTTCATGGGGATCCGACTTCAAGTGCGGCCTCCAGAAGTTTTGACATTTGCAGGGCCGCCGTGACCTTGACCTTGGGTTCACGGAGCCCAAACTCGGCCACGTGCCAGCGGGGGACGGGACGCAACTCGTGGCCAAGTTTCATGGGGATCCGACTTCAAGTGCGGCCTCCAGAGCGTCCAGAAATTTTGACCTTTGGAGGGCCGCCGTGACCTTGACCTTGGGGTCACGGAGCCCAAACTCGGCCACGGGCCAGCGGGGGACGGGACGCAACTCGTGGCCAAGTTTCATGGGGATCCGACTTCAAGTGCGGCCTCCATAGCGTACAGAAATTTTGACCTTTGGAGGGCCGCCGTGAACTTGACCTTGGGGTCACGGAGCCCAAACTCGGCCACGGGCCAGCGGGGGACGGGACGCAACTCGTGGTTAAGGTTCATGGGGATCCGCCTTAAAATGCGGCCTCCAGAGCGTCCAGAAGTTTTGACCTTTGCAGGGCCGCCGTGACCTTGACCTTGGGGTCACGGAGCCCAAACTCGGCCACGGGACGGCGGGGGACGGGACGCAACTCGTGGCCAAGTTTCATGGGGATCCGACTTCAAGTGCGGCCTCCAGAGCGTCCAGAAGTTTTGACTTTTGCAGGGCCGCCGTGACCTTGACCTTGGGGTCACGGAGCCCAAACTCGGCCACGGGCCAGCGGGGGACGGGACGCAACTCGTGGCCAAGTTTCATGGGGATCCGACTTCAAGTGCGGCCTCCAGAGCGTCCAGAAGTTTTGACATTTGGAGGGCCGCCGTGACCTTGACCTTGGGGTCACGGAGCCCAAACTCGGCCACGGGCCAGCGGGGGACGGGACGCAACTCGTGGCCAAGTTTCATGGGGATCCGACTTCAAGTGCGGCCTCCAGAGCGTCCAGAAGTTTTGACCTTTGGAGGGCCGCCGTGAACTTGACCTTGGGGTCACGGAGCCCAATCTCGGCCACGGGCCAGCGGGGGACGGGACGCAACTCGTGGCCAAGTTTCATGGGGATCCGACTTCAAGTGCGGCCTCCAGAGCGTCCAGAAGTTTTGACCTTTGCAGGGCCGCCGTGACCTTGACCTTGGGGTCACGGAGCCCAAAATCGGCCACGGGCCAGCGGGGGACGGGACGCAACTCGTGGCCAAGTTTCATGTGGATCCGACTTCAAGTGCGGCCTCCAGAGCGTCCAGAAGTTTTGACCTTTGGAGGGCCGCCGTGAACTTGACCTTGGGGTCACGGAGCACAAACTCGGCCACGGGCCAGCGGGGGACGGGACGCAACTCGTGGCCAAGTTTCATGGGGATCCGACTTCAAGTGCGGCCTCCAGAGCGTCCAGAAGTTTTGACCTTTGGAGGGCCGCCGTGACCTTGACCTTGGGGTCACGGAGCCCAAACTCGGCCACGGGCCAGCGGGGGACGGGACGCAACTCGTGGCCAAGGTTCATGGGGATCCGCCTTAAAATGCGGCCTCCAGAGCGTCCAGAAGTTTTGAACTTTGCAGGGCCGCCGTGACCTTGACCTTGGGGTCACGGAGCCCAAACTCGGCCACGGGCCAGCGGGAGACGGGACGCAACTCGTGGCCAAGTTTCATGGGGATCCGACTTCAAGTGCGGCCTCCAGAGCGTCCAGAAGTTTTGACCTTTGGAGGGCCGCCGTGACCTTGACCTTGGGGTCACGGAGCCCAAACTCGGCCACGGGCCAGCGGGGGACGGGACGCAACTCGTGGCCAAGTTTCATGGGGATCCGACTTCAAGTGCGGCCTCCAGAGCGTCCAGAAGTTTTGACCTTTGGAGGGCCGCCGTGAACTTGACCTTTGGGGTCACGGATCCCAAACTCGGCCACGGGCCAGCGGGGGACGGGACGCAACTCGTGGCCAAGTTTCATGGGGATCCGACTTCAAGTGCGGCCTCCAGAGCGTCCAGAAGTTTTGACCTTTGGAGGGCCGCCGTGACCTTGACCTTGGGGTCACGGAGCCCAAACTCGGCCACGGGCCAGCGGGGGACGGGACGCAACTCGTGGCCAAGTTTCATGGGGATCCGACTTCAAGTGCGGCTTCCAGAGCGTCCAGAAGTTTTGACATTTGCAGGGCCGCCGTGACCTTGACCTTGGGGTCACGGAGCCCAAACTCGGCCACGGGCCAGCGGGGGACGGGACGCAACTCGTGGCCAAGTTTCATGGGGATCCGACTTCAAGTGCGGCCTCCAGAGCGTCCAGAAGTTTTGACATTTGCAGGGCCGCCGTGACCTTGACCTTGGGGTCACGGAGCCCAAACTCGGCCACGGGCCAGCGGGGGACGGGACGCAACTCGTGGCCAAGTTTCATGGGGATCCGACTTCAAGTGCGGCCTCCAGAGCGTCCAGAAGTTTTGACCTTTGCAGGGCCGCCGTGACCTTGACCTTGGGGTCACGGAGCCCAAACTCGGCCACGGGCCAGCGGGGGACGGGATGCAACTCGTGGCCAAGTTTCAATGGGATCCGACTTCAAGTGCGGCCTCCAGAGCTTACAGCAGTTTTGACCTTTGCAGGGCCGCCGTGACCTTGACCTTGGGGTCACGGAGCCCAAGATCGGCCACGGGCCAGCGGGGGACGGGACGCAACTCGTGGCCAAGTTTCATGGGGTTCCGACTTCAAGTGCGGCCTCCAGAGCGTCCAGAAGTTTTGACATTTGGAGGGCCGCCGTGACCTTGACCTTGGGGTCACGGAGCCCAAACTCGGCCACGGGCCAGCGGGGGACGGGACGCAACTCGTGGCCAAGTTTCATGGGGATCCGACTTCAAATGCGGCCTCCAGAGCGTCCAGAAGTTTTGACATTTGCAGGGCCGCCGTGACCTTGACCTTGGGGTCACGGAGCCCAAACTCGGCCACGGGCCAGCGGGGGACGGGACGCAACTCGTGGCCAAGTTTCATGGGGATCCGACTTCAAGTGCGGCCTCCAGAGCGTCCAGAAGTTTTGACTTTTGCAGGGCCGCCGTGACCTTGACCTTGGGGTCACGGAGCCCAATCTCGGCCACGGGCCAGCGGGGGACGGGACGCAACTCGTGGCCAAGTTTCATGGGGATCCGACTTCAAGTGCGGCCTCCAGAGCGTCCAGAAGTTTTGACCTTTGGAGGGCCGCCGTGACCTTGACCTTGGGGTCACGGAGCCCAAACTCGGCCACGGGCCAGCGGGGGACGGGACGCAACTCGTGGCCAAGTTTCATGGGGATCCGACTTCAAGTGCGGCCTCCAGAGCGTCCAGAAGTTTTGACCTTTGCAGGGCCGCCGTGACCTTGACCTTGGGGTCACGGAGCCCAATCTCGGCCACGGGCCAGCGGGGGACGGGACGCAACTCGTGGCCAAGTTTCATGGGGATCCGACTTCAAGTGCGGCCTCCAGAGCGTCCAGAAGTTTTGACCTTTGCAGGGCCGCCGTGACCTTGACCTTGGGGTCACGGAGCCCAAAATCGGCCACGGGCCAGCGGGGGACGGGACGCAACTCGTGGCCAAGTTTCATGTGGATCCGACTTCAAGTGCGGCCTCCAGAGCGTCCAGAAGTTTTGACCTTTGGAGGGCCGCCGTGAACTTGACCTTGGGGTCACGGAGCACAAACTCGGCCACGGGCCAGCGGGGGACGGGACGCAACTCGTGGCCAAGTTTCATGGGGATCCGACTTCAAGTGCGGCCTCCAGAGCGTCCAGAAGTTTTGACCTTTGGAGGGCCGCCGTGACCTTGACCTTGGGGTCACGGAGCCCAAACTCGGCCACGGGCCAGCGGGGGACTGGACGCAACTCGTGGCCAAGTTTCATGGGGATCCGACTTCAAGTGCGGCCTCCAGAGCGTCCAGAAGTTTTGACCTTTGGAAAGCCGCCGTGACATTGACCTTGGGGTCATGGAGCCCAAACTCGGCCACGGCCAGCGGGGGACGGGACGCAACTCGTGGCCAAGTTTCATGGGGATCCGACTTCAAGTGCGGCCTCCAGAAGTTTTGACATTTGCAGGGCCGCCGTGACCTTGACCTTGGGTTCACGGTGCCCAAACTCGGCCACGGGCCAGCGGGGGACGGGACGCAACTCGTGGCCAAGTTTCATGGGGATCCGACTTCAAGTGCGGCCTCCAGAGCGTCCAGAAATTTTGACTTTTGGAGGGCCGCCGTGACCTTGACCTTGGGGTCACTGCGCCTAAACTCGGCCACGGGCCAGCGGGGGACGGGACGCAACTCGTGGCCAAGTTTCATGGGGATCCGACTTCAAGTGCGGCCTCCAGAGCGTCCAGAAGTTTTGACCTTTGGAGGGCCTCCGTGACCTTGACCTTGGGGTCACGGAGCCCAAACTCGGCGACGGGCCAGCGGGGGACGGGACGCAACTCGTGGCCAAGTTTCATGGGGATCCGACTTCAAGTGCGGCCTCCAGAGCGTCCAGAAGTTTTGACCTTTGCAGGGCCGCCGTGACCTTGACCTTGGGGTCACGGAGCCCAAACTCGGCCACGGGCCAGCGGGGGACGGGACGCAACTCGTGGCCAAGTTTCATGGGGATCCGACTTCAAGTGCGGCCTCCAGAGCGTCCAGAAGTTTTGACCTTTGGAGGGCCGCCGTGACCTTGACCTTGGGGTCACGGAGCCCAAAATCGGCCACGGGCCAGCGGGGGACGGGACGCAACTCGTGGCCAAGTTTCATGGGGATCCGACTTCAAGTGCGGCCTCCAGAGCGTCCAGAAATTTTGACTTTTGCAGGGCCGCCGTGACCTTGACCTTGGGGTCACGGAGCCCAAACTTGGCCACGGGCCAGCGGGGGACGGGACGCAACTCGTGGCCAAGTTTCATGGGGATCCGACTTCAAGTGCGGCCTCCAGAGCGTCCAGAAGTTTTGACATTTGGAGGGCCGCCGTGACCTTGACCTTGGGGTCACGGAGCCCAAACTTGGCCACGGGCCAGCGGGGGACGGGACGCAACTCGTGGCCAAGTTTCATGGGGATCCGTATTCAAGTGCGGCCTCCAGAGCGTCCAGAAGTTTTGACCTTTGGAGGGCCGCCGTGAACTTGACCTTGGGGTCACGGAGCCCAAACTCGGCCACGGGCCAGCGGGGGACGGGACGCAACTCGTGGCCAAGTTTCATGGGGATCCGACTTCAAGTGCGGCCTCCAGAGCGTCCAGAAGTTTTGACATTTGGAGGGCCGCCGTGACCTTGACCTTGGGGTCACGGAGCCCAAACTCGGCCACGGGCCAGCGGGGGACAGGACGCAACTCATGGCCAAGGTTCATGGGGATCCGCCTTAAAATGCGGCCTCCAGAGCGTCCAGAAGTTTTGACCTTTGCAGGGACGCCGTGATCTTGACCTTGGGGTCACGGAGCCCAAACTCGGCCACGGGACGGCGGGGGACGGGACGCAACTCGTGGCCAAGTTTCATGGGGATCCGGCTTCAAGTGCGGCCTCCAGAGCGTCCAGAAGTTTTGACCTTTGGAAAGCCGCCGTGACATTGACCTTGGGGTCATGGAGCCCAAACTGGGCCACGGCCAGCGGGGGACGGGACGCAACTCGTGGCCAAGTTTCATGGGGATCCGACTTCAAGTGCGGCCTCCAGAGCGTACAGAAGTTTTGACCTTTGGAGGGCCGCCGTGAACTTGACCTTGGGGTCACGGAGCCCAAACTCGGCCACGGGCCAGCGGGGGACGGGACGCAACTCGTGGTTAAGGTTCATGGGGATCCGCCTTAAAATGCGGCCTCCAGATCGTCCAGAAGTTTTGACCTTTGCAGGGCCGCCGTGACCTTGACCTTGGGGTCACGGAGCCCAAACTCGGCCACGGGACGGCGGGGGACGGGACGCAACTCGTGGCCAAGTTTCATGGGGATCCGACTTCAAGTGCGGCCTCCAGAGCGTCCAGAAGTTTTGACTTTTGCAGGGCCGCCGTGACCTTGACCTTGGGGTCACGGAGCCCAAACTCGGCCACGGGCCAGCGGGGGACGGGACGCAACTCGTGGCCAAGTTTCATGGGGATCCGACTTCAAGTGCGGCCTCCAGAGCGTCCAGAAGTTTTGACCTTTGGAGGGCCGCCGTGACCTTGACCTTGGGGTCACGGAGCCCAAACTCGGCCACGGGCCAGCGGGGGACGGGACGCAACTCGTGGCCAAGTTTCATGGGGATCCGACTTCAAGTGCGGCCTCCAGAGCGTCCAGAAGTTTTGACCTTTGCAGGGCCGCCGTGACCTTGACCTTGGGGTCACGGAGCCCAATCTCGGCCACGGGCCAGCGGGGGACGGGACGCAACTCGTGGCCAAGTTTCATGGGGATCCGACTTCAAGTGCGGCCTCCAGAGCGTCCAGAAGTTTTGACCTTTGCAGGGCCGCCGTGACCTTGACCTTGGGGTCACGGAGCCCAAAATCGGCCACGGGCCAGCGGGGGACGGGACGCAACTCGTGGCCAAGTTTCATGTGGATCCGACTTCAAGTGCGGCCTCCAGAGCGTCCAGAAGTTTTGACCTTTGGAGGGCCGCCGTGAACTTGACCTTGGGGTCACGGAGCACAAACTCGGCCACGGGCCAGCGGGGGACGGGACGCAACTCGTGGCCAAGTTTCATGGGGATCCGACTTCAAGTGCGGCCTCCAGAGCGTCCAGAAGTTTTGACCTTTGGAGGGCCGCCGTGACCTTGACCTTGGGGTCACGGAGCCCAAACTCGGCCACGGGCCAGCGGGGGACTGGACGCAACTCGTGGCCAAGGTTCATGGGGATCCACCTTAAAATGCGGCCTCCAGAGCGTCCAGAAGTTTTGACCTTTGCAAAGCCGCCGTGACCTTGACCTTGGGGTCACGGAGCCCAAACTCGGCCACGGGACGGCGGGGGACGGGACGCAACTCGTGGCCAAGTTTCATGGGGATCCGACTTCAAGTGCGGCCTCCAGAGCGTCCAGAAGTTTTGACATTTGCAGGGCCGCCGTGACCTTGACCTTGGGGTCACGGAGCCCAAACTCGGCCACGGGCCAGCGGGGGACGGGACGCAACTCGTGGCCAAGTTTCATGGGGATCCGACTTCAAGTGCGGCCTCTAGAGCGTCCAGAAGTTTTGACCTTTGGAGGGCCGCCGTGACCTTGACCTTGGGGTCACGGAGCCTAAACTCGGCCACGGGCCAGCGGGGGACGGGACGCAACTCGTGGCCAAGTTTCATGGGGATCCGACTTCAAGTGCGGCCTCCAGAGCGTCCAGAAGTTTTGACATTTGCAGAGCCGCCGTGACCTTGACCTTGGGGTCACGGAGCCCAAACTCGGCCACGGGCCAGCGGGGGACGGGACGCAACTCGTGGCCAAGTTTCATGGGGATCCGACTTCAAGTGCGGCCTCCAGAGCGTCCAGAAGTTTTGACCTTTGCAGGGCCGCCGTGACCTTGACCTTGGGGTCACGGAGCCCAAACTCGGCCACGGGCCAGCGGGGGACGGGACGCAACTCGTGGCCAAGTTTCATGGGGATCCGACTTCAAGTGCGGCCTCCAGAGCGTCCAGAAGTTTTGACTTTTGCAGGGCCGCCGTGACCTTGACCTTGGGGTCACGGAGCCCAAAATCGGCCACGGGCCAGCGGGGGACGGGACGCAACTCGTGGCCAAGTTTCATGGGGATCCGACTTCAAGTGCGGCCTCCAGAGCGTCCAGAAGTTTTGACTTTTGCAGGGCCGCCGTGACCTTGACCTTGGGGTAACGGAGCCCAAACTTGGCCACGGGCCAGCGGGGGACGGGACGCAACTCGTGGCCAAGTTTCATGGGGATCCGACTTCAAGTGCGGCCTCCAGAGCGTCCAGAAGTTTTGACATTTGGAGGGCCGCCGTGACCTTGACCTTGGGGTCACGGAGCCCAAACTTGGCCACGGGCCAGCGGGGGACGGGACGCAACTCGTGGCCAAGTTTCATGGGGATCCGTATTCAAGTGCGGCCTCCAGAGCTTCCAGAAATTTTGACCTTTGGAGGGCCGCCGTGAACTTGACCTTGGGGTCACGGAGCCCAAACTCGGCCACGGGCCAGCGGGGGACGGGACGCAACTCGTGGCCAAGGTTCATGGGGATCCGACTTCAAGTGCGGCCTCCAGAGCGTCCAGAAGTTTTGACATTTGGAGGGCCGCCGTGACCTTGACCTTGGGGTCACGGAGCCCAAACTCGGCCACGGGCCAGCGGGGGACAGGACGCAACTCGTGGCCAAGGTTCATGGGGATCCGCCTTAAAATGCGGCCTTCAGAGCGTCCAGAAGTTTTGACCTTTGCAGGGACGCCGTGATCTTGACCTTGGGGTCACGGAGCCCAAACTCGGCCACGGGACGGCGGGGGACGGGACGCAACTCGTGGCCAAGTTTCATGGGGATCCGACTTCAAGTGCGGCCTCCAGAGCGTCCAGAAGTTTTGACCTTTGGAAAGCCGCCGTGACATTGACCTTGGGGTCATGGAGCCCAAACTCGGCCACGGCCAGCGGGGACGGGACGCAACTCGTGGCCAAGTTTCATGGGGATCCGACTTCAAGTGCGGCCTCCAGAAGTTTTGACATTTGCAGGGCCGCCGTGACCTTGACCTTGGGTTCACGGTGCCCAAACTCGGCCACGGGCCAGCGGGGGACGGGACGCAACTCGTGGCCAAGTTTCATGGGGATCCGACTTCAAGTGCGGCCTCCAGAGCGTCCAGAAATTTTGACCTTTGGAGGGCCGCCGTGACCTTGACCTTGGGGTCACGGAGCCCAAACTCGGCCACGGGCCAGCGGGGGACGGGACGCAACTCGTGGCCAAGTTTCATGGGGATCCGACTTCAAGTGCGGCCTCCAGAGCGTCCAGAAGTTTTGACCTTTGGAGGGCCGCCGTGAACTTGACCTTGGGGTCACGGAGCCCAAACTCGGCCACGGGCCAGCGGGGGACGGGACGCAACTCGTGGTTAAGGTTCATGGGGATCCGCCTTAAAATGCGGCCTCCAGATCGTCCAGAAGTTTTGACCTTTGCAGGGCCGCCGTGACCTTGACCTTGGGGTCACGGAGCCCAAACTCGGCCACGGGACGGCGGGGGACGGGACGCAACTCGTGGCCAAGTTTCATGGGGATCCGACTTCAAGTGCGGCCTCCAGAGCGTCCAGAAGTTTTGACATTTGCAGGGCCGCCGTGACCTTGACCTTGGGGTCACGGAGCCCAAACTCGGCCACGGGCCAGCGGGGGACGGGACGCAACTCGTGGCCAAGTTTCATGGGGATCCGACTTCAAGTGCGGCCTCCAGAGCGTCCAGAAGTTTTGACCTTTGGAGGGCCGCAGTGACCTTGACCTTGGGGTCACGGAGCCCAAACTCGGCCACGGGCCAGCGGGTGACGGGACGCAACTCGTGGCCAAGTTTCATGGGGATCCGACTTCAAGTGCGGCCTCCAGAGCGTCCAGAAGTTTTGACATTTGGAGGGCCGTCGTGACCTTGACCTTGGGGTCATGGAGCCCAAACTCGGCCACGGGCCAGCGGGGGACGGGACGCAACTCGTGGCCAAGTTTCATGGGGATCCGACTTCAAGTGCGGCCTCCAGAGCGTCCAGAAGTTTTGACCTTTGGAGGGCCGCAGTGACCTTGACCTTGGGGTCACGGAGCCCAAACTCGGCCACGGGCCAGCGGGTGACGGGACGCAACTCGTGGCCAAGTTTCATGGGGATCCGACTTCAAGTGCGGCCTCCAGAGCGTCCAGAAGTTTTGACCTTTGGAGGGCCGCCGTGACCTTGACCTTGGGGTCACGAAGCCCAAACTCGGCCACGGGCCAGCGGGGGACGGGACGCAACTCGTGGCCAAGGTTCATGGGGATCCGCCTTAAAATGCGGCCTCCAGAGCGTCCAGAAGTTTTGACCTTTGCAGGGCCTCCGTGACCTTGACCTTGGGGTCACGGAGCCCAAACTCGGCCACGGGACGGCGGAGGACGGGACGCAATTCGGGGCCAAGTTTCATGGGGATCCGACTTCAAGTGCGGCCTCCAGAGCGTCCAGAAGTTTTGACCTTTGGAGGGCCGCCGTGACCTTGACCTTGGGGTCACGGAGCCCAAACTCGGCCACGGGCCAGCGGGGGACGGGACGCAACTCGTGGTCAAGTTTCATGGGGATCCGACTTCAAGTGCGGCCACTCCTTTGGAGGGCCGCCGTGACCTTGACCTTGGGGTCATGGAGCCCAAACTCGGCCACGGGCCAGCGGTGGACGGGACGCAACTCGTGGCCAAGTTTCATGGGGATCCGACTTCAAGTGCGGCCTCCAGAGCGTCCAGAAGTTTTGACCTTTGCAGGGCCGCCGTGACCTTGACCTTGGGGTCACGGAGCCCAAACTCGGCCACGGGCCAGCGGGGGACGGGACGCAACTCGTGGCCAAGTTTCATGGGGATCCGACTTCAAGTGCGGCCTCCAGATCGTCCAGAAGTTTTGACCTTTGGAGGGCCGCCGTGACCTTGACCTTGGGGTCACGGAGCCCAAACTCGGCCACGGGCCAGCGGGGGACGGGACGCAACTCGTGGCCAAGTTTCATGGGGATCCGACTTCAAGTGCGGCCTCCAGATCGTCCAGAAGTTTTGACCTTTGGAGGGCCGCCGTGACCTTGACCTTGGGGTCACGGAGCCCAAACTCGGCCACGGGCCAGCGGGGGACGGGACGCAACTCGTGGCCAAGTTTCATGGGGATCCGACTTCAAGTGCGGCCTCCAGAGCGTCCAGAAGTTTTGACATTTGGAGGGCCGCCGTGACCTTGACCTTGGGGTCACGGAGCCCAAACTCGGCCACGGGCCAGCGGGGGACGGGACGCAACTCGTGGCCAAGTTTCATGGGGATCCGACTTCAAATGCGGCCTCCAGAGCGTCCAGAAGTTTTGACATTTGCAGGGCCGCCGTGACCTTGACCTTGGGGTCACGGAGCCCAAACTCGGCCACGGGCCAGCGGGGGACGGGACGCAACTCGTGGCCAAGTTTCATGGGGATCCGACTTCAAGTGCGGCCTCCAGAGCGTCCAGAAGTTTTGACTTTTGCAGGGCCGCCGTGACCTTGACCTTGGGGTCACGGAGCCCAATCTCGGCCACGGGCCAGCGGGGGACGGGACGCAACTCGTGGCCAAGTTTCATGGGGATCCGACTTCAAGTGCGGCCTCCAGAGCGTCCAGAAGTTTTGACCTTTGCAGGGCCGCCGTGACCTTGACCTTGGGGTCACGGAGCCCAATCTCGGCCACGGGCCAGCGGGGGACGGGACGCAACTCGTGGCCAAGGTTCATTGGGATCCGCCTTAAAATGGGGCCTCCAGAGCGTCCAGAAGTTTTGACCTTTGCAGGGCCGCCGTGACCTTGACCTTGGGGTCACGGAGCCCAAACTCGGCCACGGGCCAGCGGGGGACGGGACGCAACTCGTGGCCAAGTTTCATGGGGATCCGACTTCAAGTGCGGCCTCCAGAGCGTCCAGAAGTTTTGACCTTTGGAGGGCCGCCGTGACCTTGACCTTGGGGTCATGGAGCCCAAACTCGGCCACGGGCCAGCGGTGGACGGGACGCAACTCGTGGCCAAGTTTCATGGGGATCCGACTTCAAGTGCGGCCTCCAGAGCGTCCAGAAGTTTTGACATTTGCAGGGCCGCCGTGACCTTGACCTTGGGGTCACGGAGCCCAAACTCGGCCACGGGCCAGCGGGGAACGGGACGCAACTCGTGGCCAAGTTTCATGGGGATCCGACTTCAAGTGCGGCCTCCAGATCGTTCAGAAGTTTTGACCTTTGCAGGGCCGCCGTGACCTTGACCTTGGGGTCACGGAGCCCAAACTCGGCCACGGGCCAGCGGGGGACGGGACGCAACTCGTGGCCAAGTTTCATGGGGATCCGACTTCAAGTGCGGCCTCCAGAGCGTCCAGAAGTTTTGACCTTTGGAGGGCCGCCGTGACCTTGACCTTGGGGTCACGGAGCCCAAACTCGGCCACGGGCCAGCGGGGGACGGGACGCAACTCGTGGCCAAGTTTCATGGGGATCCGACTTCAAGTGCGGCCTCCAGAGCGTCCAGAGCGTCCAGAATTTTTGACCTTTGGAGGGCCGCCGTGACCTTGACCTTGGGGTCACGGAGTGCAAACTCGGCCACGGGCCAGCGGGGGACGGGACGCAACTCGTGGCCAAGTTTCATGGGGATCCGACTTCAAGTGCGGCCTCCAGAGCGTCCAGAAGTTTTGACTTTTGCAGGGCCGCCGTGACCTTGACCTTGGGGTCACGGAGCCCAAACTTGGCCACGGGCCAGCGGGGGACGGGACGCAACTCGTGGCCAAGTTTCATGGGGATCCGACTTCAAGTGCGGCCTCCAGAGCGTCCAGAAGTTTTGACATTTGGAGGGCCGCCGTGACCTTGACCTTGGGGTCACGGAGCCCAAACTTGGCCACGGGCCAGCGGGGGACGGGACGCAACTCGTGGCCAAGTTTCATGGGGATCCGTATTCAAGTGCGGCCTCCAGAGCGTCCAGAAATTTTGACCTTTGGAGGGCCGCCGTGAACTTGACCTTGGGGTCACGGAGCCCAAACTCGGCCACGGGCCAGCGGGGGACGGGACGCAACTCGTGGCCAAGTTTCATGGGGATCCGACTTCAAGTGCGGCCTCCAGAGCGTCCAGAAGTTTTGACATTTGGAGGGCCGCCGTGACCTTGACCTTGGGGTCACGGAGCCCAAACTCGGCCACGGGCCAGCGGGGGACAGGACGCAACTCATGGCCAAGGTTCATGGGGATCCGCCTTAAAATGCGGCCTCCAGAGCGTCCAGAAGTTTTGACCTTTGCAGGGACGCCGTGATCTTGACCTTGGGGTCACGGAGCCCAAACTCGGCCACGGGACGGCGGGGGACGGGACGCAACTCGTGGCCAAGTTTCATGGGGATCCGACTTCAAGTGCGGCCTCCAGAGCGTCCAGAAGTTTTGACCTTTGGAGGGCCGCCGTGACATTGACCTTGGGGTCATGGAGCCCAAACTCGGCCACGGCCAGCGGGGGACGGGACGCAACTCGTGGCCAAGTTTCATGGGGATCCGACTTCAAGTGCGGCCTCCAGAAGTTTTGACATTTGCAGGGCCGCCGTGACCTTGACCTTGGGTTCACGGTGCCCAAACTCGGCCACGGGCCAGCGGGGGACGGGACGCAACTCGTGGCCAAGTTTCATGGGGATCCGACTTCAAGTGCGGCCTCCAGAGCGTCCAGAAATTTTGACCTTTGGAGGGCCGCCGTGACCTTGACCTTGGGGTCACGGAGCCCAAACTCGGCCACGGGCCAGCGGGGGACGGGACGCAACTCGTGGCCAAGTTTCATGGGGATCCGACTTCAAGTGCGGCCTCCAGAGCGTACAGAAGTTTTGACCTTTGGAGGGCCGCCGTGAACTTGACCTTGGGGTCACGGAGCCCAAACTCGGCCACGGGCCAGCGGGGGACGGGACGCAACTCGTGGTTAAGGTTCATGGGGATCCGCCTTAAAATGCGGCCTCCAGATCGTCCAGAAGTTTTGACCTTTGCAGGGCCGCCGTGACCTTGACCTTGGGGTCACGGAGCCCAAACTCGGCCACGGGACGGCGGGGGACGGGACGCAACTCGTGGCCAAGTTTCATGGGGATCCGACTTCAAGTGCGGCCTCCAGAGCGTCCAGAAGTTTTGACATTTGGAGGGCCGCCGTGACCTTGACCTTGGGGTCACGGAGCCCAAACTCGGCCACGGGCCAGCGGGGGACGGGACGCAACTCGTGGCCAAGTTTCATGGGGATCCGACTTCAAGTGCGGCCTCCAGAGCGTCCAGAAGTTTTGACCTTTGGAGGGCCGCAGTGACCTTGACCTTGGGGTCACGGAGCCCAAACTCGGCCACGGGCCAGCGGGTGACGGGACGCAACTCGTGGCCAAGTTTCATGGGGATCCGACTTCAAGTGCGGCCTCCAGAGCGTCCAGAAGTTTTGACATTTGGAGGGCCGTCGTGACCTTGACCTTGGGGTCATGGAGCCCAAACTCGGCCACGGGCCAGCGGGGGACGGGACGCAACTCGTGGCCAAGTTTCATGGGGATCCGACTTCAAGTGCGGCCTCCAGAGCGTCCAGAAGTTTTGACCTTTGGAGGGCCGCAGTGACCTTGACCTTGAGGTCACGGAGCCCAAACTCGGCCACGGGCCAGCGGGTGACGGGACGCAACTCGTGGCCAAGTTTCATGGGGATCCGACTTCAAGTGCGGCCTCCAGAGCGTCCAGAAATTTTGACCTTTGGAGGGCCGCCGTGACCTTGACCTTGGGGTCACGAAGCCCAAACTCGGCCACGGGCCAGCGGGGGACGGGACGCAACTCGTGGCCAAGGTTCATGGGGATCCGCCTTAAAATGCGGCCTCCAGAGCGTCCAGAAGTTTTGACCTTTGCAGGGCCTCCGTGACCTTGACCTTGGGGTCACGGAGCCCAAACTCGGCCACGGGACGGCGGAGGACGGGACGCAACTCGGGGCCAAGTTTCATGGGGATCCGACTTCAAGTGCGGCCTCCAGAGCGTCCAGAAGTTTTGACCTTTGGAGGGCCGCCGTGACCTTGACCTTGGGGTCACGGAGCCCAAACTCGGCCACGGGCCAGCGGGGGACGGGACGCAACTCGTGGTCAAGTTTCATGGGGATCCGACTTCAAGTGCGGCCACTCCTTTGGAGGGCCGCCGTGACCTTGACCTTGGGGTCATGGAGCCCAAACTCGGCCACGGGCCAGCGGTGGACGGGACGCAACTCGTGGCCAAGTTTCATGGGGATCCGACTTCAAGTGCGGCCTCCAGAGCGTCCAGAAGTTTTGACCTTTGCAGGGCCGCCGTGACCTTGACCTTGGGGTCACGGAGCCCAAACTCGGCCACGGGCCAGCGGGGGACGGGACGCAACTCGTGGCCAAGTTTCATGGGGATCCGACTTCAAGTGCGGCCTCCAGATCGTCCAGAAGTTTTGACCTTTGGAGGGCCGCCGTGACCTTGACCTTGGGGTCACGGAGCCCAAACTCGGCCACGGGCCAGCGGGGGACGGGACGCAACTCGTGGCCAAGTTTCATGGGGATCCGACTTCAAGTGCGGCCTCCAGATCGTCCAGAAGTTTTGACCTTTGGAGGGCCGCCGTGACCTTGACCTTGGGGTCACGGAGCCCAAACTCGGCCACGGGCCAGCGGGGGACGGGACGCAACTCGTGGCCAAGTTTCATGGGGATCCGACTTCAAGTGCGGCCTCCAGAGCGTCCAGAAGTTTTGACATTTGGAGGGCCGCCGTGACCTTGACCTTGGGGTCACGGAGCCCAAACTCGGCCACGGGCCAGCGGGGGACGGGACGCAACTCGTGGCCAAGTTTCATGGGGATCCGACTTCAAATGCGGCCTCCAGAGCGTCCAGAAGTTTTGACATTTGCAGGGCCGCCGTGACCTTGACCTTGGGGTCACGGAGCCCAAACTCGGCCACGGGCCAGCGGGGGACGGGACGCAACTCGTGGCCAAGTTTCATGGGGATCCGACTTCAAGTGCGGCCTCCAGAGCGTCCAGAAGTTTTGACTTTTGCAGGGCCGCCGTGACCTTGACCTTGGGGTCACGGAGCCCAATCTCGGCCACGGGCCAGCGGGGGACGGGACGCAACTCGTGGCCAAGTTTCATGGGGATCCGACTTCAAGTGCGGCCTCCAGAGCGTCCAGAAGTTTTGACCTTTGCAGGGCCGCCGTGACCTTGACCTTGGGGTCACGGAGCCCAAACTCGGCCACGGGCCAGCGGGTGACGGGACGCAACTCGTGGCCAAGTTTCATGGGGATCCGACTTCAAGTGCGGCCTCCAGAGCGTCCAGAAGTTTTGACCTTTGCAGGGCCGCCGTGACCTTGACCTTGGGGTCACGGAGCCCAATCTCGGCCACGGGCCAGCGGGGGACGGGACGCAACTCGTGGCCAAGGTTCATGGGGATCCGCCTTAAAATGGGGCCTCCAGAGCGTCCAGAAGTTTTGACCTTTGCAGGGCCGCCGTGACCTTGACCTTGGGGTCACGGAGCCCAAACTCGGCCACGGGCCAGCGGGGGACGGGACGCAACTCGTGGCCAAGTTTCATGGGGATCCGACTTCAAGTGCGGCCTCCAGAGCGTCCAGAAGTTTTGACCTTTGGAGGGCCGCCGTGACCTTGACCTTGGGGTCATGGAGCCCAAACTCGGCCACGGGCCAGCGGTGGACGGGACGCAACTCGTGGCCAAGTTTCATGGGGATCCGACTTCAAGTGCGGCCTCCAGAGCGTCCAGAAGTTTTCACATTTGCAGGGCCGCCGTGACCTTGACCTTGGGGTCACGGAGCCCAAACTCGGCCACGGGCCAGCGGGGGACGGGACGCAACTCGTGGCCAAGTTTCATGGGGATCCGACTTCAAGTGCGGCCTCCAGATCGTTCAGAAGTTTTGACCTTTGCAGGGCCGCCGTGACCTTGACCTTGGGGTCACGGAGCCCAAACTCGGCCACGGGCCAGCGGGGGACGGGACGCAACTCGTGGCCAAGTTTCATGGGGATCCGACTTCAAGTGCGGCCTCCAGAGCGTCCAGAAGTTTTGACCTTTGGAGGGCCGCCGTGACCTTGACCTTGGGGTCACGGAGCCCAAACTCGGCCACGGGCCAGCGGGGGACGGGACGCAACTCGTGGCCAAGTTTCATGGGGATCCGACTTCAAGTGCGGCCTCCAGAGCGTCCAGAGCGTCCAGAATTTTTGACCTTTGGAGGGCCGCCGTGACCTTGACCTTGGGGTCACGGAGTGCAAACTCGGCCACGGGCCAGCGGGGGACGGGACGCAACTCGTGGCCAAGTTTCATGGGGATCCGACTTCAAGTGCGGCCTCCAGAGCGTCCAGAAATTTTGACCTTTGGAGGGCAGCCGTGACCTTGACCTTGGGGTCACGGAGCCCAAACTCGGCCACGGGCCAGCGGGGGACGGGACGCAACTCGTGGCCAAGTTTCATGGGGATCCGACTTCAAGTGCGGCCTCCAGAGCGTCCAGAAGTTTTGACCTTTGGAGGGCCGCCGTGACCTTGACCTTGGGGTCACGGAGCCCAAACTAGGCCACGGGCCAGCGGGGGACGGGACGCAACTCGTGGCCAAGGTTCATGGGGATCCGCCTGAAAATGCGGCCTCCAGAGCGTCCAGAAGTTTTGACCTTTGGAGGGCCGCCGTGACCTTGACCTTGGGGTCACGGAGCCCAAACTCGGCAACGGGACGGCGGGGGACGGGACGCAACTCGTGGCCAAGTTTCATGGGGATCCGACTTCAAGTGCGGCCTCCAGAGCGTCCAGAAGTTTTGACCTTTGGAGGGCCGCCGTGACCTTGACCTTGGGGTCACGGAGCCCAAACTCGGCCACGGGCCAGCGGGGGACGGGACGCAACTCGTGGCCAAGTTTCATGGGGATCCGACTTCAAGTGCGGCCTCCAGAGCGTCCAGAGCGTCCAGAATTTTTGACCTTTGGAGGGCCGCCGTGACCTTGACCTTGGGGTCACGGAGTGCAAACTCGGCCACGGGCCAGCGGGGGACGGGACGCAACTCGTGGCCAAGTTTCATGGGGATCCGACTTCAAGTGCGGCCTCCAGAGCGTCCAGAAGTTTTGACTTTTGCAGGGCCGCCGTGACCTTGACCTTGGGGTCACGGAGCCCAAACTTGGCCACGGGCCAGCGGGGGACGGGACGCAACTCGTGGCCAAGTTTCATGGGGATCCGACTTCAAGTGCGGCCTCCAGAGCGTCCAGAAGTTTTGACATTTGGAGGGCCGCCGTGACCTTGACCTTGGGGTCACGGAGCCCAAACTTGGCCACGGGCCAGCGGGGGACGGGACGCAACTCGTGGCCAAGTTTCATGGGGATCCGTATTCAAGTGCGGCCTCCAGAGCGTCCAGAAATTTTGACCTTTGGAGGGCCGCCGTGAACTTGACCTTGGGGTCACGGAGCCCAAACTCGGCCACGGGCCAGCGGGGGACGGGACGCAACTCGTGGCCAAGTTTCATGGGGATCCGACTTCAAGTGCGGCCTCCAGAGCGTCCAGAAGTTTTGACATTTGGAGGGCCGCCGTGACCTTGACCTTGGGGTCACGGAGCCCAAACTCGGCCACGGGCCAGCGGGGGACAGGACGCAACTCTGGCCAAGGTTCATGGGGATCCGCCTTAAAATGCGGCCTCCAGAGCGTCCAGAAGTTTTGACCTTTGCAGGGACGCCGTGATCTTGACCTTGGGGTCACGGAGCCCAAACTCGGCCACGGGACGGCGGGGGACGGGACGCAACTCGTGGCCAAGTTTCATGGGGATCCGACTTCAAGTGCGGCCTCCAGAGCGTCCAGAAGTTTTGACCTTTGGAAAGCCGCCGTGACATTGACCTTGGGGTCATGGAGCCCAAACTCGGCCACGGCCAGCCGGGGGACGGGACGCAACTCGTGGCCAAGTTTCATGGGGATCCGACTTCAAGTGCGGCCTCCAGAAGTTTTGACATTTGCAGGGCCGCCGTGACCTTGACCTTGGGTTCACGGTGCCCAAACTCGGCCACGGGCCAGCGGGGGACGGGACGCAACTCGTGGCCAAGTTTCATGGGGATCCGACTTCAAGTGCGGCCTCCAGAGCGTCCAGAAATTTTGACCTTTGGAGGGCCGCCGTGACCTTGACCTTGGGGTCACGGAGCCCAAACTCGGCCACGGGCCAGCGGGGGACGGGACGCAACTCGTGGCCAAGTTTCATGGGGATCCGACTTCAAGTGCGGCCTCCAGAGCGTACAGAAGTTTTGACCTTTGGAGGGCCGCCGTGAACTTGACCTTGGGGTCACGGAGCCCAAACTCGGCCACGGGCCAGCGGGGGACGGGACGCAACTCGTGGTTAAGGTTCATGGGGATCCGCCTTAAAATGCGGCCTCCAGATCGTCCAGAAGTTTTGACCTTTGCAGGGCCGCCGTGACCTTGACCTTGGGGTCACGGAGCCCAAACTCGGCCACGGGACGGCGGGGGACGGGACGCAACTCGTGGCCAAGTTTCATGGGGATCCGACTTCAAGTGCGGCCTCCAGAGCGTCCAGAAGTTTTGACATTTGCAGGGCCGCCGTGACCTTGACCTTGGGGTCACGGAGCCCAAACTCGGCCACGGGCCAGCGGGGGACGGGACGCAACTCGTGGCCAAGTTTCATGGGGATCCGACTTCAAGTGCGGCCTCCAGAGCGTCCAGAAGTTTTGACATTTGGAGGGCCGCAGTGACCTTGACCTTGGGGTCACGGAGCCCAAACTCGGCCACGGGCCAGCGGGTGACGGGACGCAACTCGTGGCCAAGTTTCATGGGGATCCGACTTCAAGTGCGGCCTCCAGAGCGTCCAGAAGTTTTGACATTTGGAGGGCCGTCGTGACCTTGACCTTGGGGGTCATGGAGCCCAAACTCGGCCACGGGCCAGCGGGGGACGGGACGCAACTCGTGGCCAAGTTTCAGGGGGATCCGACTTCAAGTGCGGCCTCCAGAGCGTCCAGAAGTTTTTGACCTTTGGAGGGCCGCAGTGACCTTGACCTTGGGGTCTCGGAGCCCAAACTCGGCCACGGGCCAGCGGGTGACGGGACGCAACTCGTGGCCAAGTTTTCATGGGGATCCGACTTCAAGTGCGGCCTCCAGAGCGTCCAGAAATTTTGACCTTTGGAGGGCCGCCGTGACCTTGACCTTGGGTCACGAAGCCCAAACTCGGCCACGGGCCAGCGGGGGACGGGACGCAACTCGTGGCCAAGGTTCATGGGGATCCGCCTTAAAATGCGGCCTCCAGAGCGTCCAGAAGTTTTGACCTTTGCAGGGCCTCCGTGACCTTGACCTTGGGGTCACGGAGCCAAACTCGGCCACGGGACGGCGGAGGACGGGACGCAACTCGGGGCCAAGTTTCATGGGGATCCGACTTCAAGTGCGGCCTCCAGAGCGTCCAGAAGTTTTGACCTTTGGAGGGCCGCCGTGACCTTGACCTTGGGGTCACGGAGCCCAAACTCGGCCACGGGCCCAGCGGGGGACGGGACGCAACTCGTGGTCAAGTTTCATGGGGATCCGACTTCAAGTGCGGCCACTCCTTTGGAGGGCCGCCGTGACCTTGACCTTGGGGTCATGGAGCCCAAACTCGGCCACGGGCCAGCGGTGGACGGGACGCAACTCGTGGCCAAGTTTCATGGGGATCCGACTTCAAGTGCGGCCTCCAGAGCGTCCAGAAGTTTTGACCTTTGCAGGGCCGCCGTGACCTTGACCTTGGGGTCACGGAGCCCAAACTCGGCCACGGGCCAGCGGGGGACGGGACGCAACTCGTGGCCAAGTTTCATGGGGATCCGACTTCAAGTGCGGCCTCCAGATCGTCCAGAATTTTGACCTTTGGAGGGCCGCCGTGACCTTGACCTTGGGGTCACGGAGCCCAAACTCGGCCACGGGCCAGCGGGGACGGGACGCAACTCGTGGCCAAGTTTCATGGGGATCCGACTTCAAGTGCGGCCTCCAGATCGTCCAGAAGTTTTGACCTTTGGAGGGCCGCCGTGGACCTTGACCTTGGGGTCACGGAGCCCAAACTCGGCCACGGGCCAGCGGGGGACGGGACGCAACTCGTGGCCAAGTTTCATGGGGATCCGACTTCAAGTGCGGCCTCCAGAGCGTCCAGAAGTTTTGACATTTGGAGGGCCGCCGTGACCTTGACCTTGGGGTCACGGAGCCCAAACTCGGCCACGGGCCAGCGGGGGACGGGACGCAACTCGTGGCCAAGTTTCATGGGGATCCGACTTCAATGCGGGCCTCCAGAGCGTCCAGAAGTTTTGACATTTGCAGGGCCGCCGTGACCTTGACCTTGGGGTCACGGAGCCCAAACTCGGCCACGGGCCAGCGGGGGACGGGACGCAACAGTTTCATGGGGATCCGACTTCAAGTGCGGCCTCCAGAGCGTCCAGAAGTTTTGACCTTTGCAGGGCCGCCGTGACCTTGACCTTGGGGTCACGGAGCCCAAACTCGGCCACGGGCCAGCGGGGGACGGGACGCAACTCGTGGCCAAGTTTCATGGGGATCCGACTTCAAGTGCGGCCTCCAGATCGTCCAGAAGTTTTGACCTTTGGAGGGCCGCCGTGACCTTGACCTTGGGGTCACGGAGCCCAAACTCGGCCACGGGCCAGCGGGGGACGGGACGCAACTCGTGGCCAAGTTTCATGGGGATCCGACTTCAAGTGCGGCCTCCAGATCGTCCAGAAGTTTTGACCTTTGGAGGGCCGCCGTGACCTTGACCTTGGGGTCACGGAGCCCAAACTCGGCCACGGGCCAGCGGGGGACGGGACGCAACTCGTGGCCAAGTTTCATGGGGATCCGAATTCAAGTGCGGCCTCCAGAGCGTCCAGAAGTTTTGACATTTGGAGGGCCGCCGTGACCTTGACCTTGGGGTCACGGAGCCCAAACTCGGCCACGGGCCAGCGGGGGACGGGACGCAACTCGTGGCCAAGTTTCATGGGGATCCGACTTCAAATGCGGCCTCCAGAGCGTCCAGAAGTTTTGACATTTGCAGGGCCGCCGTGACCTTGACCTTGGGGTCACGGAGCCCAAACTCGGCCACGGGCCAGCGGGGGACGGGACGCAACTCGTGGCCAAGTTTCATGGGGATCCGACTTCAAGTGCGGCCTCCAGAGCGTCCAGAAGTTTTGACTTTTGCAGGGCCGCCGTGACCTTGACCTTGGGGTCACGGAGCCCAATCTCGGCCACGGGCCAGCGGGGGACGGGACGCAACTCGTGGCCAAGTTTCATGGGGATCCGACTTCAAGTGCGGCCTCCAGAGCGTCCAGAAGTTTTGACCTTTGCAGGGCCGCCGTGACCTTGACCTTGGGGTCACGGAGCCCAAACTCGGCCACGGGCCAGCGGGGGACGGGACGCAACTCGTGGCCAAGTTTCATGGGGATCCGACTTCAAGTGCGGCCTCCAGAGCGTCCAGAAGTTTTGACCTTTGCAGGGCCGCCGTGACCTTGACCTTGGGGTCACGGAGCCCAATCTCGGCCACGGGCCAGCGGGGGACGGGACGCAACTCGTGGCCAAGGTTCATGGGGATCCGCCTTAAAATGGGGCCTCCAGAGCGTCCAGAAGTTTTGACCTTTGCAGGGCCGCCGTGACCTTGACCTTGGGGTCACGGAGCCCAAACTCGGCCACGGGCCAGCGGGGGACGGGACGCAACTCGTGGCCAAGTTTCATGGGGATCCGACTTCAAGTGCGGCCTCCAGAGCGTCCAGAAGTTTTGACCTTTGGAGGGCCGCCGTGACCTTGACCTTGGGGTCATGGAGCCCAAACTCGGCCACGGGCCAGCGGTGGACGGGACGCAACTCGTGGCCAAGTTTCATGGGGATCCGACTTCAAGTGCGGCCTCCAGAGCGTCCAGAAGTTTTCACATTTGCAGGGCCGCCGTGACCTTGACCTTGGGGTCACGGAGCCCAAACTCGGCCACGGGCCAGCGGGGGACGGGACGCAACTCGTGGCCAAGTTTCATGGGGATCCGACTTCAAGTGCGGCCTCCAGATCGTTCAGAAGTTTTGACCTTTGCAGGGCCGCCGTGACCTTGACCTTGGGGTCACGGAGCCCAAACTCGGCCACGGGCCAGCGGGGGACGGGACGCAACTCGTGGCCAAGTTTCATGGGGATCCGACTTCAAGTGCGGCCTCCAGAGCGTCCAGAAGTTTTGACCTTTGGAGGGCCGCCGTGACCTTGACCTTGGGGTCACGGAGCCCAAACTCGGCCACGGGCCAGCGGGGGACGGGACGCAACTCGTGGCCAAGTTTCATGGGGATCCGACTTCAAGTGCGGCCTCCAGAGCGTCCAGAGCGTCCAGAATTTTTGACCTTTGGAGGGCCGCCGTGACCTTGACCTTGGGGTCACGGAGTGCAAACTCGGCCACGGGCCAGCGGGGGACGGGACGCAACTCGTGGCCAAGTTTCATGGGGATCCGACTTCAAGTGCGGCCTCCAGAGCGTCCAGAAATTTTGACCTTTGGAGGGCAGCCGTGACCTTGACCTTGGGGTCACGGAGCCCAAACTCGGCCACGGGCCAGCGGGGGACGGGACGCAACTCGTGGCCAAGTTTCATGGGGATCCGACTTCAAGTGCGGCCTCCAGAGCGTCCAGAAGTTTTGACCTTTGGAGGGCCGCCGTGACCTTGACCTTGGGGTCACGGAGCCCAAACTAGGCCACGGGCCAGCGGGGGACGGGACGCAACTCGTGGCCAAGGTTCATGGGGATCCGCCTGAAAATGCGGCCTCCAGAGCGTCCAGAAGTTTTGACCTTTGGAGGGCCGCCGTGACCTTGACCTTGGGGTCACGGAGCCCAAACTCGGCAACGGGACGGCGGGGGACGGGACGCAACTCGTGGCCAAGTTTCATGGGGATCCGACTTCAAGTGCGGCCTCCAGAGCGTCCAGAAGTTTTGACCTTTGGAGGGCCGCCGTGACCTTGACCTTGGGGTCACGGAGCCCAAACTCGGCCACGGGCCAGCGGGGGACGGGACGCAACTCGTGGCCAAGTTTCATGGGGATCCGACTTCAAGTGCGGCCTCCAGAGCGTCCAGAAATTTTGACCTTTGGAGGGCCGCAGTGACCTTGACCTTGGGGTCACGGAGCCCAAACTCGGCCACGGGCCAGCGGGTGACGGGACGCAACTCGTGGCCAAGTTTCATGGGGATCCGACTTCAAGTGCGGCCTCCAGAGCGTCCAGAATTTTTGACATTTGGAGGGCCGCCGTGACCTTGACCTTGGGGTCATGGAGCCCAAACTCGGCCACGGGCCAGCGGGGGACGGGACGCAACTCGTGGCCATGTTTCATGGGGATCCGACTTCAAGTGCGGCCTCCAGAGCGTCCAGAAATTTTGACATTTGCAGGGCCGCCGTGACCTTGACCTTGGGGTCACGGAGCCCAAACTCGGCCACGGGCCAGCGGGGGACGGGACGCAACTCGTGGCCAAGTTTCATGGGGATCCAACTTCAAATGCGGCCTCCAGAGCGTCCAGAAGTTTTGACCTTTGGAGGGTCGCCGTGACCTTGACCTTGGGGTCACGGAGCCCAAACTCGGCCACGGGCCAGCGGGGGACGGGACGCAACTCGTGGCCAAGTTTCATGGGGATCCGACTTCAAGTGCGGCCTCCAGATCGTCCAGAAGTTTTGACCTTTGCAGGGCCGCCGTGACCTTGACCTTGGGGTCACGGAGCCCAAACTCGGCCACGGGCCAGCGGGGGACGGGACGCAACTCGTGGCCAAGTTTCATGGGGATCCGACTTCAAGTGCGGCCTCCAGAGCGTCCAGAACTTTTGACCTTTGCAGGGCCGCCGTGACCTTGACCTTGGGGTCACGGAGTGCAAACTCGGCCACGGGCCAGCGGGGAACGGGACGCAACTCGTGGCCAAGTTTCATGGGGATCCGACTTCAAGTGCGGCCTCCAGAGCGTCCAGAAGTTTTGACCTTTGGAGGGCCGCCGTGACCTTGACCTTGGGGTCACGGAGCCCAATCTCGGCCACGGGCCAGCGGGGGACGGGACGCAACTCGTGGCCAAGTTTCATGGGGATCCGACTTCAAGTGCGGCCTCCAGAGCGTCCAGAAGTTTTGACCTTTGGAGGGCCGCCGTGACCTTGACCTTGGGGTCACGGAGCCCAAACTCGGCCACGGGCCAGCGGGGGACGGGACGCAACTCGTGGCCAAGTTTCATGGGGATCCGACTTCAAGTGCGGCCTCCAGAGCGTCCAGAATTTTTGACCTTTGGAGGGCCGCCGTGACCTTGACCTTGGGGTCACGGAGCCCAAACTCGGCCACGGGCCAGCGGGGGTCGGGTCGCAACTCGTGGCCAAGTTTCATGGGGATCCGACTTCAAGTGCGGCCTCCAGGGCGTCCAGAAATTTTGACCTTTGGAGGGCCGCCGTGACCTTGACCTTGGGGTCACGGAGCCCAAACTCGGCCACGGGCCAGCGGGAGACGGGACGCAACTCGTGGCCAAGTTTCATGGGGATCCGACTTCAAGTGCGGCCTCCAGAGCGTCCAGAAGTTTTGACCTTTGGAGGGCCGCCGTGACCTTGACCTTGGGGTCACGGAGCCCAAACTCGGCCACGGGCCAGCGGGGGACGGGACGCAACTCGTGGCCAAGTGTCATGGGGATCCGACTTCAAGTGCGGCCTCCAGAGCGTCCAGAAGTTTTGACATTTGCAGGGCCGCCGTGACCTTGACCTTGGGGTCACGGAGCCCAAACTCGGCCACGGGCCAGCGGGGGACGGGACGCAACTCGTGGCCAAGTTTCATGGGGATCCGACTTCAAGTGCGGCCTCCAGAGCGTCCAGAAGTTTTGACCTTTGGAGGCCGCCGTGACCTTGACCTTGGGGTCACAGAGCCCAAACTCGGCCACGGGCCAGCGGGGGACGGGACGCAACTTGTGGCCAAGTTTCATGGGGATCCGACTTCAAGTGCGGCCTCCAGAGCGTCCAGAAGTTTTGACCTTTGGAGGGCCGCCGTGACCTTGACCTTGGGGTCACGGAGCCCAAACTCGGCCACGGGCCAGCGGGGGACGGGACGCAACTCGTGGCCAAGTTTCATGGGGATCCGACTTCAAGTGCGGCCTCCAGAGCGTCCAGAAGTTTTGACCTTTGGAGGGCCGCCATGACCTTGACCTTGGGGTCACGGAGCCCAAACTCGGCCACGGGCCAGCGGGGGATATGAACATGTTTGGACATGTTTTTACATGAATTACATAGAAATTAGTAGGAAACCTTCAGCTTCTTCAGGAGAGGAGCATCACGTATCAAATAACGTGTTCTTCGCTTTGTTTCTCAGTATATCAAACTAGACCAGTGGTGTCGCACTACTAGTTTTTTGCAAGATTGAAAATAGAGAGAAATTCGCGATATTTGATCCTATTGGCAAAGCCACAACTATACTGTTTGTTTCTATCAAATGTATGTCTGAAGCCTACAAGTGCAGCTAAAGAAATGGCAACTCAACCGATTGAATTTTTCACTATTCCAAATCAAACAAAACCACCATTGAAAATTCGCATTGGAAATAAGCACTACTGTATGGTAGACCACCTTTTGCAGGCACAGGCACAAAATAGTTCCAGAAGAAATAACAAACTTATAGACAGTTTCCACAGAATACATTAAATGAACAAGGAAGAAAACTTTACACCAGTCCCTCCATTTTTTTTTTTTTTTCTCATAAAACAGTGCAGAAGAAGTGCTTGCTTTTAAATTTTCAATTTGAACTATTTTTGACTACTACGACCCGGAAGCAGTTCGCACAAGTGAGACCATGTGCGACCTTACATTAAAGTAACATTCAGCATGAAAAATACATATTTCGCTTGTCTTTTCTAAATCCTCACATGTTTCTACCTTGGTCCTAACTTGCAAACATGCGAGATTTTCATAAAACTCGTGTTGTTGTATTGTTACCCGAAGCTAAAGTTACGCAGATGCCGGAGGAAAATGTCCCCAGTTGGCATACCACGTGCGATCCGTTGAATGGAGTTACGGAATCGACCGAGTTGTTACTGTGATTTTTACGGGTACTGAATTTTTACGGTATCACCGTTAACTATGGCGGCAACAGAAAGTGTGGCGAATTTCGAGGAAGGTAAAATTTAAATATTGTGCATTGTAGCGCAACTTCTTTTTTTATTGTTCACTTTAGTAATTTCATTTTTAGTGTTTGACCCGCGAATCATGTTTTCAAGATATTAACTGATATTACGGCTAACCACGACCTTCAGTCTGAAGTGAAGGCTTGTTCATTGTAGCCAGGTCAGCACTATTTATAACTTCCGCTTTCCTATCTGCCTATACAGCTAAACCTATGTTCGTTTATAGCTGTGTGTAAACTATAATATGAAAGTAGGCAAAGCCTATAATCGGGCGAAAGAGACTTTTTTTTTTTTCTCAAATATATTCAATTATAATCCGTACAACAATTATTCTGTGCAGATATGTTTATTTAAAGAAAGTGACTGTTTACCCGACCGTCGTGTACGCACTGAAGAAAATTCATATTGCGAGTACGACTGTCGTGTACTCAATGAAGGAAAACTTCTTGGGTGCCCGACTGTCGTGTACTCAATGAAGGAAAACTCGTTGGGTGCCCGACGGTCGTGCACGGACTGATGAAATTTCGTCTTGGGGGCACGATGACGTGCCCGCTATTTCCGATTTCTTCATTCAGTACACGATGTGGTCGTGTACGCATTGAAGAACTGGAGTCTTACGTACACATATTAATGGATTGGACCAAAACGCAGACTGCTATGTGAACCAGCACGGCGTAAACCGTCTCAGTGGAGCAATAGTCATTTATACAGGGTGTCATGCCCGAAGGGTCGTATTATGTTATACACCCGGTCGTCCGGTCGTCCGTCCGTCCGTTAGCAGTTATTTGTGTGCGCAACTCCTACAATTTCCATCGGAATTAGATCTACTTCAAACTTGCCACAATGAATCCCCATGATGTCTAGTTGTGCATGTGACTCTCAAAATTTGGATTGTTGTTTATATTCTGAAATTATCTACCCTTGACTTCTGAAATAGCCAACTTTTCACTTGAATTTCTGTTCAGGCCATAACTTCCAAGCTATCAAAATCAAAGGACTGATAGTCCTGAGAGTGGCGTGGTGGGCGATGTGTTAGGAATTTTCACCATTACTAAGCTTTCAAAGGTAATCTATTTCAAACGTTGAAGATAATATGAAAATATGCAAATTATAGAAAAGGGGGAAAAGGATTTTTCCCCTCAGATAATTGAATCATAATTCGTACAACAACAAATTTGTGCAGATATGTTTACTTGACACTGCCCGGCAAATTTTAGCAGGCAGTAGCACTCTTCCAAACGACATATTCTACTCTCTGAAAACTTCTGCAGAAAACATTCGAGTTTCTCGTAAAATTACTGGTGTAATTGAAACTATGTCAAAGACAGTGTTAAATACCATAAATTCATACATCCACCCCTCAATCCATTTATCCAACTAGAGGCCCCTGAGGACCTGAAATTACTCTATTGCATGACTATTGCCGTGTGCTCCAATGAGACTGTCTACGCCGTGCCGATTCACGTAAAAGTCTGCGTTTTGGCCCAACCCATTTACACGTGTACGTAAGACTCCAGTTCTTCAGTGCGTACACGACCGCGTCGTGTACTCAATGAAGAAATCGGAAATTGCGGGCACGTAATCGTGCCCCCAAGACGAAATTTCATCAGTCCGTGCACGACCGTCGGGCACCCAACGAGTTTTCCTTCATTGAGTACACGACAGTCGGACTCGCAGTATGAAATTTCTTCAGTGTGTACACGACTGTCGGGTAAATATCATCGGCCTTATTTAAAACAGCCCGGCAAATTTTTTATGGCAGTAGATATCAATTGCCTTACCTCTACCAAACGACAAATTCTACACTCTTTTAAATTGAAAACTTATGAAGGAAACATTCGAGTTCCTTCTAAAATTACTGGTGTTATTGAAACAATGTTGAAAACAGCGTTAAACACCATAAAATCATACATCCACCCCTCAATCCATTAATCCAACTAGAGGCCCTTGAAGGCCTGAAATTGCTCTCCTGGCAGTAATTTTCCTTTTTTGCTAGCATACATTATGAATTTATGATGCAAAAAGACAAAAAAAAAAAACATGAGGGAGGGGTGATTTTGCAACTGGGCTTGAATCCACTCAGACAGCATAAGTAGGCATGGTGAATTGAACAGTGAAAAAAAAATTCTCAAAACTAATGGTTTGGAATTCAGCCAGATTTGATAGGGTTTCAGTATGCCTTGTATAAAACAATCCTAGCAAACTTCAAAGAAATGTGACTAATAATGTGGACTATGTTGAGTAAACAATACTAAGTCATCAAGTGGCTGCTTTTGCCTGAATGGATTACTAGATTTTCTTCACTTTTAATCAGTTCAATCCCTTGATGAACAAAATCATCTTTGCAAGTTTCAAGAGAATTGGATCAAAACTCTGAACTTCATTGCCTAAACAAGAAATGGAAACTTTCAATTTCAAATGGCTACCTTTCCCATACAGATGATTGGATTTTTTTCCAAATTAATAGAGTTCAAGCTGTTGATGATACAAAGCAATTGTGCAAGTTTCATGAGAATCTGACCGCAAATGCAGACTTCATCACGTCAACAAGAAATGGAAATTTTCAACTTTGAATGGTTACTTTTCCCATACTGTTTGTTGGACTTTTTTTCAAAATCATTAGGGTTCAAGATGTTGATGAGATTAAAAAAATGTGCAAGTTTCAAAAAAATCTGATGACAAATGCAGACTTTTTCATGTAAACACGAAATGGAAATTTTGAACTTGAAATGGCTACTCTTCCTATACTGTTTGTTGGATTTTTATAAAATCATTAGGGTTCAAGCTATTGATAAGATAAACAAACAGTGCAAGTTTCACGAAAATCTTACCACAAATGCAGACTTAATCACGTAAACAAGAAAAAGCTAACAGACAGACCGACAGACGGACGACAGAAACCATACCACGACATAAGCTCTGCTGGCTTTCAGCCAGTAAAGCTAATAAACGACTTGGTTCAACAGAAAAAATGCATCAAGCACTCCTTCTCTTTCTGTCGTCCAAAATCTCAGAAATATCTTTTATCCAATCTTCTCTACATGTATGTATTTCCCATCTATCTATCCCTTGTCATCATGTCAGCTTTCAAAAGATCAACAGTATTTACAATACTTGTTTTTTAAGTAAATAACCACTAGAGAAGTAAACCTTTTCATGAGCCTTGTAAACAAAGTGTGAAAATAACACAAGACGTTGGTGTGAGGGTGTTGAAGAAATTAAAACGAACACGAAATAGGGCGAACTGCAAAAGGACGAATGGGATCAAGGCCGAACATCAGAACAATGACTTCAAAGCAAGAATGTAGAACTGCGTAGTTCATACGTCATTGAAATTAACAATGTTGATAATTTTTTGGACTTGGAAATTTTCACCCAAAAAAACAGTTTTCAGGACTTTTTTTCTAAATGCTGGCAGATAAATTGAGCTTTTTTTTGGTGTGTAAGTCAACCACCATGAGTTACAGATAAGTTCAGGTTCGTTCTGGTCCACTGATTTTTTAAGAAATTACGGGCCTTGGACTTAGAAATTTTCACAGAAAAAAACAGTTTTCCGGACTTTTTTACTTACAATGCACATGTTTGGTATGTAGGTACCTGTCATTGATACCGATCTTCTGTGGGTTATATGTCCAAGGTCAGGGTCAAATCTTTTACCCATATCATGAACACTTTTCATAGTCATTTCTCTGTATATTTTTTAAGTACTTAAGTTATAACACTTTACGTGGTAAGCTGGTACGTCTCATTGGTACACATCTGCTGATAATAAGGTCAAGGTCATCTCACAAGGTAAAGGTCATATTTCTGAAAATTTGCTTTTATGGGGGCACAAACACATCTTGTCTTAGTAAAACTTCTTCAATGAACTTACTTTAATGAGGAAAATGCTTATATATCTGGCTTTCATTAAAGCATTGCATACAAAGATAGACATGATGCTTAAAATTCTGAAAGGGGGTCAAATACGTTCTTTCTCCTCCACAGAGTTTCAAAAACTATACCTGCCAGCGATATATACGGCCGGTAGGGGACTCAGTATTGCTATGCAATACTATCAGAATGCTTGTTTCCAAAGGTAAAGCATCTGCTAATTTGCTTTGCTTAACTCTTTACCAAAAGAGAGAATTTTAGACTGGTCCAATATTTGAAAGCAATTGCAGATGACAAATCAAATGTGAATCAAAAAATGAAATTAGTTTTTGGAAGGGTAGAAAACATTGTGGGAAAAGGAGAAAATGCTGGTTACCAGCATTTTCTTCTTTTCCCATAATGTTTCCAAAAGCTTTCTCTCTCAGGGTCGTTACAAGTCAGGATTGTGTGGTAAAGAGTTAAATAACGTCACATAATCAATAATAATTCTCAATACATGAACAGTTGTAAAACAAAGCAGGATTACCTCTTCTTACAGCTGGAGGTACAGGACTTGAGAAGAGGGGGTTGTGGGTTCAGTCCCCGGCTCGGCCCCAGGCTCGGCCACTTTCTTTCCGAGGATTGATGATTGTCATTGCGACAGGATTCATTCCTCTCTCACTGCTGACCATTGTTTCGATGGTGGTTATGTGGGAAAGCAGCCAGTGGCTTGGAAAGAAAATTGTGCAGAGTACTGGTAAAAGAGACTCCAGGAAAGTATGGACAGGTGCACTGGCCCCCGCAATTTAACTGAAATAATGTTGAAAACGGCGTTAAACACCATGCAATCAGTCAAGGAATACAGTTGGAGATTGTCTGGATTCCTAGCATCGGCAACCTTTGAAAGCAAAATCTGGGTTTGCAGTGTTCTATTTTAAGCAATCTATTTTCAAAATGGTTGTATGCAGTAATACACTACTCCATCAAAGTTAGTTTACCGATGAGTACACATTTCATACAAATTTATAATAGATTACGAACTTGTGAATATTGTTATATGAATCTTGTTAGGTCTTCAATTCTTTTAATTCATGCCAAGTCCTTTTTTTGTTTTTAAATCAAATTTGTTGTTGTTTCTTAATACAGCTGGGAAGAAGCTTTTCTTTTTTTTCTCTGGACATTTTTTGTTATCTGATGAGAAATGCCAGGGTTTAAAGCTAAGTGTGACTGGGCATCAGAGGATCATAAATTACACGGCAATCAAAACCCATTATGGTCAGATAAATGTTCCTTTGGGTTGATAAGAATCCTTTCTTGTTCTTTTCATTAATATGCAATTCATATCCAAAATTAGAATTAGAACTCATTTTGTAAAGCGTTAAGGACTATCTTGAAGAGTTAAAGGCCCAGTAAAGGCCAAAATATCAAAGAAGGCATCATAATACATTTCAATTTAAACCATACCATTTACAAGTATGGAAAATATTGTGGAGATGACAGTCTGTTATCGTATGGTCGGGCCATATGTTAGTCACTGGCAGAAAAAGGAATTTTAAAATCAGGCAAAAAGTAAACAAAAGACACAGCTACCTGACAGGTTTTAACCAAGTTTTGAAATTACTTTCTCTGTCAGCGACTAACACTTGGACCGACCATACAATGACAGATTGTTATCTTCACAATAATTTCCATACTTTTAAATGGTATGATATAAATTCAAATGCATTTGAACACCAGCATTACATTTGGCCTTTATTGTTACTTTAAGGACACTTTTTTGCCTTTGTCTGATAGTAGTAGTCATTCAACATGGCACTGTTCCTCCCTGCCCCTTTTTCGCGCCTCCCTGCCCTTTTGCCTCGTCTAGAATAATCACTAATAATGTTGACTGACATCTAGATTTCTATCTTTTGACTCTGCATTGTAGACTTCAGGATTGTCATTTCTTTGATTTCTTGGATAAGAAGTAATTCTTGTAAATAGTTACCAAGTTTTTAAGGTTATCTCCAATTAATAAGTATTTGGTATGTTGGAGGGGGCAAGGTGTCCTGAGAGTTGCTTTTTTGTTAATCTACTTTCCATGACCAAACTCTTGCAAATTTTAACCTTTTTCATCTTTGAATGAATAAACAAAGCTATTATCTCTTCAGATTTATTTTAGGTTAAATTGTGCAAATTTTAATCTCTTTTTTTCTTTTTTTTGCTCTGTTATACATGTACTTATAAAAATGATTAATGTAGAAAATGACAACTTTATCTCTATCCATACTCAAAGATCTTTCACTCAGCATCAAATCCTCAAAGTTTTAATAGCAATTCCAGTGTTTCCGTTTGAATAAAATTTTACTGAGTCCCTGGGACCCAGTGCCACTGAAAAAGTTGAGTCCCATTGAGTTTTTTCTGAGTCCCAGTTTTTCTTCCATAAATCATATTTTTAATGAAGACTGCTTGGTTGGGAGATAGAATGAAGAAGGGGAAAAACCTTGCACTTCACAAGATTGTTCCTCTGTTTCCACATAGTCATTTGGTCTTCCTTTTATAAGGTTAACAAGCCAATCCATTTAACTCTTTACAAAACAGTAAAATTTTAGACTTGTCCAAACTGAAAGCATTTGAACACGACAAAAGAAAAGTGACTCTAACACTGAAATTTGTTTAAAGAAGGGTAGAAAACATTGAAGGAAAAGGAGAAAATGCTTGTTACAAATATTTTCTTCTTTTCCCACACTATTTTCAAAGGCCTTCGTACTCGCTGTTGTTAAAAGTCAGGATTGTGTGGACTGGTAAAGGGTTTCGCAGACTTAATTTGCTGAGCACCTAGGTGCCTGTCGTTCGAAATACGCCGTACGATTGAACTTCTGTGAAAGTCTGTACAACCTGTTGTGAAAATATTTTTTTGCTTGGTTTCACAGCAAATCAAACACTTCATGCGATGCAAAAATCTGAATCATCAGTGTATTTCACTAACCAATCTTTAAAGGCAGGATCTTTCAGGAATTGGTCTTGGAAAGATCGAAAAAAGTTTTCTTTTTTTGCCGAAGACGCCATCTTCTGTTTCAGCATACAAGGGCTAAGCAACAGCTGTTGTCCCGCTCAGTTCGCCAGGAAATTCAGTATAGCCGAAACGCGGGTAACCAGTTGTAGGAAAGAGATTTGTTTTAGAGTTTACATGTTGGTGTACCAAGTTCTATTTATAGACATTTTGGAATTCCGATGGTCAGTTTGTACAGGCAGAGTTAAATCTTCGTATTGCGAATTGCTTTCAGTGTTGTTGTAGTCTACTTAAGTTATTGTTTTGACCCAATTTTGACTGCGTCCCAGGGACGCGATCAGCTTATTTATTTTGCGTCCGAGCTGATTTTCATGCGTATATAGATACTTTTACGTCGTAAACGGAAACCCTGAATTCATTATCTGTTTGCAGTGCTAGCTCTGGCCCAAGTAAAATAATGGCCAACAATTTTTCCTTTAAAAAAATAATAGACAAATTTAGCGTGCAATGTTGGTAAAAAAAAAAACATGCACATGTAACTTGATTTTTTTACACAAAGTTTAAAACTTTCATTCACATAATTATGTCCATTACAATACTAAAAAAAAAAAAAATGATCATATATATTACTTTTCTTACTTTGTAGAAAATATTGTGGGAAAAGGAGAATTGGCAGTATACCATTTCTTGGGATAGTGCTCCTTTTCCAACAGTATTTGCATAAAAGCATAGAGACTTTTAAGTCCTAGTTTCTTTTGATCAATGGTTATTTCTTTACAAAACAACAAAATTCTATTTTAATCTTACATTGTAGAAAATCTTTTGGGAAAAAGGAAATTTGTTCTACACCATTTCCTGGGATAGTGCTCCTTTTCCCACAATATTTACATAAAAGCATAAAAACTGTTAAGTGCTGGTTTCTTCTTTACCAAACAATAATTATTTTTATTATTGTAATAAATAATGTGCACAGATAAATGGGGAAAATTTTCTATCACATAATGAATTACCTCCCTTTATGATCTGTTGACCTTAATTATTTTCAAATTGGGTCAATGAGGTCGGTAAGTCAAACAATGTATTGGAAACTACTTAAAAAGTGATTCACTTGATAGAATCTAAAAAGTGAAGGAGACTGCGATTATCTACATTAGCCTTTAAGCAAACACCTTTTTTTTCGCCGATTTTTAAAGAGAACGGCGGTTTAAGAGAGTAATGTACACGAATTATTTATGATATCTAATTGGTTACATTAACTCGCTATTGCCGTTTTCAGCGGTATTGAAATCCAAGGCAGTGTTCCCACTAGCTTTTTATTTCAAGGGTACACTTACCCTCTGGGCTGAAAATCTGGGGGTAAGATGTCATATTAGAGGGTATGACATTGGTGGTTCCCAACTAGAGGTGAAGCAATCCATATTGATGATTTGCAGCAAAGAAGTCTGCTTTATTCGGGTATCTATGTAAATATACTGCTTAAAGTCATTAAAAAGCTGAAAAAGCAGTCTGAAGTAACTCTGATCGGACAATGTCAAGGAGTCATTTTGTTGTGTCATGGGTTTCCGTGTTTTTTGCATCAATCACTTTTTCATGTCTGTTAATTTCTGGATAGGTATTTCCGCATGATTTGACATAAATTTGTCAATAAGGACTACAAGTAACTTCAAAACCTGTCATTTTACTCAAGATAAGTGGATAATAGTCTTTTTTGTCCATGTATTCTCTTACGTGAGGTCTCGCATGTGACCAATATTTGTTACGTGAATTTCATTTCTGTAACGTGATTTACGCAATAATTTGTGCGAGTGGGAACACTGCAAATCATTCTATCACTGCGTCGATTAAAATGGTCAATCAAAATTTAAAGTGAAATAAACAGTTATAATCGCTCTTTGTTCTCCAATTAGCGGCTTAGAATAACAACCGCTAACGTGACACGCGTTATGAAATACACCAGGTCATAATTTTCATTTTCCCCATTGTGACCTGCCGATTACCTAAGGTTACGTCCGCCGAGGTGTAAAACAAGCTAGATCTATTACCACACATTGCCGGTGCAAGTTGAAGTGTGATCAAGCAAGTACAGGAAATTTTACCCGACTTTTTTGGGATAAAGTAATCGACAATTTTTATCGACAACTGGGAGAATTAATCGACAACTGGATTAATTAATCGACAATTGTCGATAATGTCGATTGGCAGCGCGAGCACTGCTGTTTGTACAGAATACACAAGTTCTTCTCCATGACTCATGTTTTTGTGTTATTTTTGTGTTATTTTAGTGCCCAGGTAAAAATGTGCACCAGACTACTTAGTGATGTGTGATACTTGTGTCAAATACTGTGATACTTACTGTATATTCATTCTGATTGGTAAAATGGAACCCACATGGCTTGGTAAAATGGAACCCACATGGCAAAAACTGGACGTTGTGTACTTTTCAACAATTTTTGGACAACAGTTTTTCTATAGGTAATATAATTCTTAGGTATATTTAGCATGCATGAATATTTGATTTCAAATTATGTTTTATAAAAACCTTAAAGGTTAAGGATTAACCCTTTACCACACAGTCCTGAATTTTGAGGACCCTAAAAAAGAAGGCTTTTACAGGGTTCCCCTCAGCATTAAAATTTGGGGGTCATTGTGACCCCCTGCCTCTGTAGTTGTGGGTCATTTCTTTAACTTTGGGGGTCAAAACAAATGGATCTTTTTGTCTCAAGCACAGATTACAATACATTTCACCTTTAAACTCCAAGAAAGTAAAGTCTTTAAGTCATTTCTGACGGAAAGCTCGATTTCAATTTTTGACAGACGATACATTCTCGTCCGAATGGCTGCTTAATGTGGCTTGATTGGCAGCTGTAGGAAGCAGACAATTAAAAAGAATGTTACAGTTTACGTCGTCGTGACATTATTTTCCACGTACAGAATAGACTGGTAATGTGTACTTTTATCTGCCGGAAGTCGCGTAAAATAAGCTATAAATTTCAGAGAACCCAACTAAGACTTTGACTGGGCCCGTATTTACGACAACTGTTCACTGTACTTTATGGTAATAGTGCGTAAACCAGTCTTATTCTATAAATAAATTACCGGAAAACCACTTATATCTAAAATAGACCCTGTAGTTAAAAAAAGAACGGTGTTCGTCTGAAAGTGAAGCAAGAACAGACTTGGATTTTTGTCGATTTATTCAGTTTCCCAGATAATTTAGATTTTGGAAAGTTGCCTCACTGGTGATGCACAGTTATTTATTTTGGGGGTCATTTGAGTTAAAATCGTGTCATTGACGCAGGATTTGTGGGTCATGGAAAACCCTGCTTTTATAAACATTGTGGGAAAAGAAGAAAATGCTGGTAACCAACATTTGAAAAGTCATTGGTAAATGCCTTCAATACGGATGAGTTTAAAAGTTTGCTGTGTTTGCGTTTAAAATCAACAGATTCATAGGCAATGACCCTAATGGTACTCTGTATGTACATGCTAGAGGCCAAATTTTCTGTCCAATAATTATGAAAACTTGAATGGTAGAATGTTTGTCATAATACCTTAAAAGAGACTGAAAATGGGTCATGTTTGGTCAAAAGACTCGGGTAAGCGACTTCAGGGCCATCATGGCCCTCTTGTTATGCAATGGACATTTATTTAGGTAGATTATTTAAATCTAATTTCTTTATTTCAGTACCTTTTGTAACTACCTGCCTGATATGATACACAGACATGGAGTTTAGCTGATTGAGCCATGATGAATGGTAAAATAAAAAATAGATAAAGTACCTCAGTGATGACCTCAGACAGCAACTTTTGACATGAAGTAAGATAGCGCCCGACTTCTTAATTGAAATTATGGTTTTATCATTTACCAATCCCAAGTTTTTAACTACCTTAATAGGGAAGGCTTTTGAAAAAATTGTGGGAAAAGGAGAAAATGCTGGAAACAATGTTTTCTACCCTCACAAAGACAGAAATGATCGATTATGCAACAATGAATTTGTAGTTTGCAGACTCTTAATTTGGTCCAGTCCAAGATTTTGGTGTTTGGTAAAGAGTTCAACGTCTTTAGCTCACCTGAGCACAAAGTGCTCAAGGTGAGCTTTTGTGATCATGCTGTGTTCGGTGTCTGTCATGCGTCGTGCATCGTCCATCCTCTGTCTTCAATTTTATACCTTGTGTACGCTCTACAGGTCACATGTTCAGTCTGGTACTCATAAAACTTGGTCAGAATGCTTGTTGCTAATAATATCTCAGATGAGTCCAAAAGTGAGTCATGTTGGGTCATGTCGGGTCAAAAACTAGGTCACCAGGTCAGATCTAGTACAACCTTGTCTATGCTCCAAAGGCCACATTTTCAGTCTGATACTAATGAAAGTTGGTCAGAATGTCTGTCTTGATGGATCATGTCTGGTCAAAAACTTGGTCACTAGCTCAAATCTTAGAAAAACCTTGTGTACACTCTAGAGGCCACATTTTCAGTCCAAAACTATTGAAAGTTGGTCAGAATGTTCGTCTTAGATTGTGGCCACATTTTCAATTGGATACGTATGAAGCAAAGAATGTTTGTCTTGATAATATTTCTGATGAGTTTGAAACTGAGTCATGTCAGTTCAAAATGTGGGTCGCTAGGGCAAATCTAAAAGAAAAATTGTGTGCACTCTGGATGCCGTATTCAGTCTGATACTCATGAAACTTGGTCAGAACATTTGTCTGGAAGATATCTTGTACAAGTTTGGAATTAGGTAGGATTTGGTCAAAAAGTGTGTATAGGGTTTCGGTCCAAGATGCTGTAGGTAGGGTAGGTAGGGTTTTTTTAAATTTTTTTCCAGAATCTTTTTACATGGACCATGTACAGAAATCACACTGGACAGATTTTTTTGGGGGAATTGTAGCAGAAAAAGTTTAGGGTTGGTAGCATTTTCTAGGTAGGGTAGGGAAACCCTAAACACTTTTATTTTTCTTTTAGGCCTTATGAACCTTGGTCAGAAAGTTTGTGTTGATACTGTCTGGGACAAATTTGAAATCATGTTACATTGAGTCACAAATTAGGTCATTGTGAGAAATCTTAGAAAAATCATGTTTGCACTTTAGAGGCTACATTTTGAGTCCGATTCTCATGAAACTTGGTCAGAATGTTTATTTTGTGATATCTAGTACAAGTTTAAAATTGGGTCATGTTGGGTCAAAAAGTAGGTCATTAGCTCATACGATAACCTTGTGTACACTCAAGATGGCATAATTTCAGTCTGATACAATCAAGACTCAGAAAGGTAAGTGGGTCACTGGGTTTAATCCTAGAAAAATCTTGTTTGTATTCTAAAGGCCACATTTTCTGTCAGATACTCATGAAAATTAATCAGAATTGTTGTCAGATGATTTCTTGGAAAAGTTTAAATTTGGTCATGTGGGGTCAAAATGTAGGTCGAGATGAAAAAACTCCAGAGGCCACATTTTTAGTCTAATACTCGTTAAACTTGGTCAGAATGTTTGTCTTGATAATATCTCGGATGTGTCAGACATGTCTGAAACTGGGTCGCAGCGGGTTAAAAGTAGGGTTAAAAGTAGGTATCTAACAGTCATATGCTAACATTCCTATCTCCCTTGTTTTTTTTTAAGAAAACAACAAGGTATTGTAGCCCTGTCGTCTTTTTGTTGTTGTGAAAAAAAAATTGGCATTTTGTAATATAGCGGTTATTTATGAAGAAATTAATTCATACTTTGACTTGTTGCTTACTATTAAAAGGGAAACCAATAAAATTGAGGTAACCATCTTAATATTTTTGACATAGTTATGTCCCTTTTTCAACTTCAAATATTCACTCATATTCGAGCAAATGCAGTAAAGCCTAGGCACCCACATGCTCTTGGTATATTTTCCTGATTATGAAACAAGTTCTACAAAAACTGTGGATGATTGTTTTCCTGGTAACTTAACTTTTTACCATATGACAAAAATGTAGATTTGTCCAAATTGAAAGCATTGCAGATGGCAATATGAATGTGGCCTAAATCATATTTTTTTTTAATAGGGATGAAAAGATTGTGGAAAAGGAGAAAATGTTGCTTGACAGTATTTTCTTCTTTCCCACTATGTTTTCAAAAAATTGTTTCCTCAGAGTGGTTAAAACTTGGCAGGGTCCAAAAATTTCTAGAAAAAGCTCTAGCCCTGTAGGACAAGTGACTTTGAAAAAACTTCTTGCCCTTGTTTTATCCTCTCTGATCCGATGAGAAAAACCCTTCTAATATTGACTCTGGCATTTTTTTTTTTTTTTTTTTTTTTTTTCAGATGAAATGGAAACTCATACTGTCTTTCAAACGCAAAAAACCTTATGTTACGGGTTTTACTAACTGGTACCATTTATCCGGTCAAGTTACAGAACTAATAAAGCCAAAACAACACAGTTTTTCGGTAATGTCGTTTGTTTTGATAATAAGCAAAGTCATTCGTATTGATTTAGATCTACCCGAAGCATATTAAAACATTTTTGTTTGCAATGAATGGTCCCCGGTTATATCATTAGGCTGACTTGTAAGTTGTCTTTATTTTGAGCAGGGACCTAGCATGTTTTATGTCCTGTTTCAATATTTGATTTTCCGAATACCCTTAATTCGCTTACTCTATAATGGAATGGCAGTTATGTTTCCTGTAAGTTAAATATTCATATGAAAAACTTACTTGTCTACTATCTCCTGTTCACCACTTGTCCTGCCAGACGACCATGACAGATATTTCACTCGTCCTCATCCATTTCTTACTCGTAAATATGAGTGGATTTTTTGAACTGTGCTTGGGATTGTGTGGTAGAGGGTGAATCAGTACCTATGAGGTTAGGGTTAGGTAAAAGTTTCCAAAGTTGGCCAAGCTCACCAGTGGATTCAAATCTGGAACCTCTGGTGTGAGAGGTTGATGCCTTACCTCTACAAGGCTAATTTTCAGTGCATATTTTACAGGCCCTATAGCAGCCAAAAGTAAACATTGTGGGCAATAAATGCTTTTAAATTCAAATCATACTTTTAAATGCTAATTTCCATTGTTTATTTTAATCTATCTTATTCTCATATTATGCTTGTCTCAAATCCTATCTTATTACATTCTGTTACTGATAATAGTAACATTTTCTACTGAAAATGGTGTTATATCAGTGTCACGCTAGGGCAGATGTGGGAGGGGCAACGGGCTGATATCTGATATCCTGCCCATTGACAAGATATTTGCTCTAAATCTATAGCAACAGAACACTTGCTTGTGAACTAGCATTCTCAAAACATTGTGTTTGAAAAAAAAAATGGCTGAATCAGTCCGTCTATCGTTAGCGGACAAATCTTCAGAACTACGGACAATGATTGAATCGCAAAACCAGCAAAGACACGATAAATGGAGAATAGATTGTTGTTGTCTTGGATTGGGAAAGTTAATCGGGTAAGGCATGGTGTCTGTAGGCTAGTAGTTCTACGAATTTTGTCTGCTGAGCCGAGGGAACCGAGCCTGACTAAATTTCCCAATTCAAAGCATCAACCATCTACTAGTATTCTATTTATCCTGTTTCTCATTCATAATCCGTACGATACTAAACTGAATATTTGGCTTGGAAAAACACAAATACTGACATCTCTTTAACTATGAATAAAGTTGAGGACCTGTTTAAAACGTCCTTATACTGTATAACCAGCTGCAATTGTCATGATGAATGATGCATAATTTCGTCATTAACGTGACATTTACCTGCGGAAAAAAGTTGTGTCGAATGAAGACAAGAATTTCTCTGTTTTAAAGTGTTTAACATGTTGGAAAAGAAAAAAAAAAAACAGCAAATGATCAATGAATGTAATGAACAGGTTATTACATTGCTGATGAGGGTCGCAGAGTGATATTGGCCCACCACCTCGAAATCTGCCCTCGGGCTAAAGTCCTTGGGGCAGATATCAAGGTTGCGGGCCTATATCACTGGAGAGGGGGGAGGGGTCCAAAAGATTTTAATGGGGGGTATTTGATTGGTTACCTAAAGCCCTTGGGGCAAATATCAAGGTTGCGGGCCGATATCACTCTCCGTTCCTCATCAGCCGTGTTATAACCTCTATTTATTCACTGCTAAATACAGGTAAACACTGAAAACTGAAGCAAAGAAGGAGAAATAAGGGATAGAAACACTGAATTAGTTGTGGGCTGTATTTGCAAATTATTTGCCCTTGTAGCACATTCATTATTGTGCAGGGCTTGAGACCAGGGGTCCCTGGTTTGAATCCCCAGCTTGGCCAATTTCCTTGCAAGGATTGATGATAATCATTGTGACAGGATTCATTCTTATCTCTCCAGTGATGTTGAAAATGCGCATAAACTATATATAATCACCAAGCATTTGTTTTGTAAAAGTCGGGACACATTATTATGTTATTTGAAACATAAATTTTGTCCTCCAAAGGATAATAAACATTTTGGCAGCAGCAGAAAATGCTGGATATCGGCATTTTCTTACACTGGAATCAGCCTGTCTGTCTGTCCGTTCGTCCGTCTGTGTGTCCGTCTGTGTACAAATAATTGCCTATTTCTGTCAAAGCGCTGGCAGGGGTATTAAGTCACATTCAGTGACAGCTCTAGTTTATCCACAATGTTTTCAAAAGCTTCATTCGTCTGGGTTGTCAAAACTTGGGATTTTGTGGTGAAGGGTTAAAAATTTGCTTTATTGTGTATTATAGGTCAGACAGATGAAGGTAGAAGAAAGCATGTTATAAACAAGTGAGAAAATGCAGGAATGATGAAGGTAGTTGCAGTTGCTTTTGTTCTTACTTAAATATAAAGTGTCCAATAATATCTGTTGTTGAACCCAGTACTCCAGTCAGTGACCTAGGGCTTGTCATCTAGGGGTTAAGATGTTAAATTCCAGTTGAACTCATTTTTAGTTTGTCTGTTTTCTAAGAAGTCATCAAGGTTTTGTCATACCCCTTCCTAGTTTGCATCACTTTTGTACAAAAACTGTAACATCTTATGATATCTCTTGTCATTAGTAAAGCTATTCACTTCAAACACTGACTAGCTGTTTCAACTATCAAAAGGGGAACCCATACCAGTATGGCAGGTAACCATTAGAATATTTTTGACACAGTCATACCCCTTTTTCAACTTACAATTTTCTCTGAAAATCAAAATATTTCTGAAAGCAACTGTAGCAGACTAACTGTTGGCACTAGCATGTGGTACTGTAATTTAGATGTTTCAAGAAAGGTATAGATGCATAATGAACTAGAAAAACTTCAAGCTCAAATCTAGTTGATAATGCTTTCTTGAACAAGACTTAGTGGTATCAAAATGACCAACAATGTCAAATAGTTTCCATGGATTTGATCCACAATCTGGTACAAGGGGGTTTAATGTATCTCCTTGATACATTTTACCAAGCAAGTCCTCATATAATTTTGGATCCATAGAATCCATTTTGTCTATCATTCAACTGAACCTGGAGGTTGAATGGTTCTTTGACACTTTTTGCAGATGCATGAAACCAGCTTTTTACAGAGCACAATCTGTTCTATTTGAGCCCTATACCAAATCACACAGATAATTTGGTGGCAGGATCCGGCAAAATACTCTGTCAATAATGGGCTGTGGTACTCTTGTACCATAGTTTTTAACCCTCTGACAAAATGAGTGATATGAAACTTCCAAGCTGATAGTAGACCAAAATTTTGGTATTTCAAATGTTGATTTTGGAAGAAAAATATCTCCTTTTTAGACTGGATAAATCCAAGATCAGACTGCATGTTCTATGCAGTCTGATCTTGATGTACAATATCTATAAAAGGTTCTTGAGTAGCACCTGGCAGCCTAAGGGCTAAGACTCTTCACTGCACTGTAACAGTGTGTGTAACTGCCAACAATATCTGTATATTGTAAAAATTGCTTTTAAAATGTCCTTTTTTTTCCAATCTAAATACATCCAGTCTTATACTTTAACCAGTAAACACTTTTACTGTAAAGACAAAAAGTTAAGCTTGTCCAAGTTCAAAGCATTTGTAGAACACAAGGTAAATGTGAAAAGTGAAATTTGTTTGTGGAGCAGTAGAAAACATCGTGGGAAAAGGAGAACATGCTGGTTACCAGCAGTTTCTCTGTGTCTAACAAGGTTTTCTAAAAGCTATTTCCTCAGGATTGTTAAAATTTGGATTGTTTGGTTAAGGGTTTAATTGTCACATGGTAAAACAGACAAAAACACTGAAACTGGTAGCTACATTAAATGCTACATGAAGCTTAACCCTTAGGCTGCTAAGCGCGACTCACTGACCTTTTGCGGACAGCATAGATCAAGATCAGACTGCACAAAACGTGCAGTCTGATCTTGGGTCTACACTGTCTGATAAGGAGATATCTTTCCCCGAAACATACTTTTGAAATAACAATATTTCGGTTTTAACTATTAAACTGAAAATTTCATTTTAGTTATCTAGCAGGATAAGGGTTAATATGGAATCAACACAGATACTTGAGGAAATTTCTGATACATATGGACCTCGGGCCTTTTCAGTGTGCATAGTTCTCTAGTGATCTTTTTAAGCTAGAAGGAGGACTCCTGACCTGGAGGTCCCAGGTTTGAGGCTCACTGGAAGCACTGGGTTTTACAAGGGAGTGTGCTTGGGCAAAACACTTCATAGCCCTAGCCCAGTACTGGTTGAACCCAGGAAGTACATTAATATGTATGCTATCAGTGATTTGAATGAAATAATGTTGAGAGTGGCGTAAAACACCATTCAATCAATCATTAAAGCTAGGAAATTATTTGTAGAAGATCACACCTGTTCTGACAGGCCTAAGGTCTGTATTACCAAAGCAAACATGGCTCTACATACAATTGTGGTTGGACATAATGTGTAATTGTTAGTAAAATAAATAATTGTACTGCTATACTTTAAAGTGTAATTACAATTACAATCCTAGTAACCAAAAATTTTATTTTATATTTACAGCCAGACTAACATAAAACCAGGTGGATGGCAGGTGGACGGTTGAATAATATACAAAGACAGAACTTAAAGAAGACGAGACGCCTAAAGCTATCCCCCTCCTCCTCTCCACACCTTCTCCCCACACCCCCCCCCCCCATCCCTTTTTTCATTGCCGATTTATTCCCAATGTGTTACAGCCAAGACCAGCACAATACTAGATAGATATGATTATGGACTACATACAGAGAAAGAATAATTATATGCTTAGAAGAAGAGTCTCCCCCCCCTTTTCCTACTCTGCCTATGTACAAATAGAAGATGAGCTATCTCTGGCAAAAGAAGGTTAGATGCATCTCCTTGATGCATCATACTAAGAAAGTCATCACATTATGGATTAATTAAATCTATTTCGTCCTACAGCGGACTGAACCACTAGGTAGAGTGGTCTGTAGACATGCAGAAAATTGACCAATAGCAGAAAGTTTCGACCCATGTCAACCTATGCGGACGGCACAGGATGACCTGGGCTGACACTTTTTACATATGCATTAAACAACCTTCTCACAAAGCTTGGCTCATATCTCTAGGCCATTTATTACTTGTTTAAGTATTACTGTTAGATAAATCTCAATTAATGATTAAGTTACTACTGATTTGATAGATCTTGATCACAATAAACATTCCTAGGACTTGTCTACAAACTTTTAAAATTATCAAATTAGTGGTACTGAACTAATGTGTACTGCAAGGCTCCATTTTTCCCAATTCATGACTGATTTGCAATGACACACCTTTTTATGCAGAAGTAGCCATCAACCTAAAGACTATATGGTAATGGTTCAAGAACCATATCTTTATACAACACTGTCCCATAAAAACAGATTTGTATAAAGTACTGTTTGATTTGTTTGTATTGGAGTTTAACGCCATTTCAACCGCTTAGGTCTTATCATGGTGGTCAGTGATGCACCCATGTGTTTCCAGGCTTTCTCACACCAGTACTGACACAACTCCTTTCCAAAGTCACTGACTACTTTTCTCACATGCATCAGAGGTGAGAGGCTAAAAATCACTGTAAAGAAAGTTTGCTGCAACCGGGTATTTAAACCGCAACCTCCAGGTCATGAGTCAGATACGCTAACCACTGAGCTACCTGACGGGGCAGTACTGGTTTAGGAGAACATGTTTGAGTATAGCACCGGGCCCATATTCACCAACCATTCTCATATTCTTAACACACATTCATGAGTTTTAACAACCTGTGGGAAGAAGGCTTTTGAAAAGATAGTGGGAAAAGGAGAAAATGCTGGTAACCAGCATTTTCTCATTTTCCCACCATCTTTTCTACTCTACGAGGAAGAAATTTCAATTTTTGAGTCATATTTATCATCTGCAAATCCTTTTAATTTGGATGGTTCTAAAATTTTGTCATGTGGTAGAGTTAATAACCTTCATAGTCTAATTCTCAAGAATCTTCCTAATTTTATAGTAACACAGTTTATGATTGGTTATACCCAACAAGTTTGAATTAGACCGAGAATGCATTATAGAATGGTTGGTGAACTTTGTTCCTGGTTTAGTGAACATATTTAGGTGATAACAGTTATTGAACAGATTTTATATCTATTAGATGTGATCGACTCTTTGGTTATCTAGTAATTTAAAATTTACCTAATGACAAAACTCTATACCTGTATATTCAAAAACTGATATAAGTCTTTTGAGGGGAAGAAAACATTGTGGGAAAAAGAGAGAATGCTGGTTATAAGCATTTTCTCCTTTTCCCTTATCTTTTTCATAAGCCTTCTTCCTCTGGGTTATCAAAAGTTAAACTGGTAACCAGCATTTTCTGCACAATGTTTGCTCACTCTTCCAAAACAAATACAATCATTTAAACAGCATTTGTCATGTGCAAAAACCTTCATTATTAGATCAGTCAAAAATATTATTTGGTAAAGAGTTAAGCAAGTTTTTCAACCTAGAAATTGTTTAACTATTAGATTTAATACTGTTTGTAAATGGTGGATGTTTATTTTTTTGTCACTTTTTTTTGTGAAACAAAGGCTGCAAGGTATTTTTTCCAGCATTAGGATGTTTTGCACTTTTCCATGCAAGTTTAGTTAAGTATAGAGAGAGACAAATATATACAATATTCTCAATGAAGCCAGCTTGTAAAATTGTTGAGTCTAAACAGGTCCTCTGTGGTTAACTCTTTACCTCATAATCCTGACTTAATGACCCTGAGAAAGAAGCCTTTTGAAATCATCGTGGGAAAAGGAGAAAATGCTGGAAACCAGCATTTTCTCCTTCTCCCACAATGTTTTCTGTGCTTCCCAAAACAAATTTCAGTATTTGAGTCACATATATTTTGTTGTCTGCAAATGCTTTCAATTAGGAACAATCCAAAATTTTGTCGTTTGGTAAAGAGTTAAGGCCTTGAATTTTTAATCAAAGAAATCTGAGATTGATTGGTGCTGATTGCATACATGGACTGTCCTTGAGCAAGGCAGTGCAGAGACCTAGCCTTAAACTGGCAAAACTGGAGAAAGACATGTATAATTGAGCTGTTTCTGTGATGTGGCTAGTGTATTGTTGAAAGTGGCATAAAGCACCATTTAAACCATGAATTTAGTTGTTTGATAGTATTCAGTCTTTTCCTTGATTTGGCTTTAACCCTGTACCAAACAACAAAATTTCAAAAGTGTCCAAATTGAAAGCCCTTGCAGATGATGTTTGTCTTTGAGAGGGAAGAAACCATTGTGGGAAGAGGAGGAAGTGGTAGTTACAAGCATTTCTTCCTCTTCAGATAACGTTTTCAGAAGCCTTTTTCCTCAGGATTGTTAAAACAGAAAAGGCTTAACTGAAAGTTTGATAACAGGGGTATTGGCTGTATATCATTTTATGTATGTGGGCAAACATACATTCAAACTTTGCAAGTTTCACTCATTTTTAATTGCAAGGTAAGCATCCACTGTGTTCTATGTTGCAGTTAAGAACTGGAATCAAAGAAAGCTGCAGTTTTCTTTCTGCCTTTCATCTGTAAAAGATTCAGCAGTAGAGTTGACAGCTCTTCAAAATCAGTCTTGGATAGTAATATGATCACTCATAATGTGAGCGTCCCTTCCCCAATCTAATTTTTAAATTTCATACACAGAGTTTAAACCTATTTTAACCTATATCCAGTCTTCTTGGCAATCACATTAGGATGCTTACATTTTTAACAAGTTACGCTCAGTTAAACTGGTCCTAGGTGAATGGTACCCTGCTAACAGGTCAATTTGCTGAGAGGAGGTAGAAGTTGCCTGCTGCAGAATTGGACACGCACATTTAACTCTTTACCAAACGACAAAATGATAGACTGGTCAATATTGAAAGCATTTGCAGACGATAAATAAAAGTTACTTAAAATTTGGTTTTGAAAGGGTAGAAAACATTGTGGTAAAAGGAGAAAATGCTGGTTACCAGCATTTTCTCCTTTTCCCATAATATTTTCAAAATGCTTCTTTCTCAGGGTCGTTAAAAGTCGGGATTGTGTGGTAAAGAGTTAAGGCATTCTTGGCTGTAACCACATCATGAGGCACTAGAGTGCATCCCATGCAATGTGCCCTTTTCTGTTGAACACATCTTTTTGACTGTGTAAATCTTCATTCAGTTCGTTCCAAACACTTCATTGTTGACAGTAATTATTGCCTTCCTTAAGGAGATTGGACTCTACAAAACTGTGATATTTTGTTTAGATAATTTTTCTTCATATTCAGACTTTTTTCTTAGTGTCACTTTATATCAATTTTATTTTATTTCCATTACAGAATCTTTTATCATGTATCCATAACTAATATTTTTTCATTCTGTTTATATCATTTTTTCTCTTTTATATTTTATCGTGCAGGATTATCTTGGATGTATATAGATTAATAATTCTACAAATGCCACTTTAGTTTAGTTGCTGGAATTCAAGAATACAAAATCTTTCTGTTTGAAAATTTCATCTGGATACTGTATCAAATATTCATAACATAACATACATGTAAAGTTTATTTAGCATGAAATATGTACATATTTAGAGCCAACTAAATACAAGTTAGTAACAAAATGAAAATTGTTTTCCGAGACAAATACAGTATCAAACATTCAAATGGATCAGTTTAAAAAATATGGATAAATTCCAGTTAAACTGTTGCCAATGACAGACCAAGACATACCAGAAAGATTGTCAACCTGTTCAGGGACATTGCTTTTCTCAAGGAGATTGGACCTTATACAAAATTGTGATATTGTTTTTAAACCTTTCATTCATATTCAGACTATTTTATTCTTATCACATCACTATATATCAATTTTATTTTATTTCCATTGCAGTATTGCAGTTTTGTATTTTAACCTATATGAAACAGCATGCCCAAATTGAAAGCTTTAGCAGAGGACAAAATAAGTGTGAGTCAAAGATTGAAATTGTTTTGGAAAGGGTAGAAAACCTAATGGCGAAAGGAGAAAATGCTGGTAACTGACATTTTCTCCTTTTCCCACAATGTTTTCAAAAGTCTAATTTCCCTTTCTTGTTAAAACTCTGGACTGTGTGGTCATGAGCCATATCATTTTGTCTTTCTGGTCATCTAGCTTTCAACTTTTCACCATATTGACCTGTAGATTATTGGAACAAGACTGTAGATATTTTCTACAATTTAAGAGCATTGTGATTTTGCTGAAAAGAAACTAACTTTAATCGGACAAGTTTTACGTCTGTGAAGATAGAACCATTTAATGAGCCCAAATTTTTCATTCACCTTTTCTTTTTGTTGAGGAAAGTAAAAGCCCTAAAACAGTTGAAACTCTACTTAACGTTATGATGTTATTTAAGTATGCTTATGCCTCCCTTTGATTCCAGTGTTAGATATTGAGTATGTAAAAAGTGCCTGAATTATAACATGGGTTATTTTAAGATTTGTTTACCATCCCATTTTACATTACATTATGTATTGTATTATACAGGTTATTATGACAAGAAAGTGTGTGTATTGAGCAATGTCTCTGCCACAAGCTGTTTTACTATGTGATCCCAACTAAAGAAGACTTCAGAAAACATGAGAAAAGAAGAAAGTGCTGGTAGCAAGCATTTTCTCCCTTTTCCCAGAATCTTTTCTATCCCTTTTAAAACAAAATCCATAATTTAGCCACACTGAATTTGTTGTCTTCTAATACTGTTAGATTAGACAAGTCTAAGATTTTGTTACATGTTTAAGAGTTTACTTACCCTGAGAACATGCTTTTTGAAAACATTGTGTAAAAAACAGACAATGCTGGTGACCAGCATTTTCTGCTTTTCCTATAATGTTTTCTTCCTTTCCATACACAAAGGTCATAATTTAACTACATTTAATTTTGCGTTTGCAAAAGCTTTCAATACAGATTAGTCTGTAATTTTGTCATGTGGTAAAGGGTTTATCCACTCTGTCATAGATTATTTCTGTATTCAGTCTGCTGTAAATCTACGTCCACAGGTGTTCCATTAAAACAAATTTTTGATTACTAGTGACAATTTCAGGCACTTCTATGTTGACATATCATATAGTTTGTCCAGGTATTTTTATTTAACCCTTTACCACACATTCCTGAGTTTTAACAACCTTGAGGCTGAAGGGTTTATAAATATTACTTGGAAAGGAGAAAATCCTGGTAATTAGCATTTTCTCCTTTGTTTTTTGCAATGTTTTCTACCCTTCTAGAGAAAAATCCAGTTAACTCTTTACACACAATGACACCTTTTAATGCCCCTGAAGGAGAGGCCTTTTCCCACAAAGTTTTCTACCCTATCAAAGAAAAGTTGCGTCATTTGAGACACTATGAAATTGTCGTCTGCAAATGCTTTCAATTTGGATAGGTCTTAAATTTTGCCGTATGGTAAAGGGTTAAAACTTTATTTGATATTTCGTCTGCAAATACTTTGGATTTGGACAGGTCCAAAATTGTCCTGTGTGGTAGAGAGATAAACCCTGTGAGGGATGATTTGTAATCAATAATTTGTGACAACGTGTACCTGTTACACAAGTTTAATGTATGGAAACATGTGGCAAGAACAGAAACTGCTTGTCATGAGTAGTGTCTCCTTTTACCACAGCCTTTTCAGATCCTTTTACAATTGGATAGTTTTTACAGACCAGATTTTCACAGTGACATTTCTATGCGGCAAAGCTGATTCTCTGCTTGCAAATCATTCCATGTTTACCTGTAACCATGTTATCTTGTATGTTTTCCTGTAACCATGTTATCTTGTAACAGTCAAAAGGATTAACCCTTTACCAAACAATCCTGTGTTTTAATGACCTTGTGGAAAAGGGCCTTTGATAATATTGTGGGAAAAGGAGAAAATGCTTATATCCAGCATTCTCTCTTTTTCCAAAAATGTTTTTTTTTTTTTTTTTTTTTTTTTTTTTCTCAAAAAAAAAAAAAAAAAACAGTTTTCACAACAATTTTATTGTTGGCTAATGCTTTCAATTTGAGGAAGTCCAAGATTTTATTGTGTGGTAAAGAGTTAAAACTTTATTTCTTGAATGTAAAACACAAACCCTCTACCTCATTGAAAACTGAACTATGATAGGAAAAAACCCTTTCCTGTTATTGGATCATTTTGTGTGTGCTGCCATCTAAAAATAGCTCTTTTTAAGGTCAAAATTTGTATTTCCTCGGGGCTCGCAAATGATCCTGATTATAGTCAGTATTGGGTATCAGACAATGTAGACCTAAGATCAGACTGAATTTTCGCTGCTTTCTGATCTAGATCTACACCATCCACTCAAGCTATGGAAGGATGAAAGATTTAGAATAGTTAACAGCAGTAAAATTAAAACTAGCTATGCAGGATTGAGAGCTGATAATTGGGCCAGAAGTCTCAGGTGTACAATTTGTAGTTTATTTTTCCCCTTTTTATATGCCCGTCGAAGACGGGACGTATTACGGGATCACCCATGGCGTGTGGGTGGGCAGGCGGGCGGCGTCCAGTTTTTTGTCCGGAGCATAACTTTGTCATCTCCAGTCCGATTGACTTGAAACTTGGCATGTGTGTTTGTTGCAATTATACGGAGTGCAGTGCGAAAGAACCATAACTCTACCTGGTGCTGTCTTTGAGTTATTTCCCTTTGATCGTCATTTTTACAGCATTTTCAGCTTGTCCGGAGCATAACTTTGTCATCTCCAGTCTGATTGACTTGAAACTTGGCATGTGTGTTTGTTGCAATAATACAGAGTGCAGTGCAAAAGAACCATAACTCTACCTGGTGCTGTCTTTGAGTTATTTCCCTTTGATCGTCATTTTTACAGCATTTTCTGCTTGTCCGGAGCATAACTCTGTCATCTCCAGTCCGATTGACTTGAAACTTGGCATTTGTGTTTGTTGCAATAATACAGAGTGCATTTCGAAAGAACCATAACTGTACCCTGTGCTGTCTTTGAGTTATTTCCCTTTGATCATCATTTTTACAGCATTTTCTGCTTGTCTGAAATATAACTTTGTCATCTCTAGTCTGAACATCTTCAAATTTGGTATGCATGATTGTTGAAAATTTACGGAGTGCAGTGCACAAGAACCATAACTCTTCCTAGCACGAATTTTGAGTTATTTCCCTTTGATCGTCATTTTTACAGCATTTAGTGTTTGTCCAGAATATAATTTTGTCATCTCAAGTCAGAGTGACTTCAAACTTGGTATGCATGTTTGTTGCAATATTACGGAGTACAGTGCGCAAGAACAATAACTCTACCTAGTGCGGATTTTGAGTAATTCCACTTTGATCTTCATTTTTACAGTATTTCTTGCTTGTCCGGAACAGAACTTTGTCACCTCAAGTCAAATTGACTTGAGACTATGGTAAACATGTTTGTTGCATTACCTGCCCTTTACGATTATTATACCCACTCGACAACTGGTGGTGGGACGGGCGTATCTTGCGACAATTTGCCGCTCTTGTTTTTAGCTCCACTGGCCGAAGGTCAGAGAGCTATTGTCATGGCGTTGTGTCCGTCGTGCGTCCGTCCGTCCGTCCGTGCGTCCGTGCGTCCGTAAACTTTTTCTTTAAAAAACTTCTCCTCAGAAACTATTGACTGGATTTTTACCAAATTTCACAGGAATGTTCCTTTGGTGGTCCTCTTTCAAATTCCTTCAAATAATTGTGTTCCATGAAGAATTCTGGTTGCCATGGCAACCAAAGTAAAAAACCTTTAAAAATCTTCTCCTCCCAAACCGCTATTTGGATAGCATTATTATTTTGCAGGAATGTTCCTTAGATACAGGTTTACAGAATTCCTTAAAAAAAAAAAGATCTGTCAAAAAACATGGCTTTTATGGGAGACTCATTTTCCTTTTATGGTATAAAGTAAAATCTTTGAAAAATTTCTTCTCTAAAGCTATTCATTGGATTTCATTGTTGTTAGCTCCACTGGCCGAAGGCCAGCGAGCTATTGTCATGGCGTTGTGTCCGTCGTGCGTCCGTCCGTCCGTTCGTTCGTCCGTCCGTTCATCCGTCCGTAAACTTTTTCTTTAAAAAACTTCTCCTCAGAATCTATTGACTGGATTTTTACCAAATTTCACAGGAATGTTCCTTTGGTGGTCCTCTTTCAAATTCCTTCAAATAATTGTGTTCCATGAAGAATTCTGGTTGCCATGGCAACCAAAGTAAAAAACCTTTAAAAATCTTCTCCTCCCAAACCGCTATTTGGATAGCATTATTATTTTGCAGGAATGTTCCTTAGATACAGGTTTACAGAATTCCTTAAAAAAAAAAAGATCTGTCAAAAAACATGGCTTTTATGGGAGACTCATTTTCCTTTTATGGTATAAAGTAAAATCTTTGAAAAATTTCTTCTCTAAAACTATTCATTGGATTTCATTGTTGTTTTGCAGGTAAGTTCCTATGGTGGTTGTCTACCAAAATGTTTCTTCAGTGAGCTAAAATGCAGGATTGAATGATAATTGTTAAAAACTTCCTTTCGCCATTATAGAAATATCAGGCCTGTGGAGCGATACAGGCGCTCAAGCGCCTCTAGTTGTATTTAGGTATACTTGTTTATTGATTAATGTTTCTAAGTTTATTGTCATGTATTGAGATATGCATGTATTTTTATGTGGTTGACTAAGTTTGCTGATCTTTAGGGTCGCTTTTCACCAATCATACTCACTGTTTATCTTCCATTGGTTTTTAAAAAATCACACACTAAAAAGTAACAGTATGGCCAAGAAACAAAATATTACAGTAGAGTACCACCTAAATGCTGCAACAGTTCAGTGACTAGCCCCCATTCAGACCAGTATTTTTTTTTTTCCTACCTTAAAATTGAACAGAATCTTGCCTTAAAAACAATATGGTTTCTGTGTACATTTAATTATTGCTTTGTTGATTCTCAAGTTAAAACTTGAATTTTTGTTTTGGTTAGGAAAACCCAGAACCATGTAAAAGTAAGACTGGACCTTTGTAACATTTTTACTGCCAAATGATAGAATGATAGAAATAGGCATTTATACTTCATAAGAAAAATGGCAGTTTATGCCCAAGTCTGTTTTTGTCAGTATCACTCTAAATATTGGACAGCATTGGTCAAAGATCAGACCTCAAGTTCTTTGTAGTCTGATATTGGATCTACACTGTTTGCAAAACTACTTGGATAAGGTCTGATATTTGTAATAGAAAATCTTGGTTTGACTATGGTGGTGTTGGTTACATGGACAGGTCACTGTGGAGTCCCCAATCTAGTTCTGGTGAAACCTGGGAAAAGACAGGACAAAGCAAGCTGGTACAGTAATATGACTGAAATATTGTTTAAATTGACAAATATTTGAGTACTGAAGTTTACATACAAAATTAGTCCAGACAAAAATGAGAGGTGAAAAGTGATTCTGATTTTAGAAGTTAGAGATAATGGGACATGTCATATTTACTTGGAAATGATTATTATCCAAATTACAAAACCCAAACAAAGTGACAAATGGCAAAATTGTTCTGTATGAGAACACTGTAATCAAAATTTTGAAACAACCTATTACTGTACAAGAATGATGTTTCATGCTCCTACAGTTGACAGCCTTCAACATGAAGTAAACAATTGCTCCTTTACCCACAATGTTGTCCTCATTATCAAAGAAAGACATTTTCTTGTCGTACAGCTCTTTGTGTTACTTGTACTATTGGGTTAGTCTAAATTTAAGGTGTACAGTAATAGTGTTGACAGAATAATCTTTAGGAAAAGGAGAAAATGCAAGCTACTAGCATTTGTTTTATCTATGATGTTTCTAAAGGTTTCTTCCTCAAGTTTGTTAAAGTATCTTGAGTTTAGGGAAGTCAGATTGTTGCTCATTTGATAGCAAGTAAGAAAGTAACACAGACATGTTCTATTGCTCTAACTTCTAGATGTATTGATATTCCACATTCAGTCCCAATTGTGAACTTCTTACAGGTTTTGGCTGCTAACCCTATATCTGATGACAATTTTTTAACCCTTACAGCGGTGCAATAATTGCGTGGACTTGCTCATTTTGTAAAAAAGGTCAAAATAATTCAGTTTGGGGATTGTTTTGGGAAGAGTGTAATTTAAAGAAGGGGACTTGGTAGGTCTAAGATCAGACTGCATGTTTTGTGCAGTCTGATCTTGACATACACTATATGAGTACAAGTTACACTCAGAGCTCCAAGGGTTAAAGCATTTGCAGATGATCAGTTTGGCTGATATGACAGCAAATGTTTATAAACAGGTAGACAATGTGGGAATAGAAGAAAATAATGATAACGAGTATTTTCTCCATTTCTCTCACTGTTTTACTGCAGCTGTCTTCCCAGGTAGGGTGAACTAATGACTTGTTTGGTAAAGGGTTAGGTGAAATTGCAACTTAAGTCATAGGAAATGGCCCATATATTGTGTTTCATGTGTTCTTTGACTAGAAGAAAACCAAAAGTTTACAGTGTAGACCAAGATCAGATCGCAGGTTATTAGCTATCTGATCTGATCTATACTGGCTAGTAAAGCACTTCTTACAGCTCGTAACATGCAAAGACTAGTTGTTACCAAACTAAGGGAAAGTGAAAGTACGTTTTTGTGCTGTACAGATCAAGATTAGACTGCAAACACTGTGCAGTCTAGTCATTGATCTACATTGTCTAATATTTTGTGCTATCTTTAGACCAAAATGACCCTAACTTTGCTATGATTTGGGCTCCTTCCTATGAACTTTAAGTTGTTGTTTTCATTTATACAGCAGTCAAAATGTTAACACGTGACCCTGTAACAATATGGCGGTGACTATAAAAACATTCTGATGAAATATGGACAGCTTAATGTGTAAAGGTTTTTATATAGGAATACATCTGAAAATATAGTGGCAAAAGAAGAAACTGTTTATTATCAGCAATTTCTCCTTTTACCACATTGTATTTCAAAATTGTTCTGCAGCAATTTGTGCCATTTGTTTGCAGGAGTCAAGGAGTTACAATGTTTTAAGAAGTTCAATGATTGGAAAAATAGCCAAGTTAACCTCTTTCTGATCTTTATGTCAAAGTTGACAAGATTGTTACATTACACTGTATGAAAAAGTTGCGGTTCATGCTTAACCTTGTACCACACATTCCCAGTTTTATCATCTGCAAATGCTTTGAATTTGGACAAGTCTACAATTTTGTCATGTGGTTGAGCATTGAAGTATTAGCAGCTTATACTTTTTCTACTGTGTTTTACTGACTGTAAATTACCATGTGAAAAGATTCTATTGCTCATGTCTTAGCATGAGAAATATCTTCTTTATACACAGTATTTTGCAGTCTTGTCAGCTTAGATGTAGAGTAAGAAAGAACTATGCTACCTTCTATAGGCTAATTGTTGCTTGCAGCAGACAACAGTAGAAAACATTGTAGTGAAAGGAGAAATTTTTCTTAACTCTTTACCAAACAACACAAATCGAGACTGTTCCAAATTGAAAGCATTTGCAGACGACAAACAAAATGTGACAGAGAGTAAGACAGTTGTCTATCATAGAGTAGAAAACATTGTTGAAAATGGAGAAAATGCTTGTTGTCAGCATTTCTCCTTTTTCCACAATCCTTTTAAAGTCTTTAAAACATTGGACTGTCTGGTGAAGTGTTAGGAGCATTTCTCCTTTTGCTGCAATGTTTTTACTTGTATTCATTTTAGTTTTTGATGAATATGTTGTCTGCTGCAAGTTTGTTTCAGGAGGTAGCAAGTTAACTTGGTTATTTCTGAATGTGGATATCGATCAGCAAACTTGGTCAACCTTGAGGGGGGAGGGGAGGGACAGGTAAGTGGGAATCTAAAAATAAAACGCTACAGGAGATTACTTTGAGTTCTTGATTTTATTCAAACATTTTTTTTTTTAATACAAAAAAAATACAAAGAGAACCAGAAGAGCCCCATGACCACTTGCCAGTGCCAAGGGAGGTAAATCAGTCCAGACAAGACTTTTGGTGAATTATTCCCCTTGACTCTTCAACCAAGTTTGTGTATGAGCAGCTGATTCCCACTGGGATTGTAATATGTTCTTACTGCACAATACAACATGTATTTCAAGTGAACTCTTGTAAAGTTTCAAGTCCTTTAGTGATAATGATGGAACACCAATGTTTCTAGAGAGAATGTATGTCTATGGGTTTGAAAGTTATGAAACCCTCTAACCAAGAAACAACCACAAACAGTGTTCTGAATTCAGATTCAAAATGCAATCGTTTTCCCTAAAAACCAACATTTACTTGTGCTATCATGCAATTACAAGTCCATTTGCAGACAAGGATATCTAAAACAGTGCTTACCTTTCATTTCAATGCCAAGTATAACTAAAATTTTACAACTATTACTTCTGTTAACTTTAGCCCCGATACATTTTCTTTTTGGACAAGTCTAAAGACATAAGCAAAAAAAAAAAAAATCTGCCAAAACACTACAACAATTGGAGAAAATAGTTTTAACTATTTCTCCATTTGTCACAATGTTTCCCAAAACCATCAATCACTGAAGTTAAGCCCTCATCTGTCAATGTTTTCAACAGCCATCTTTCATACTGGTGAATAAAGGGACTTTTGTACAGGTATTGGTAAACATCACTACAAAAATGAAAGTAAAGAACAAAATCCCCATGAAAACTTGTCAACACATTGTCCGGTATACATGTTTACATAACCTGTAGCAAACCTTATACCTACATGTATTTTATTTTTATTTCGAGAATTAAGTTTTTAATTTGAGATATTTAATTTGAGAAAAACATTGAAATAATTGTTGAAACTGCACTGAAATATGATTCTTCTTGTTTCATAATCCAGGAGTTTGACTGTTTAGAGCTATAAAAGGCATCAAATTATATGAGCAATTAAGCCTTTTGCCTACAGGTATTTTATTATTTTTAAAGTTTTTATGTAATATTGCAATAATAGTTGAAATTACACTTCAGTATGATTGTTTATCATACACCAGTAGTCTGAATAACAGTCCAATCTGTAGAAAATGTCAAACTATAAAAAAATTAGGAGCAATTAAACCTTTTGCCTACAGGTATTTTATTTTTAAGGATAAGTTTTTATTTGATATCGCAATAATTGTTGAAACTACACTAAAGTATGATTCCTGGTATTTCATAAACCAGTAGTCTTAACACTTAGTGCTGAATTAATATAATGGACCGCTTCAATTATGAAAAGAATCCGCAGTACCAAATTTTCATTGTTGTTCTGGCTAGAATATGTAAGAAAGTAGCGGACAGTGTAGATCCAAGATCAGACTGCATGTTCTGTGCAATCTGATCTTGATCTACACTGTCTGGAAAAACAACTTAACTTGGTTCCAGCGCTTTATGGATTAATAACATTACCAATGATAAAAGGCACAAAAATAAATGGGCAATTAAACCTTTTGCTTACAGGTATTTTATCTGTAAATATCAGGTTTTTTGATACTGCAGTAATTGCTGAAACCATTTTAACTCTTTACCATACAATAAACTGGTAGACATGTCAAAGTTGAAAGCTTTTGCAGATGACAAATTATACCTGGCTAAAATGACAGAATTTGTATTTGAACATGGTAGAAAACACTGAGGGAGAAGGAGGAAATGCTAGGTTCCAGCAATTTCTCCTTTTCCCACAATGTTTTCAAAAAGCTTCTTTCTCAGGGTCGTTAAAAGTCAGGATTGTGTGGTAAAGGGGCAAGCATCATTTCTGGGGTTTCATAAACCTGTAGTCTAATCAGAAGTCCAACCTATAAAAGGCATCAAGTTATATACATGTATGCAATTAAACCTTTAACCTATATGTATTTTATCTATAGAGTTAAGTTTCATTTGATATTGCAATATAATTGTTGAAACTATACTGAAGTATGATTCTTTATGAAGTTTTATAGACCTGTTACACAAGAACTGATTCTTTCAAAGGCACAAACTAAACTGTCAAACTAACCGTTTGCCTACACGTATGTTATTCACTAAGTTAAGTTCTATTTGATATCACAAATATTGCAGAAACTCTTTTTAAGTATGCTTCCTTGTGATTCATAAACCGGTAGTCCAAACAAGTCCAATCTCTAAAACATACAGGCAATTTAACCTACATGCATTTTATTTATCAGGTTAGGTTTTTATTTGATTTTGCAATAATTGTTGAAACTGCACTTAAGTATGATTTCTGATTTTTTGTATACCAGTAGTCCAAACAACAGTCAAATCTATAAAAGGCGCAAAGTGAACTGGCAATTTAACCATTTACCTTATTGTACTGGATTTCCCAAGTTCTTATTTGATATAGCAGACATTGTTGAAACTGTACTTATGTACAAATTAACCATTTACCTTAATATATTGGATTCTCCAAGTTTTTATTTGATATAGCAGACACTGTTGAAACTGTACTTATGTGTGTTTGCTAAACATTAGTCCTATCTTTCAAAGGAATAAAATATATCCTTTTACCTCAATGTTCTAATTTCTATTCGATGTAAAAATTGTCAAAACTGTCCCAAGTACTGGTATATTTTCATATCTTAAAACTGTTATTTATCTTTTTGCTGCAATGATTTGTCCAGTTTCTATCTGATGAAAAAAAATGCTGAATTTGCTCTTAAGTATTTTCCATAGATATCTTGAAACTATAATTATTTGTCAAACGGTTTAAAGATAGACATTTCGGTCCTAATATAATGGATTTAAAGGAATAATTGTCTTGCAGAAAATGGGTTAAAAAACATCAGACAATCCTATTTCATGACCTTGGGGGGAAAAAGCATTTGTCAAAATATTATTAACCATCACAGAAAAAACATCTTCTGAGCCAAAAAATCCCAATCATTTGAACCAAATATAATTTGTCATCTACAAATAATTTCATGATGATCAAACAATCTGACATTGTTGTTTTTATGAAAAATGTACATTTTTTTAATTCTTTTACCACACAACAAATTTTGGGACAAATCCAAACTGAAAGCATTTACTGACGACAAATGTGATTCAAATGATGAACTTTTAATAAGGGTACCAGTCTTTTCTCCTTTTTCCACAATGTTTTCAAAAGGTTTCTTTCTCAGGGTCATTTAAACTTTTGATTTTGTGGTAAAGGGCTAAAGAAGGAATGCAATGCAGACAGAACTTGAGCTACAATTAACAAATAAAATCATTTTTCTTATTAACTTACTCAAACAAGATCTGTATGACACAATTCTGGTATTAAGTTGTCTCAAAAGTACTTAAAAGTTGCAATTTAATTTCAACTTCATGAAACTAGTTTTACTGCAGATGAAATGCCAAAAGTCCTAGTAAAAACTACATTATCAACTTGAATTCAGGTTAAATACGCATACTGTATATGTGGATATATATGCGTATCTGAAAATTTGCGAATTATCAATTTTGCGTTGGGAAATACTTGCGAATTCAAGACACTTGTTCCAAGTTGATAATCATTATTATTATACTAGTTAAATATGCAAACAGAAAAGTTTCCACATCGCAAAAATTTCCACTTGTACAGTATACAGTATACAGAATTAAACTGTCTGAGGATAGTTACAAAAGAAAAAAATTTTCATTCAACTTTTCCTTTCTCTACAATGTCTTCAAAAGTAGTCTAGTACAAGTTAAGTCATCTGTAGGAGGCAAGGAGCTAAACCCTGAACTTGAATATAAATCCAACAGTTCAGTCATAACAAATATATTGAAGATCCACATAGGATCAGTATTATATACATCACAAGCCTCATACTGAAGACTTCCTATTTGACCTTTGACCTCATGTAGACTGCAGCAGACAGAATGTAACATTTATAGACCAAAAATGAATAAAAAACCCTATAATTAACAAAACATTGCTTTTTCAATGTTGTTTCTGCCAGAAAATATTATAAAGAAGTAGACAGTGGATTTAAGATCAAACTGCAACTGATCTTGATCTACTCTGAAAAGTTAAATGGTGTTTGACAAAGCAGGCAAAAACTATGTATACCACAAAGTTTTAATGGGAAAGACAATTTCAATGGAAAGGGAAAATTGTACAGAAGATTAGAAATAGTGTGACAAAAGCCAAGGTGGGCACATAACCACAATAATTGCCCAATATACATACATCCATACCGTTGCTATGACAATGAAATGCATGTCCTTTCTGCTATAAAATGTTCCAGCCTGTCTACAGTACGAAACAAAAACAATATGAAGAAAGTAAAGGTAGACCCAAAACCTCCATAATTACACAATAAACGATCTATACTGATATGACAATTCAGTGCATGTCCATTCAGGAGTAAATATTTGAGCTTAAGTTGTGGTACTCAAGATAAACAGTATGACAAAAGCCAAGATAGACTCGCAACCACCATTATTGCACCATTTGTTTCAATAGCATGAGTCAGACTATACATGACATAAAAGAAACACCCCAGCCAAACCAATAGCATGAAAACACAAGGGAACAGCGTGACAAAAGCCAAGGTAGAAACGTACTGTGACTCCTATAATTTTACAATTCAATTAGTACTGTTACTGTGACAAACGAAATTAATACATAAAATATTCCAGCCTTTCACTAGTATGGAAATACAACAGAAACAGTGTGACAAAAGCCAAGGTGGACTTGCTTCAACCATCAGAAATTCTCATTGTACATAATCTACAGTCTACACTGTAATTACATACCTCACCTAGTGCTTTAAAGTGCTACAGCCTATCAAGAGAGCAAACAAACATGAGAAACAGTGTGTCAAAAGCCAAAACGAACCCCTTATCAACTTCAGCCAACTAATTTTACTATTTTACCAGGAGTCTCCAACTTATTTTTTGTGGAAAATTGCTTCAAACACACATTAATGAAAACCAAACCAACATGGCGTCTGCTTGAAATTAAACCTGCAGTCCTCCCTGCCTTCAAAGATTTTCCAGTCCACTGAAACTTTTTAAACTCTGTATCTTCAAAATTAAAACCTCCACAATGATGAGTTCAGGGAACTGTCAAAAAAAGCACTGCAGCAACAGTTCTATAGCATTGCATTCCTTGATATTTTCTGTTTTCCTTTATTCAAGCTTAAATTTAGAGTTGACGCTTCTTTCCAATTGTTAATTCATGCAATACGACATTGGTACTTTTTTGGGATGTTTGATATATTTATTGCACAACATTATCTGCTATACAACAGAATTCTGATCTATTTATCATTTAAAGTTTTATCTTGTTCATTTATCCAACTTGAAGTTATGCTGTAACTTTAATTTAAAGAACAATGTAGAGTACCCCATATTTAGTATTTATCAAATTAAACAAGAAATAGTCTTCCTAACCAAATAAGGTTTGCATCCGGTTTTAAACTTGCTGTATAGTCCAGTGTGTGTTTGAATTAACAGAAGTAATTATTGCAAACAATATATGTATATATAGCATTTAAATGTAGTCATAAGTGCTGTTTGCAAATACATGTACATACAAACAGGGAAATAGCACAAGCAAACATTGATTCCTAAAGCAAATAATTACACCTTGAACCCAAATTCAGAACAATTGATGCAGATATCTCAGGGCTAGATTGAATCAAAGTCATTTCCAGTCAACACCACAGAGATACATAAACTCCACAGTACTACAACAAGTACAGAGGTTTTCCTCGTGAACTTCCGCTTTATACTGATGGTCCACAATGGGTCATACATCATTATCACCAAAGGACTTTACTTCCTCACAAGAGCTCACTATAAAATACACATTGTTACTGTGCAGTAAGGACACATCATTACAATCCCAGTGGGAACCAGCTACCCATACACAAACTTGGTTAAAGAGTCATTCAAGGGGAATAACTCACCAAAAGTCTTGTCTGGACTGAGTTGTCTTCCTTGGCACTGGCAAGTGATCACGAGGCTCTTTTGGTTCCAAGAATTTTGACACTAACACTACCCAAACATTAAACATAGTTATTAAGAGATGGCAACAGATGAACAGCACAGCAAATTTCCAGAAAGTTTTTCAAAAAAAGTTTACCAGAAACTGTCCAAAACTCTAGAATCGATTCACAAAGTATCATTCACATGAGTATTTTTATTCAAAACTAAAATAGACAGATTTGAGATGATATTCACTGGCAGTTCAATACTTGACATATTAAGTCCAACCTCACAACAATATTTCAGATCCTTCCAAAGTTAGAGGATTTGCAGATGACAGATGTGGCTCAAATAATGGATATCTAAGAGTCATTAAAAATGGAGCTGTTTGGTAAAAAAATCTAAAAAGAAGCTTTCTCCAAATTAGTCTAAAATACAAATACTTTCTCCATCAAATTGTTTTAGAGATAATTTGTAGCTCTTATTGATCCATCACTGAAAAACTGGTTATCACATTGCCATCTCTGTTACACAGAACATATTATATACAAGTTCAACTTGTTACCTTCTATAGCCAAATGTTTGCCTAGTGAAACAGACTACTGAAGAAGGCATTATGACAAATGAAGAAATTGCATGTAATAGACAATTACTCTTGTCATAATGTTTTTGCTCAAACCATATTTTATGTCAAAAGTCCCTATTGTAATTTCAAGGATGATTTTGATATTGTCAAGTGCAAATTAAATTCATAAGGTAACAAGGTTATATTATATCTTAAATATTAAACCATTTATGTACAGCTGCTGTTATGATGAACCTTGCCTCCATACAAAGAGCAGAGAATTTAATCCTTTACCATACAACAAAATGTAGATTCCTCTATATAGAGGGATTTTACAGAAGACAATTTACATAATTTTCAAATGATAGTATTTGTTCTTAAATAGGTACAATAAGTAGAAAACATGGTGGAAAAAGGAGAAAATGCTGGTAACCAGCATTTTCTCCTTTTCCAACAATGTTTTCTAAAGCCTTTTTTCTGCAGGTTGATAAAAGTTTGGATTGTATAGTACAAGGTAAACCATATTTCCTCAAAATATCATTTTTTTCTGTACAGATATTATATTGTGCATTTGATGTTGGTTTTTTTTTCAAAGAATATTGAAAAATAAATAAACATTCATACACTAATATTTTTCTCAAATAAGATTTTACAAACATCCAAGAAGAAAGGGGTATTGGAGCAATAAATATTTTAGCTTCCAACATGAATATGCTAAATTGGTCATCTGCTACAAACTTAGGTATGGTGAGGTAACTAATTGGCAAACTACCCTTTAGGGCCAGTTGTATGATATATATTACTGAACTCTTGCACAATTCTCTTTGATGAAAATTTTATGACTATTGGTTGGTACAGCAATCAAAATTCTTTCCTGCTTGATTGACAACTTCGTTATGTCACTGAACTAGTATATAAGCCATGTGGATTTCACTAAAAAAATCAGAACGATCACAGGCAAATACACGGTTCATTATCAAGAAGTTGTCTTGACTTTTGCAGGTAAGTCTGCTATTTTTGTTTTATGTAAACTGTTTAATATTTTTTTTCTTTAAATTTTAAGGATGTTGTATAATGAGTATTTGGACTGACGTTAAAATATAAATTTGAAGAATGTAGTAGAAAAGGAGGAATGAAATATTTGTAGCTGGTTGTTTATCTGACTTTAGAAAATAAATCCTGAGATTGTAGACAGTCTGGAAACACTGTAGTAAAAGAAGAACTGTAATTTAATGAAAATTATTATGCAAATTCTGATAAGAAAACTGTGTTAAGAACATAGTCCATATCTGAATTAGCATAGTAAAACACAAAACATACAAGTAAAGTTTTAGGTAGAAATCTTTGTAGTAAAAAGAGTTTTACTGTTTTGTGGATTTGCAACATTTTACTGACTAAGCAACTGCCATATTTTTCATGAAACATTGTTGAAAAAGGAGACATTAATGTCTGATAGGAAAATAAGGTCAAGATTTAATATCGTTTTCCAGAGTAGTTTTGTGATATGTTTCATAAATTTAATCAGTATACCAGTGTTAAAATATTCTTCATTCATTGTCTTGGGTCTAATGTATTTTAACTACTGATTTCCTATAATAACATGTAAATGTATTCCTTGTATTTCATTGTTTGTAGCAACGATAAATTGCACTCTATATATCAAGAAAGATAATGTTCATTTATGAGCTGACAGTGTGCCACTCACATGCTAACTTGTGCCCTACTCTTGAGTCTGAGAATTCCCCATTTTCAGAACATTTCACATTGAGTGTCCATTTATAACTTAACGTTATACATGATCTCCAATCTCCATTTGAAATGTAAACTATTAAAAAAAAAAGGCTACAAAAGCAAATTGGTATATGAAGTGCAATGCATTTTGTGATGTATAAATTAATGTCCATGAAATATATGAGAATCAGAACGATCACAGGCAAATACACGGTTCATTATCAAGAAGTTGTCTTGACTTTTGCAGAACACCTCCAAACCCCCTCTTCAACCCCGTCAAACCAGGATTCCAACATATAGGTTTTTCCTAGCCTACTCCTGCTTTTGCCTCACTGTTGGTTGTACTGTGTGTTAGCAGTATAATATTTTGGTGGAGAAACGATCCCTTTGATGTCAACACCAGTGAACCAGAAGTACGGGATTTACCTGAGGAGTCTTGGGGGACGACGTCCAGAAGTACCTGCAGATTACTTTCTGACCCCGGTCACTTCAAGGAGTAGGCAGGCGTCTATCCCAGACGACGAAGAGGAGGAAGTTCAGGAGGACATTCCCATCCAGAACGAGACTACATCACCGATGGCCCAATCCATGGGAGTGACGGTCAGTCCTTTCTTTGGGAAGCCTGGTGAAAAGGGTGACAGATGGTTAAGAACCTACACACACATCTGTAAGTCCCTTTACAACTTTGACGATGAAAGGATTACAGCAACCTTCCCATTTCATTTGAAGGGTCAAGCCAATGCCTGGTACCAGTCCCTACCTGAGGCTCTCATGAATGACCCAGATAGAGTATTGGAGGAATTCAAGAGGCGATTTGATGGGTCTGATGGTGACTTTGCCGTCAACCTCATCAGACAGAGGTATGGGGAATCCGTCCATGAATTTGCCACCAGATTCCAGGAGTCGTCAATTGGTTCCGAAATGCCCGAAAAATGGTTGGTAACTTCTTTCATCGAGGGCCTGACTCCAGATGTAAGAAGAATAGTAAAACCCCAGGAACTGCCGTCACTTGAAGCCGCTCGAAGAGCTGCGCTGAGAGCTGAAGCCAGCAATGCCGAAGTGCAGGTCAGTGTCATCCACACCCAAACCGACCACAAGCTGGACATGATGATTGACCTGTTAACTCAACTTTGTGCCCAGAACAAGTCCATAGCCAGGGAACAGACTGCGCAAGCTCCCAATCAGCAGACTCATCAGAAAGGTAGGAACAATTTTGGTCCTCGTGGTGAGGCAGTGCACAAATGTAAACATTGTGAGGAAATAGGGCATTATGAGGCTAGGTGTGAATTTGTTAAGAGGCTCATTACTCAGTCCAAGCAACAAAGTGATGGAAATGGAAACAAATAGGAATCACCGCCTGTTCACAAACTGGTGTCTGTGAGCAGGCATACTGAGTCAGATTTAAGTACTGAATATGAAAAAGAAAAACAACGGCGAAAATATACAAATTTCATCAACCTCATTGCACCTATGGAAAAAAATACAATAACAATCAGAGTTGACAATTCTAAGACTCAAGCACTTATTGATACAGGAGCTAGTATTTCTATTATTTCAAAGTCTTTTCTTCAGAAAGCAAATTTGAGTATGTCTGACCTTGAGCACTCAAGCTTGACAGATGTTACTGGTGTAAGTGGGAATAGATTGAGGGTCTTAGGTGAGATCAAAGTACCAATGGTGATTGGCGACTTTTGTTTCCCTTACAAATGCCATGTCATTGAATCTGTTCATCACTCACTGATCATAGGTCTGGACTTTCTCACTGACAATAAGTGCTCTATAGATCTGTATAATAGAAAATTACACTTACAAGATAAGGTCGCTTCTGTATCAATGATCACGAGTTGTAGTCGAGCTAAAACTGATAGGCCTATTTGCATTCCCGCACGAAATGAAATGGAAATTTCTGTAACTCTCTCAAGAACTTTTAAAAATGAGGTTGTTCTTTTAGAACCTGTTCCCAACAATAAAGACCTATTAATCTCAAGATCTCTTGTCAAGGTTAGGAAGTCCAATTTAAGAAGTTTGAAGACACGAAAAGCTAGAATTAGGGTCCTAAATCCTACAAATAAAAACATACATTTACCGAAAAACTTTCCCTTAGCATCCGTCTCTCGTGTTGATGGTGAAAGTATCCTCTCATTTGATGATATTGTTAATGTTGAAAATGAAGTAAATGTTGCGTCTGACTTTTGTGATTCAGACAAATATGATGATGAATTTTTTTTTCGCATTTCTAATGCAAATCTTACCTCAGTGCAACGCGTGAAGCTTGAACAATTTCTTTCAAAAAATAGGGATGTCTTTTCTACATCACTTGAAACATTAGGGAAAACAGACATTTTCATGCATAAAATAGAAACTGAACCAAATGCCAAACCTGTTCATATGAATCACTATAGAACTGGTCCAGTACAAAAGGCAGAAATTGAGCGTCAAACAAAAGAAATGTTAGATTGCGGTATAATCAGCCAATCTTCATCTGTTTGGCACAGTCCAGTTGTCTTGGTAAAGAAAAAGAATTCTTCCTGGAGATTTGCAATCGATTACAGAAAACTGAATCAAATAACTAAATCGATATCTCACCCTTTACCACGGTTAGAAGATGTTTTTGATTGTATAGGCGATTCATCGGCCTCAATATTTTCAACGTTAGATCTTAACTCTGCATATTTTCAAATGGAATTGGATCCCGAAACAAAACACAAGTCTGCATTTATTACACATGAAGGTGTGTACGTTTGGAACAGGATGCCGTTTGGGCTAAAAAATGCACCCATGTCTTTTCAGATGCTCATGTCTCAGGTTTTACGTGGAATTCACTGGAAAATTGTGTTATGCTACATCGATGATCTTTTGATTTTTAGTAAAAATTTTGATGAGCATCTGAACCACTTAGATCAAGTTTTTGGCAAGCTAAGAGAAGCAAATTTGACACTAAAACCAGAAAAATGTGAATTTGGCTTAGAAAGTGTAACCTTCCTCGGACACATCTTGTCCAAAGACGGAGTCTCTGTTGATCCATCTAAAACTGAGAAGATAAGTAACTTTCCAGAGCCCAAATCTCAAACAGAATTAAAAAGTTTCTTAGGACTCTGCAACTACTATAGGCGTTTTGTAAAAGGTTACTCGTTCATAACCACTCCGTTAAACAAACTATTAAAGGGAAACAAAAAAGGAAAATTTAAGAGTGGGGATTGGACTAATGAATGTCAAAATGCATTTCAAACGCTAAAACATGCTCTTGTCACTGCACCTATTCTTGGGTTTCCAAACATGAATAAAGAATTCTTTCTGTCCAGTGATGCCAGTGGCAGTGCTGTTGGCTATGTACTAGGACAGAAAGATAATGATGGAAAAGAATATGCCATTGCTTATGGTGGTAGAGCACTGTCAAAAGATGAAACAAAATGGTCAGTAACAGATCAGGAATGTCTGGCTGTTATTGAAGGAATAAAAGCTTTTAGACACTATCTTTCTCATAACAAGTTCACAGTGTACACTGACCATAAAGCCTTGTCATACTTGAATAGCATCAAGGATCCGAAAGGAAGATTAGCCCGTTGGATAATGTTCCTTGAGGGGTATAATTATGAGATCATTCATAGACCTGGCACTCAAAATGGCAACGCTGATGCTATGTCTCGAATTCCATATGTTCCTTGTGAGGCCACAGAGTCAGACAATAGTTTTGAGAAAGAGGCTGTTCAAAATCCTATTAAGCCTGTATCAGTCATATCTGACAAAACAAAAACTGTTTGTGACGATATCGACTTGTCAGAAACAGTCCTCAGCAACCCAAATTTACTTGAAAAGACAGACAAACAATGTATCATAGAGCTTAACTTAGACTACGGAACTTCAGTCTCAGTTAATCTTGTAGACACAATTGAACAATTTCAAAATCAGGACATGGCTTTACTACAGAAATCCTGCCCTGATTTGAACTTCTTGATAGATTATCTTGAGAATAGGACAATGCCTTTAGATGAAAAGAAACAAAGAATGTGTACAAAAGCAGAGGATCAATTTGTGATAAAAGATGGATTACTGTTTCGCTTTTATCAACCTAAGTTCAAGGGTAAATTTGATCCATCTGGACATTATTTCTTCCAATTGGCTGTTCAGAAATCAAAAATTAGTGACTTGCTGTTTCACTATCATGATAGTCTTGCAGGTGGCGGTCATTTTGGCTTGACTCGAACTTTTATAAAAATTAGGCAAAAGTATTGGTTCCCTAAAATGTACCAGAAAATTAAAAGTTATGTCGAATCATGTAGTATTTGTCAGCGTACAAAAACAGATAGGCGTCAAAAACCCCCACCTTTAAATCCACTACCTGTTGAAGACACTATGAGCCGCATTCACATTGACATATTGGGACCTCTTCCTAAGACTAAAGAAGGCTATCAATATGTCTTGCTCATAATTGACAGCTTTTCAAAATGGTCCGAAGCTTTTCCCCTTGTAAGTCAGAATGCACAAGAGGTAGCAACAATCCTCTATAATGAATTTGTATGTCGATATGGAGCTCCCCGTGCCATACTGTCTGATAGAGGTAGGAACTTTATGTCCAAACTTGTAAGTGCACTGTGTGAATTATTTTCAATCAAAAGATATTATACAAGTGCATATCACCCACAAACAAACTCAACTGTGGAACGTGCTAACAGTACTCTATCCAAAACTTTGACGGCATATGTTGATAAAAACCAAATGAATTGGCATAAACTTTTACCTAGTGTCATGATGGCATTTCGGTCTACCCCTGCTACAGAGTCAACAGGTTTTTCTCCATTTCAATTGGTTTTTGGAAAAGAAATGACATTACCAATTGATATTGATCTACTACCAAAACCTTCATTACCTTCACAAACTAAACACTTTTTTGATGAGCTTTTGGGTCAACTAAAAATTGCTAGGGATATTGCACGCGAAAACATGGAGGTTGCAAAACTAAAAACTAAAGAAAGATTTGATAAGAATGCAAAAATACCAGACTTTCAGATTAATGATAAAGTATACCTTAGACAGTATGCAACTAAACAAGGGTTATCGTCCAAGTTAAGTGCGAAATGGAACGGACCCTATACAATTGTACAAACAGGACCTAATTTTACATACAAAGTTAAGGATTGTGAAACAGATAAAGTTCTCAAATCACTCATCAATGCTAAAAGATTGAAACATTGTCATGAAAACATTGATGAAGAGATCGCTCTTCAAAATGAGCATGACCCTGAACAGGTCAATAGTAATATTCAGCGTGAGGCTGATCTGGGAGGTCATACTCAAATGACTCGGCACCTTGCTGGAACCCCAACAGCCAGACCTGAACCACTTCCACAGTCTGTTGAGACTACTTGTCCTGAGACTGAAAATTTTGAGTCTTTTGAGACAGAGGGTCCTCAGTCTGTTGCCAAACAATCTGAAGTTGAATCAGATAATTTGCAAATAACAACAAATTTACCTATACAAACCGAATACATAAAACCTAAAAGAATCTTCAAAGTCAGCAGGTACAAAGGTGAACGATGGTTTAGGTGTTATATACAAGGCAAAAAGAATTCGGTTTGGTTAAAAGAACACGAAATCGACCCAGATTTCTTATGTGAATATTGGGAATCTCATACCAAAACAGGTCATAAGCGTAAGCGTAAAGATTTAGTCTTCTGGAAAAAGCCTGAAGAATAAACTGGGTAATCTATGCTCTTTTGTTCCGTCTAAAAATCCTGACTAGGACGGTTGGGTAATTTGGCGTCCTTCCAAAATTTCAATAATGTTTGGTGTTTTTTTTGCTAAGGGGGGGGAGTTGCTGAAAATCTCGGATTAATAGCTAATCCAGACAATCTGTCAGCACCCTCACAGTATATATTTTTTTTTTCTTTTCACAGATGGTTTCAAACTGAGCATGGGCTTCTTACTGTTTACCTTCTGCAGTGTCGCCAGCAGCTGCTTCTAGCTCCATACCAAGATTAAACTATGGGGTGATCTTCCAGAGACAATCCGCACTCACTCTATCTCAAGAACACTGGTTGCACACCTATGAGATTCCACTTCCCAATTTCAAAATATTTCCTGTAATAGGTTCTTGTCAAGAAGACAGAAATTCATGTTTACTTATATCTAATGTTCTTTCTCAGTTAAATGCATTACGTTTGCAAACAGACGTGCTTTTGAATCAAACAGTTCAAACTATCCATGCTCTTGTACCACAAGCAAACCCAACCAGAAAAGCAAAATCTAAACGTGCACTTTTACCTTTTATAGGTAGCTTGTCAAAAACCTTATTTGGTACTGCAACACTTGATGATGTCAATGTCTTAGCCAGGCACATAAATGCCCTCACTAGTAGGACACAGAATATCGCTAATGTACTTGTGCAACACAACAAACATTTAAGCTCTTTCATGAAAAAGTCTAACGAGAGAATGGATAATCTTATGGTAGGGATTAAACAAAATAATGATGAAATCCACTTGATCTCAACTGAATTGCAAAAAGCTTCGGCATCACTTGCTCACACATTTGAAGATATGACTGTTCTACTAGTTAAACAACTCAAAACATCGACTGAATTAAACCATCAATTAGAGGAATTGAAACTAGGGGTAATTACCTTGGCAAATGGAAAGTTGTCCCCCCTTCTCATCCCCCATAAAACCTTGCAGTCTACTTTAAACGATGTACAAAATTTACTATCAACAAAGTACCCAAACTTCCATGTTGCAGTGGAATCCACTGCTCAAATATACCAAAACTCAAAATTTCTTTTCACCAAAAGCCACAATATGCTATATATTACCATAAAAATACCGATTTCATATTCAAAGGAATCATTAGAATTGTACAAAGTAATTTCTAAACCTGTACCTATAAATGATACCTCAAAACATGCTACACAAATCTTGGATCTACCAGACTATTTTGCCATTTCAAAAAACCAACAATTTTATACGCATATGTCAGAATTGCAGGTTAGTTCTTGCACTGGTTCAAGTCATAAGTACTGCAACTTAAATCTTCCATTACAACCTGTACTTAGAGATACTTGTGCTTTAGCTCTATTTGCCAATGACAAACAAAACATTAAACAAAATTGCAACTTCCGATATATCCATGATGCTATAAAGCCACAAATAATGGAATTAAGTCCAAAACAAATTCTTTTGTACAATACTGAAGTTTTATCTATGGAATGTGGTTCAGACCATAAAATGATCAAAGGTTGCAATTTTTGTGTATTCAATTTGCCATGTCACTGCTCACTCAGTTCATCAAACTTTTATCTTCCTCCAAGACTCATATCTTGCAAGAATAATAGTTATGATGAAATAACAAAACTCCATCCAGTAAATCTGATTCTTTTACAACATTTCTTTGATGATGATAAGTTTCAGCATATCTTTGCTGACACGTCTTTTGAACATCCCCTGAACGTCACTGTACCCAAGTTCAAATTATATGAGCATGAAATGTCCAACATAATTGCTAATGATAAAAGAGATCATCTAAATTTATCAACAATGGTGAAGATTGCTAAAAGTGATCAGGTGGTATTCAAGTCTTTAGCAGAACCTCTCATTGAAGGCCAAATTCCAATCCAGTCAAATTGGCCAGATCTGACTGGAATCCTTGCACTAACTGCATTGGGTTTAACAGGAGCAACTACCTTTTTATTACTATACCTATTTCTCAAAGTACGAAAACTATCATCACTTGTCATACTATTACAACTTAGTCAAAGAGTTAAAGCTGTTTCTCCAACAATGCCATCCTTTTTCTATGAAACTGCCAAGAAGATCGATAATTCTAGTGAATTTAACATTGACTCCTTACTGAAATGGGATCATGCTCTGTTCATGATGTTAATTATAAAGTTGGTGTTGTTAATTGCCATTGCCGTCAAGCTCTTCAAATCTAAAAGGAAAAATTGGCTAATGCTGGAAATAACAAATATGCAAGACTGTATACTTATCCCAATCCTCAGATTGCCAATGTGTCCTTCGCATACTAGGATATCTGTTCCTGATGACATTTCTAACATTCAGGTACATCACAGTTTCTTTTCTTCTAAACTTGACATATCCTGGTCAAGCTTTTCTATTCAAAATCCACTAAGTGATCAGGAAATAGTGATACCAACATCTGTGTCCCTTAACTGGTTCAAAGCACGTAAACTTATAAGCATGTTAAGGACTCCTTTCTTTGTGCATCTGTACTGCAAACATAATGGAAATCTAACTCCCATCTCATTTACTTGTGCCTAGCCATACCATGGACCAAAACGGTTCCTACTGCCTTTGTTTTTATGTACATTCATTTGATGATTGTAGTTTTCAATTGTATTTAGCTATGTATTTGGTATAGGTAAATGGAGATGTAACAAAATCTTACAATGGTAATAAATTCAAGTTTGAAAACATTGCAACAAATATACTCAGACCACAAGGTCACAACATAAATAAACTATAGTTATATGTGCACATTGTAAATATTGTATATTTAATTATGAATGTATGTGTGAGTTTTGTTGAGTAACTATGTACATACAACTAGCCAATGATGTTTCATTGATCTATGGCACATTTAATGTGGGTTTCTTTTATAACTTTGGGGTCCAAAGTTTAAGAAGTCGGGAGGAATTATTATATTGTGCATTTGATGTTGGTTTTTTTTTCAAAGAATATTGAAAAATAAATAAACATTCATACACTAATATTTTTCTCAAATAAGATTTTACAAACATCCAAGAAGAAAGGGGTATTGGAGCAATAAATATTTTAGCTTCCAACATGAATATGCTAAATTGGTCATCTGCTACAAACTTAGGTATGGTGAGGTAACTAATTGGCAAACTACCCTTTAGGGCCAGTTGTATGATATATATTACTGAACTCTTGCACAATTCTCTTTGATGAAAATTTTATGACTATTGGTTGGTACAGCAATCAAAATTCTTTCCTGCTTGATTGACAACTTCGTTATGTCACTGAACTAGTATATAAGCCATGAGGATTTCACTAAAAAAATCAGAACGATCACAGGCAAATACACGGTTCATTATCAAGAAGTTGTCTTGACTTTTGCAGGTAAGTCTGCTATTTTTGTTTTATGTAAACTGTTTAATATTTTTTTTCTTTAAATTTTAAGGATGTTGTATAATGAGTATTTGGACTGACGTTAAAATATAAATTTGAAGAATGTAGTAGAAAAGGAGGAATGAAATATTTGTAGCTGGTTGTTTATCTGACTTTAGAAAATAAATCCTGAGATTGTAGACAGTCTGGAAACACTGTAGTAAAATAAGAACTGTAATTTAATGAAAATTATTATGCAAATTCTGATAAGAAAACTGTGTTAAGAACATAGTCCATATCTGAATTAGCATAGTAAAACACAAAACATACAAGTAAAGTTTTAGGTAGAAATCTTTGTAGTAAAAAGAGTTTTACTGTTTTGTGGATTTGCAACATTTTACTGACTAAGCAACTGCCATATTTTTCATGAAACATTGTTGAAAAAGGAGACATTAATGTCTGATAGGAAAATAAGGTCAAGATTTAATATCGTTTTCCAGAGTAGTTTTGTGATATGTTTCATAAATTTAATCAGTATACCAGTGTTAAAATATTCTTCATTCATTGTCTTGGGTCTAATGTATTTTAACTACTGATTTCCTATAATAACATGTAAATGTATTCCTTGTATTTCATTGTTTGTAGCAACGATAAATTGCACTCTATATATCAAGAAAGATAATGTTCATTTATGAGCTGACAGTGTGCCACTCACATGCTAACTTGTGCCCTACTCTTGAGTCTGAGAATTCCCCATTTTCAGAACATTTCACATTGAGTGTCCATTTATAACTTAACGTTATACATGATCTCCAATCTCCATTTGAAATGTAAACTATTAAAAAAAAAAGGCTACAAAAGCAAATTGGTATATGAAGTGCAATGCATTTTGTGATGTATAAATTAACGTCCATGAAATATATGAGAATCAGAACGATCACAGGCAAATACACGGTTCATTATCAAGAAGTTGTCTTGACTTTTGCAGAACACCTCCAAACCCCCTCTTCAACCCCGTCAAACCAGGATTCCAACATATAGGTTTTTCCTAGCCTACTCCTGCTTTTGCCTCACTGTTGGTTGTACTGTGTGTTAGCAGTATAATACAGACAAGATCTAGACCAGAAGACAACAACATGCTGTCTGATCCTAGATCTAAACTGTTTGATATAAAAGAGACATTGAGACCAGACCAAGCTTTATCTTCAATATAGCAATCTCTCCTCACTAACTCAATACAAATCAGTGTCATTCACTGAATCTCATTAACAAAATAACCTGAAAAGTGTTGACATTGCTTCGTTGCATTTGTAACTTTTTTCCAAGATATTTTTGTTAATTGAAATATATGACTATTATCAAACTTTTACAGCTGTACATACATGGTTTGACATCATAGAAACAGAAATCTATAGTACTCAGACCAAGGTCAAATACACATGTATAAAAGCTTTAACCCATCACTGTACCAGTTATTTCTTGACCAACAAAACACTTTTATATTTGAAAGAAACTGCAAAATTTTGCTTTTCAACAGTAACATTACCAATTTGAGAAAAAGGAGAACTGAATTTGCTTGTGACAGACAATTGCTTTTTTCCATCAGTAATTTCCAAATTTGTCGAGTGAAGGGCTAGAAAAAGGTTTTTTGTACAGTCGCTGCTTAGACCTATTTCAATATCTGGACAAACATTCCATGAACCCTCCAGAAAAACAGACAGATGAGTCAATCCAATTCTATTCATATGATTATGAAAACAGTGGGACAAATGGAGATATTGTTCATAATTAGCAATAGCATAATTAGCAATTTCTCCATTTGACACATTATTTTCTAAGCTATCTATGAACACAGTCTATACGGGATATTTGACCTCTTCTAACTATGTGTTTATATATGAGCCATTACATCATTGGCACAGTTTTACACCCATTACAGTGTATTTTTGAAACATTGTGTAAAATGGAGAACTTCCTCATCATGCTGAGCAATTTCTCCAGAAGTCACAATGTTTGCATAGATGTCTGTAAAGGCAAAATTTACTGAACCATTCATATCTGGGTATTTCTAGGAAGACATTCCATTTGCCATGGTATTCTGGTGCTTAATTCAGTAATTTACTTGCATATGCCGCTTTGTTCTGAGTTTGAAGATAAACAAAATGCTAATGATGTAATAGTTCACTTTATACCAGACAACAAAATTTTAGCTGTCCATACTGAAAGCATTTGTGAACAAATTTAATATGGCTCAAATAAATGAAATATAACACAAATGAGGTCCATTTATCTAGGAAGTAGCAGAAAACATCATGAGAAAAGGAGAAAACTTTGCTAAGTAGCATGGTATTCAAAATTTTCTCCTTTAATCACAATTATTTCAAGAGTCTTCTTCCTTAGAGTCGAAAAATCACAGAATTGTCTGGTTAAGTGTGAGATGACAAAAAATAAATACGAAAGATACAAACAGATCATTGAGATAAAAGTAACCCATTACTTTATATAACAAATATTTGGACTGTTTAAGTCTGATACACAGAGAAGAGCAAAAAGAACAGAATTTGCCTCAGAAACGTTTGAAGAAGATTAAATCTTACGTACTGTCTTCTATGATAACACTGTGTCTCAAAATTTCTAGTGAAATAAATTTGCATATACTTAATAATGGGTTACTTATATTAAATCAAACACAAACAAAAATTCAGCGATGTACCTATAGGCTGATAAGGGAACAGAAAACCATGAAGAATGACATCAAAACAACAAATATGAAAAGCAGAGTCACAAGTATTTCAAATCAGGTACAAATTTGTTCTAAGCTTTAACTTATTGTAATATTTGCTTTCAACCTTTTTCTTTTCACTTTTTACAATACTACATTTGATGAAAAGATGTTACTTTTTTTACAATGAAACATTTACAGGTATTCTCAAAAATCCTAAATTTTCTCTAGCAAAACCATCAGTTAGTTCTTTCAGAAACTCTTCACACATAGTTTTTCATATTACATTACACTTTTTGCAAACTTCCTTTAGACATAATATCTGTGCAGTAACAATTTTCCATTCCCTTATTTACAAAACATCCTACCCTTTACAAAACCATCATATGTTCTAACAACTCTGAAGATGCAGCCTTTTGAAAACACTGTGAGAAAAGGAGAAAATGCTGGTAACCAGCATACTCTCCTTTTCCCACAATTTTCTGAAACCTTAAAAGACAAAATCAGCCATTCATGCCACATTTACATTGTCTACTGCAAAGTCTTCCAACATGCAAGAGTCTAAAATTTCACCATCAAGTAAAGGATTAACACAATACTTCCTGCTCAGGACTTTTGGTCTTTCAACAGATTAGTTTGGGCACACTGTGACAAAAGGATAAACTGATTGCAATAAACAGTTTCTCCTTTTGCCTCAGTATTTTTTATCACAAATCAAGCCATACTTTACAATGATTATTTTTATAATACAAGATTGTTTTAACCCTTTGCCACACTATTCCAAATTTTAACTACTCTAAAGAGAAAGGCCCTTAAAACATTGTTGGAAAAGGAGAAAATGTAGGTAACAGCATTTTCTCCTTCTCCAATAATATTTTCTACTCTTTCTAAGTGAAATTCCATCATTCGAGCAGCATTCAATTTGTCATCTGCAAATGTTTTGAATTTTGACAAGTCTAAACTTTGTTTCATGTAGTAAAGAGTTAACCATTTATCAGACAACAAAATTTTAGCCTTGTCCAAGTTGAAAACATTTGCAGACGACAATTTCAGTGTGGCTCAAATGGTGCAATTTTTCTCTGACAGGGTTGAAAACATTGTGGGAAAAGGAGAAAATGCTGGTTACCAGCATTTTCTCCTCTTTCCATGATGTTTTCAAAAGGCATCTTTCTCAGGGTCATTTATAGTCAGCATTGTGTGGTAATGGGTTAAAAGACATCCTCCACAGTTACAGGAGGTCTTGAGTTAAGGGAACTTGCAACTTACATGACAAACATAAAAGATGGTCATCACTCAGGTAAACCTGACTATTTTGTTTTAACGATCCCTGAACATTCCATTAGCATGGCTACAAACTTGGTAATGATTTTGCTTTTTTTCTCCTCAAAAAGTAAACTATTAAAAAAGTAAACTATTGAAAAAAAAAAAAGGAAATTATTCTTTGTGCAACAAAAAAAAAATACTGTAATATACTCTTAAAATTTCAAATTAACCCTTTTCCAGATGAAAAAATTTTAGACTGGTCTACATTGTAAGCATTTGCACACTACAAATACAGTGTGACTCAGAAAGGCAAAAAATATTGTCAGGAAAAGGAGAATATGCTGGTTACCAGCATTTTCTCCTTTTCCCAAAATTTTTCAAAAGCCTTTTTCCTCAGGGTCACTAAAAATCATGGCTGTGTGGTAAAAGGTTAAATACATAAGAAAATTCCTTTTCTCTAGTTTCATATTATCTGTTATGAAAAGGTAAAACATTTAGCATGCTAGTTCTTAAGTCCCTTCAATCCCATGTGTTGTCAAAGTCAAACTATCAACACACAATAAAAACAAGGGATATCTTTAACTCTTTTCTAGACAACAAAATTTTAAACTTATCCATACTGAAAGTATTTCCAGACAATAAAATTAATTTTCACTCATTGATATGGTATTTCCTTTTGAAAGAGTTCTATTGTCCATAATGCTTTCAAATGCCTTCTTCTTCAGGGTTTTTAAAATATGGGATTGTTTGGTAAAAGGTAAGCACTTTAATACACGATAAAATTTTTTTACTTGTCTATATTGAAAGCATTTTCATACAGCAAATTTAAGCCGGCTCAAATGACGGATTTGGTCCTTTGTGGGGAAGAAAACATTGTAGGAAAAGGAGAAAATGCTATCAGTATTTTCTCCTTTTCTCACAATGAATTCAAAAGTTTTCTTCTTCGGGATGGTTGTACAATGGAACTGTTGGGTAAAGGTTTAACTAGTTCTACAAACAATATAGATCAGACCAAGATAGATATTCATCACCCATTCTTTTCTTTTTACCAGATGACAAAATTTTAGACTTGTCCTATTGGAAACATTTGCAGACAACAAAATAAATGGCACTAAAAAATTGAAATGTTTTGGGAAGGGTAGAAAACAATGTGGGAAAAGGAAAAAATACTGATTACCAGCATTTTTTCCTTTTCCTATATAGTTTTCAAAAGCTTTCTTGCTCTGGGTCATATAAAGTCGGGATTGAGTGGTAAAAGAATGAAGAAAATTCTTAGCCTCATTCTCCAAAATGTTCTAAGTTTGAAAGTAACACAACTTCTGATTGATTAAATCATTCAGTTTAGCCAATCAGAAGTTATGTTACTTTCTAAATCTCAAACAGGACTAATCAAAAACAGTCTTGAATGCAACAAAAAATTTACTGGTCAAAAAAAAAGTTCAAATGTCTTAAAACTTATTCCGGCTTCCCAGTGTCCTAAAAGTTTTCATCTAGTGTCCAAATGTCCTAAAAATTTCATCCGGTCCTCACTGGCAGGAAAGTCTGTGCAATTTCTCTCCATCTGTTTCTCTCTGTCTGTTCCTTTCTGTCTGTCTGTTGTGTCATCTTCCTGGAATGAAATTATATTTAATCCTTTACTGTTCAAAGGTTGCTAAAGACATAATTGTTTGTATAGTGATAAATGCCATTTCCAACATTATTTTAGTTTTATCATGGCTGGGAAAGCACCTATCCATGCTTTCCTGGAGTTTTTTTTTTCCAGTAATTCATACAATTTATTTCCTAAGCCATTGACTTCTTTCCCACATAACATGGTTTAAACAAAGATAAATGAGACCTGTCATAATGACTACTGTACAAGTGGGAATTTTTGCAACGTGGTAATTTTTGCGATTTCTCAAATTTGAAAAATTCACAAACTTTTCTGTTCATGTATTTTACTACAAGTATACCAATAAATAACAAATGTCTTGAATTTGCGAACATTTCCGCACACAAAATGTCCGTAAATGGTAATTCACAAATTTTTCAACACACTTAAATATCCACATAATTATACGGTATTATCAATCCTACAAGAGAAAAAGGCCAAGCTGGGGATTTGAACCCCTTTGTCACAAGTTATGTAAACTACCGACTGTGCTATGGCTAGGCATAGACATACACAAGTGGAAAAATGATGCAAAATTCAACATAAAACAAGAGCGGCAAATTGTGGCAAGATACGCCCGTCCCACCGCCAGTTAAACATGCATACCAAGTTTGAAGTCGTTCTGACTTAAAATGACAAAGTTATATCCCGGACAAGCACTAAATGCTGTAAAAATGACTATCAAAGGGAAATAACTCAAAGACGGCACGAGGTAGAGTTACAATTCTTGTGCACTGCACTTCCAAATATTGCAACAAATAAGCATACCATATTTCAAGTCATTCCTATTTAAGATGACAAAGTTATGCTTCGGACAAGCAAGAAATGCTATAAAAATGAAGATCAAAGGGGGAATAACTCAAAATTTGTGCTAGGAAGAGTTACGGTTCTTGTACACTGCACTCCGTAATTTTTCAACAATCATGCATACCAAATTTGAAGATGTTCAGACTAGAGATAACAAAGTTATATTCCGGACAAGCAGAAAATGCTGTAAAAATGACGCTCAAAGGGAAATAACTCAAAGACAGCATGAAGTAGAGTTATGGTTCTTTTGCACTGCACTCTGTATTATCGCAACAAACACAAGTGCCAAGTTTCAAGTCAATCGGACTGGAGATGACAAAGTTATGCTCCGGACAAAGAACTGGACGCCGCCTGCCCGCCCACCAGTATGCCATGGGTGATCCCATAATATGTCCCGTCTTCCACGGGCGTATAAAAATGACCTTAACTCCTTAACAGACAACAAATTTTTCATGTGTATCAGACTGAAATTATGTGCACACAAGGTTTTCATAAGATTTTTCCTAGTATCAGACCCTCGTTTTGACCATCTGTGACCCACTTTGACTTGTGTTCATGAAATTAACAAGACAAACATTCTGACAAACTTTCATGAGTATCAAACAGAAAATGTGGCATGAACTGTGTATACAAGGTTTTCGAAAGATTTGTCCTTGTGACATACTTTTACACCCTATGAGATCCAATGACAGGCTTGTCTGAGATATCATCAAGAAAAACATTCTAATAAAGTTTCCCCGAGTATCAGACAGAAAAAAAAAGGCCTCTAGGTAGCACCAGGTTTTTCTATGCTTTGTCCATGTGACCTACTTTTTGATTCCATGTGATCATTTGTAACTTATCCCTGATATCACCATAAACATACTGATAAATTTTCATGAGTTTTGGACTGGAAAAAAAGGCCTCTAGAGGGCACACAAGATTTTTCTTGAGATTTGACCTGTTTTGACCCATTTAAACTTGTTCAAAATATCATCAATTAAATGTTCTTGCAAGCTTTCACGAGTTCCAGATTGAAATTGTGGCTTCTAGAGTGCATACAGGATTTTTCCAAAATTCTTGACAGTGACCTACTTTTTGACCCAACCTTGCTCAATTTCAAACTTGCCTTAGTTATTATCAAGACAAAAACTCATATACTGACGGAAAAAAGTTTAGCAAAAAATTTCGAACAAAGACTACTTTACAAAAAAGCAATGGTTAAAATCCAAACCTTATACGCATAGTATGCATGTCGACTGAGGTTAGCCCCATAGCATTTTTATGTGCTATTGTCTGTCTATCCGTGATATTGGGTCGATTTACGAAAATCACGCTCTGCGAGTGCACAACCCTAATGTCTGTACATGTTTCAAACTGCTACATGTGGATAGACTGACTGTCTATCGAATTAAAAGAAAACGCTTAAAAAATCTTTGAAAATTGTTATGGGGCGCCGACCTGGTATGATGTTAGATCAACGTCAGATGGCAATCGGTATGTTGATAGGTGGTATAAGTGCAAGTAACGTTGCACGGCATTTTGGTGTTCACAGAAGCACAATAAGCCGTCTTCAGGTAAGACACCAGCAAACCGGACATGTTGCAGACAGGCCACGTTCGGGGAAGCCAAGGAAGACTTCGCCATGTGCAGACAATTACATTATCACTTTATCAAAACGTAACTGCTTTTGGTCCAGTAGCAAAATCGCTAGTCATGTTCGAAATGCGACTGGTACAAGAATTTCAGCTTGAACAGTGCATAATCGTCTAAGATCTGCAGCTTTGAGAGCCTATCGACCGTACGTTGGTGTTCCACTTACGTTACGTCATCATCAAGCAAGGATTCAATGGGCTACAGCTCATCGGAGATGGACTAGAAACCAATGGAATGAAGTTGTTTTCACCGATGAGTCTCGTTTTAATGTTGACTTTGGCGATGGACGAGCCAGAGTGTGGCGGCGACGGGGTGAAAGATTCCTTGCTGAAAACGTCATTGAACACGATCGTTATGGCAGAGGTAGCATCATGATATGGGGCGGGATAAGTCACAGAGTAAAGACAGACATTATCATCGTTGCAGGAAACCTAACAGCTGACCGGTACTGCAATGAAATTCTTCATCCTGTGCTTATCCTGTTTTTACGCAATGGTCATGCATGTATGCTGCAACAGGACAATGCCTGCCCTCATACCGCACGCCAAACTCGGTTGTTTTTACAAAGACATGGTGTTCGTACACTTGCATGGCCTGCCAAATCCCCCGATCTCTCGCCTATTGAGCATCTGTGGGATCACCTGGGACGGCAAGTACGAAAACGTCATGACGTCAATAACGTCCAAGACCTCGAACAAATTTTACGCAGAGAGTGGAAAAGAATCCCTATGCACATTGTAAGAACCCTCATCGCTAGCATGAGGCATTGGTGCACTGCTGTCATTACCCACAGGGGAGGTCACACACGATATTGACTGTGACATTTCCTTCTGCTACTGACGTCAATTTATGTCTTCGAGAAACCTCATTTTTAAATTGGCTTGATTGGATTTCACATCCCCTAGTCAGTTAAAGTGTAAATGATTGACTGGCGGCAGGTTTTTTCCTCCGTAAACCCTCTATAGTTGCTCAATTCCTAAAAATATCGCGTTTTGCTAAACTTTTTTCCCTCAGTATATTAATTATCCCATGAGAATCAAACTAAAAAAGTGGCATTTACAGTGCACCTGGGGTATTTTCTAAATTGTTCCAAGTGACCAACTTTTTGACCATATGTGACCCATGAGCTTGTCCTATTATCAAGGCAAACTTTCCTAACAATTTTCAAGAGATTTTTACAGAACGTGTGGCCTCTAGAGTGCACACAAGGTGATTGTGGCAGACAGCATGACAGAAAACACTTCGGACACAGCATTATTATAAATCAATTTAAATTTGCGAGAACTTTAATTCGAGAGTTTGTCCCTTTTTTCCCATTTTTATTTTTTCTCATGTTGATGAATAAGCGACTTACTAATGTGCTCAAAACCGTTAGTGGGTCGTGTATTTCAGGAAGTTTCATGCCAAAAATATGTGGGTTATTATACGCAGAAATGTGCAAAAAATAAAATTTTGCAATATCATAAATCAAACTAATCTGGTACAATATTTTTTTACACCAAGATGACCGTTGGAGTATTGCAGTAGACAATTTTCGCAAAAACTGACTTTTAATGATTTTCTTTATTTTCTGCAACGTTATTCAAAATCTTCATTTATACTCCTAAAAATAAGGACAAGATCGCAAAATCAGGGTGTACCAGCATCCAGACATTAAATTTCGTAGATCTATGGTAAACTGAACATGGGTTTAACTGGATTCTTCCGATGAAGTAATGTAGATCAATATTGCGTTCACCCATTTGTGTAGTGTGTATTGTTTGTCACTTTGAATGGTTTGTTTTTCACATATCACAATTTCGTCTTTATTTTCACAAGCTTGAGAAGATAATTATCACATATATTGAGTTGGTAAGAAAAGGATTGGACACAGCATGTGTCATGCATGTTTGATATTTACAAGGCCTGTCCAGGCAAAGAACTTCGAGAAATAGCGAAAAGAAATATTATTCATATAGTTTATATTCCTTCAAGTTGCAGATACCATCTTCAGCCATTAGATTTGGCCATTAATGTACAATTTAAATTTTAAATAAAGTCATGTTTTGAAAACTTATATGCAGATGAGATGGCAAAACAACTAACTAGATTTAGTAACAAATCTCTATCAGCTGATATGCATCTGTCTACAGTAAAACCACTGCACGCAAAATGGTTGGTAAAATTTACTTCAAACCCTTGGAAATGATGAAAAGAATTTCAAGAATGGATTGGTTCAAGGATGCATTGAAGTGCCTAAAAGGGACATAACTTTTGTAATTTAGAGGCAAGTATTAAAGAGTTACATTTTCTATGGTATAAGTTGTGATGAATGATGTATTTATTTCTTTGAAACATGATTGTTACTGTTTCAAGTTTTTTTGTGACATTTTGCTTAGTTTTATATAAGTACGGATATCCACTGCCAGAGCTGTTTCTTATTAACATACCAATCTGAGGGGGAAAAGGGGGGGGGGTTAACAATGAACACCACAATCAGAATGCCTTTAGTAGACTCAAAGGATCCAGATCACATTGCAGAGAACATGTAGTCTGATCTTGGATCTACTCTGTCCAATATATTTCAAAAACATCCTTTAAATCACATTGTGTTGGTCTATTTTCCTGGCTAAGAATTTCTATTTCAATCATTAAAGAATAAACTCTTTACAAGATATAAAAATCTGCCTTGTCCAAATTGAAAGATCTAAATATTACAAATTAAATGTGGCTTATTTAATAATATCTATCTGTGAAAGGGTTTTTTGATTGATTGTTTGAATTGGAGCTTAACGCCATTTTAACAGCTCAGGTCATATCATAACAGTCAGTGCACCTATGCATGTGTTTCTTGGCTTTCTGACACCAGTACTGATACAACTTTCTTTCGAATACTTTCTCACATGCATCAGAGGTGAGAGACGAAAAATAGCTGGAAAGAAAGTTTGCCTCAACCGGGTATTGAACTCACAACCACCAGGTCACATGTCAGATATGCTAACCACTGAGCTACCCAGCTGGGCTGTGAAAGGGTAGAAAACCTTATTGGAAAAGTAGAAAATACTTGTCACTGGCACTTCTCTTTTTCAAGTATGTTTTCAAAAGCCTAGTTTCTCAGGGTCGTTAAAAGTTGGGACTGTTTGGTAAAGCGTTAATGAATAAGAATGTAGTTTTCAACAATGTAACATACCTCCAGGGCCCTTTGCTTTGCCCTCAAGCATTATCTGCCAGGTAAAAGAATCATCAAAGGCCTTTTCAGAATCAAATCTTGGAAATATATTACAGCAACATTCTTGGGAGGTGACCCTTCACTAAAGGTGGCCCTGTAATATACATTTAACCCTTTACCAAACAATCCCGAGATTTAACGGTCCTAACAAAGACGGCTTTTGAAAACATAGTGGGAAAAGGAGAAAATGCTGGTAACCAGCATTTTCTCCTATTCCCTCTATGTTTTCCACCCTATCAAAACCAAATTCTATTGATTGAGCAGCATTTAAATTGTCGTCTGCAAATGCTTTGAATTTGGACTAGTCCAAAATTTTGGTATTGGTATTTGGTTTGGTAAAGAGTTAAGTCATCAACTTTTAGCTTTCTACAATATTTGACTTATCTATCAAATATATTTGATCCATACTCTGGGAAAAGGGGATTTAATGGATCTCTGTGATGTATGATACCAAGCAAAGTCATCCTGCAACTATGGATCCATAAAATCCATTTTGTCTAACAACCCACTGAATCATGAGGTTCAAAATGGTCTCTTGATACATAAAGAATTTACTTAGAGCAAAAAGTTTCAACCCAGGTCAGCCTCTGCTAACTAGGCAGGTTGACATGGATTGATGTATTAAGCCTCTTTTTCACTGAGCATGACTAATAATAATATAGAATAATGTAAAATCATATACATATACTCCAATTCAAGGTTGTGACATCCATGGTGCACAATATGTATAATGCAAAAAGTCGAAAGATTCTGTTATTTTAAGGAATATTTAAAGTCATTTTCATTATGAAATAGTGGTTTTGATATGGAGTCCTAAAAATTCTGGAATCCTGGATATGCCCCTAACATTAGTCCTTGAAGCACCTTTATTAACTGTAGTTACCTTTGTGGCCATTGTAGATTAAGGTCAGGCTGCACAAGATGTGCTGCGTGATCTTTGATTTACACTGTTGGCTTTGTTGATACACTGCAGACAAAAGCAACCAAGAATTGCATTTATTTGGACCATATTCCTAGGATGAACAATTTCTGCTGGTTTTATGTATTAACCCTTACCACACAATCCTGAGTTTAAAGACCCTGAGGGAAAAGGCTTTAGAAAACATTGTGGAAAAGGAGAAAATGCTGGTAACCAGCATTTTCTCCTTTTACCACAATGTTTTCCACACTATAAACAACAAATTCCAGTATCTGAGCCACAATTAGATTTTTTGATGCATACTAAGCAAATGCTTTCTATTTCAACACATTTACAAATTTTTCGAGAGGTAAAGAGATAGCGCTTTACCAAACAACAAAATTTTAGATTCGTCCAAATTGAAAGCATTTGCAGGCGACAAAATTAATGTGACTCAAAATATTGAAATTTGTTTATGGAAGGGTACAAAATATTGTGGGAAAAGGAGAAAATGCTACTTTTCCCACAATGTTTTCAAAAGACCTCTCACTCAGGGTCATGAAAACCAGGGATTGTTCGGTAAAGGGTTAAGGGTTAATTTATGTTGATTATCATATTTTACAAGGACATTTTCAGGGTTGTAGGATTCAAAAAATCTTTCATGAGAAAAATGAGCTTAAAACTTCACTGATGAACAAAATTCAGTCCATACTTAAATTCTATGTGGCTCAAATGACAGGATTCATCTTTGATAGGATGTAACACTCTATGGTAAAAATACAAAATGTTTGTAACCAGGGCTTTCTCCCTTTTCCATATTTTCAAATGCATTCTTCCTCACAGTCAATAAAACATATAGTATTTGGAACAAGGTTAAAGGCCCACAAGCACCCAAAAGTAAACAACATGAGTGTTAAAAGAGTTAAATTTAAATCATTCCACTAAAAACTGTGGAAATTATTGTGAATGAGACAATCTGTAATTTTTACACTTAGTCCCAATTTTAGTCTCTGGCAGAAAAACAAATTTCAGAGTAGTTCAAAAGATGCCAGGTCTCTCCATCTTCTGTTTACTTTTTGCCTGGTTTTAAAATGCGTTTGTCTAACAATGACTTACACTTGGACAGACCGTAGAATAACAGATTGTAATCTTCACAATATTTTCCATACTTTTAAAAGGTCTGATTCAAATGCATTTTAACACCTGCATTGTTTACTTTTGGCCACTACTGGGACTTTAAGGAAGAAAAAAATTTTGGTTAGCAGCATTTTCTCCTTTTCCCTCATGTTCTGAAGTCTTTTTTCTCAAGTTTCTGCCATGAGTATCTGCCTGAAGATGTGGAATCTAGAGTGCACACGAGGTAAAAGTTGACGACGCACAACAGACAACAGACATACATGTAGCATGATCACAAAAGCTCATCTTCAGCACTCCATCCTCAGGTAAGCATAAAACCAGAAAAACATTCTGGCATTCATTCTGAAAAATTTGACTGCTGAGATACTCCGTCAGTCTAGCGAATATTGTTAGTCATTGGTTGACTGGTCTAGTTGTGAAAGTCAAACTCTGTTGTCTTATAGGGAACATTGTTGTTGGTTCACTGGTCTAGTTGTAAAATAGTGATTGTAAAACTGTATTCTTATAAATATTTTTACATACCCAAGCGAGCATTAGTGTGAGGCCCTGTCTCCCACAGTCTATTCCCCTGACGTTCATCTTCCTGAAATATTGAACAAGACTCTTAAACCTTTCCTTCATTGGTAAATACATGTACATGAGCCATGCTCTGTGAATTGGGCCAAAACTTTTTGCTTTTTGCTGTTTGTCAATTTTCTGCATGTCAAAGGACCAGTGTAACTCATGGCTCAGGTGGTTGTGAAACAAGATAGATTTTAGAGATCCATAATCATGTGATCACTTGCTAGGTATCAAGCATCACAGAGATGCATTAACCCTTTACCAAACGACAAAATTGTGGACCAGTCCAAATTCAAAGCATTTGCGGATGACAAAATAAATATGGCTCAAAAATTGAAAATTGTTTTGAGAAGGGTAGAAAACATTGTGGGAAAAGGAGAAAATGCTGGTTACCAGCATTTCCTCCTTTTCCTACAATGTTTTCAAAAGGTGTCTTTCTCAGCGTCATTAAAAGTCAGGATTGTGTGGTAAAGAGTTAAGCCCCTTTTGCCAGAGCATGGCTCACGTCTTTTTTAACTTCACTTTATCACCTAACAAACCGATCACACAGGTTTCAACAGTCCAGGAGAAAACTTTTAACAAGAGGGCCATGATGGCCCTGAAGTCACTCACATGAGTCTTTTGACCAAACATGACCCATTTTTAATCTCTTTCGAGATATTATGGAATGAAAATGCGGCCTCTACAGCGTACACAAAGTTTTTTAAAGATTTGACCTAGTGACCTAGTTTTTGACCCAACATGACCCATTTTTAAACTTGTCCGAGGTGTCATCAAGACAAACATTCTGACCAAGTTTCATGAGTATCAGACTGAAAATGTGGCCTCTAGAGCATACACAAGGTTTTTCTAAGATTTGACCTAGTGACCTAGTTTTGGATCTGACATGACCCATTTTTGAACTTGTCCGAGGTGTCATCAAGACAAACATTCTGACCAAGTTTCATGAGTATCCGACTGAAAATGTGGCCTCTAGAGCGTACACAAGGTTTTTCTAAGATTTGACCTAGTGACGTAGTTTTTGACCTGACATGACCCATTTTCGAACTCATCCGATATATCATCAAGACAAACATTCTGACCAAGTTTCATGAGTATCCGACTGAAAATGTGGCCTCTAGAGCATACACAAGGTTTTTCTAAGATTTGACCTAGTGACCTAGTTTTTGACCCGACATGACCCATTTTTAAGCTCATTCGAGATATTATCAAGACAAACCTTCTGACCAAGTTTCATGACTATCCGACTGAAAATGTGGCCTCTAGAGTGTACACAAGGTTTTTCTAAGATTTGACCTAGTGACCTAGTTTTTGACCCAACATGACCCATTTTCGAACTCGTCCAAGATATCATCAAGACAAACATTCTGACCAAGTTTCAGGAGTATCGGACTGAAAATGTGGCCTGTAGAGCGTACACAAGGTAAAAGTTGACGATGCACATCGGATGACGGACACAGCACGATCACAAAAGCTCACCTTGAGCACTTCGTGCTAAGGTGAGCTAAAAACATAGCAGGAAAAGTAGAAAATCCTGATAAAAAGCATTTTCTGCTTTACTGCAATGTTTTCTTCCCTGTCAAAGACAACTCCTATAATTTGAACAATATACACTGTTTAGTCCACAATTGTAGTGCTTTGAATTAGGACATGTCCAAAATTTTGTCATTTGATAAAGATTTCTAAATAACTATGGTACTTTGATAAATACTGGGTGTGAAAGCTTAATTGTCCAAAGTCATTGACTACTTTTCTCACATACATCCAAGGTGAAAGGCGAAAAATCACTTGAAAGAAAGTTCGCCTGAACTGTGTATCAAACCTACAACCAGGTCAAGAATCAGGTGTGCTAACCACTGAGCTATTTGGCCAGGTGTTACAAAGATTAATTCAAACTGTCATACTCAAATCTGGAGTAACAGATAGGAGCCAAGCCCAGTCGGAAGTGGACAGGACTCAAACACAGGGGGTCAATGGTTTGATCCCCGGCTCTGCCAATTTCTTTCTGAGAACTGATGATAGTCATAGCGTCAAGATTCATTCCTCCTTCAATGCTAATCATTGTTTTGATGATGGTTATGTGGGAAACCAGCCAGTGGCTTGGAAAGAATATTGTGCTGAGTACTGGTAAAAGAAACTCTAGGAAAACATGGATGGTGCTCTGGCCACCCCAAATTACTGAAATAATGTTGAAAATGGTATTAAACACCAAATATCAACCATACAACAACAAGCAGATAGGAAAAACACTTTTTAATGGAAACTTCATGAGGAAATGTTATGTCAACTATGTTAACTACATCTTCAAACCAAGTGGAAATGAGTTATACATGTGTCATACATGTAGACGCTTTCTAGAATAAATATACATCGAACTTGCTAAATAGTAGTTTTAGTTTTCATTTAAGTTTTCCCAGTTCTACATGTTCCAGTTTCTGCGTTCAACAGTCAGGTACGTTAAAAGTGATTGTACTGCGGAAATGGCAAATTGTACAATGACCCCATTTATGTTTTCCATTGGAGTTGAGGTAAGTGAATATTAACATAAAGTTAAAATTACAGCAACCTGACTTTCATTTTTGATCATTTTCCAGCATGAATTTGCTCTTGAAAGTGACTCTGAGTGCATTACCAATATCGGACCTTTCCAATTCAGGTCATGTTTATTATGACATTTCCAACGTCCGGTATTTTATGTTTCTGATAAATTTGGTTATTTCCCAGTTTCCTCTTTCTTTTGAAAGTCCACCTTTTTAGGTCTGTTCAGGTCCGTTTTGGCTTTCCCATACTCCAAAATCAGATGTTCTCAATTCATGTTCGGTTTGATTATTCCTACCTCCAACATTCAAAGTTTCTTATGAGTTTCAGGTCCGTTTCCGTTTTTTCTATTTTATTTTCAAGTCCATATATGAATGCTTCTGAGGTGTAAAAAGTGCCCCTTTCTAGCTCAGTGGGTGTGACTTAAATCTAATTACCAAAGTGACCAACCATGTGTCTCTATTTGGGGTATTATACTTGACACCAGGCTTTATTTCTAAAGTGTGAAATATTGACTTTTAAGCAATCAAGATAATATGAACCATGCTCTGGCATAAGGAGGCTTAATGCATCTCCGTGATTCATGATATCAAGCAAGTCATCTCATGGTCATAGATCCATAAAATCCATTTCGACTTAACAACCGACTGAACCATGAGGAAGACTGGTCCTTCAACATACAGAAAATTGACCGATAGCGAAAAGTTTCGGCCCAGGTCAGCCTGCATGGACTGCACAGGCTGACCTGGGTCGATACTTTTTGCAGGTGCATTAAGCCCCCTTTTCACAGAGCGTGGCTCATATCTAATTATCAAGCAATTACTTAAGGTGTGACTGTCAAAAATTAAACCTAAAGACCTTATTTGAAACTTCTGAACAGTTATGGAGAAACTGGCAATAGCCAGCTGATGAGTACCCTTGGCAGGGATAAAACACTTTTTTTTTCACTCAAATCAACTCTTATATAGTGATGAATTCAACCAAATTGAGAACCAAAAAACAGCTCCGACAAATCACCAAAATACCACCGAAACACCGAAATACCTCATTTTTCCATAATCAGTGAAAATTACTAATATAAGTATGAAAGATTTGTATTTTCTTCTTTTGAACAAAACTTACGTTTATATTGATGAAAGGTGGTCAGTTTAAAACAAAATGACAAAATAACAACACACCACTGACGTCCGACGTAATGAAATGTTCACCGAAATGCCCGTTGTCCACCGAAATACCCGCACGACGTAGTAAAATATGTCGATTCAGGGACTTTACATTCTTACTACAGTAGCTGTTTTACAAGGTTGATGTGTCTGATCTATATCCATAAATATGCTTGGGAAAAAATCATTTTCTTTCGTGATATATGAATAATGAAATTCAAATTTAACGTATCTAGAAAGAAAACTGGCCACCATTTTGAATGGGTAAACATGTTTCCCGGCCTTAATTTGTAGACTTGTCTAAATTCCACATCTGCTGACGATAAATCAAATATCGATATAGATCTACATAATATAGAAATAACTGTAGTTCACTGTATAGGTCAGTAAACATAGTGGAAAAAGCAGAAAATGTTAGTCAAAGGCGACACAGGCGTTACGATGGATACATCACACAATGCTTAATTGCATTCTCTGTGGAATATAGTTGTGTTTATAATTTAAAGAAATAATATATGGGTAACAATGTCATACTGATAACTCCTAAGTCTTTATTTTGTGTAATAAAGATGGGGTATTTCGGTGTGTCAAGACTAGACACGCGAGTATTTCGGTGATTGTTCTTCATGTGAATCAATGATCAATGTATAGTAACAACATTTTTCTTCAACATTAATCTTCTCAATAGTGATCATTACTTTAATTAATCATGTTTTCTTTGAAAAAGAAACAAATCTTGCGGAGGAAGAATCCCTAAATTAACTAACATTTACAACGTTGAGCGGGTATTTTGGTGGACTTAAATAAGGCTATCCCAGTGCACATTGTTTATGGCGGGCCTCAATGATATGTTGTTATTTTGTCATTATGATTTAAACTAACAGCCTTTCATCTCTATAAACGTTATTTGGGTCAAATACTACAAAAAAAAGACAAATCTGTTGTACTTCAATAGTAATCAGAATACAGTTATTAAAAATTAGGGGTATTTCGGTGTTTCGGTGATATTTTGGTATTTCGGTGATTTGTCTGACCACCAAAAAACATCCACACATTAAATCATCCACTAAATAGCATAACTGTCCTCTTAAAACTCATCTGACCATCAAAATTTCCAAATGACCACTACAAATATTCAATTGACCACTACTGACCAGTATTGACCACTTCTGGAGTATTGACCAGGGCGGTTTTATTTTAACCGGTTAAAACAGCAGGTTAAAACCGCCCCTGGTTTCGACCGCCCAACCTTGTATTTGATACTTCTGATTTAAGGTTTTGGTCTGTCCAAGATTGTCCCTTTGATTGAAAAGTCAATATGTTCATTTTTTAGGGTCTGTTCTAGTCCGTGGTCCACCTTTCTTTTAGAGATTTCTAGTAAGGTTAGTGTCTAATCTGATGTTTCCAAATTTGTAGATCTATACAAACTAATTTTCTTTCATCAGAAGGGTCCATTCCTAGTGACCAAATCTTATGCAAGTTCTTCTTTTTTCTTACGTGAATATGTTCAGGCTTTTCCCTTTCCTATTACTGGGTTTTCCCTTGAAATTCTAATTTAGGGGTTATTTGACCCTCTTTAAATGAATAAAAGAGAGCAGACATAAATTTTGGGGGTCATTTTGCAATTTTGGGGGTCAAAATTCAAAGAAACAGGGGGTAATGGAAAACCCCTGGCGCCAAACCCTGTAATATACAAAAAAGTGTATTGCTAGAAGAGTTTACATTGTATCTTGAAGTCCATCTGGTATTTCCATGGGGTCGGCCTAAAAACAGACAAGAACCAACAGGAACAGACGAGAACATACAAGAAGCTTATTTTCACTAAAATGAGCTTATTCTAGATGGAACTGAAATAAAAACACTTTCCGCAGTACTAGTGTCTTTTTTATTACCTTTATTTCAACATTTTATGAGAATATTCAAAGCTGCTAATATTCAGAAGAGGGACGTGTGTCGCCCATACTAGAACATCTACCGACCTGTATACCCCATACAGATAAACAATTTCTAATTTGTAATTTCTTTATTTTTCAGTTAAAAATATACAGTTATTGGTTATGACTCTTGCATTCACATGGTGGACTACCGTTACAAATTTCCACACAGAAATTAAAAGATTGACAGTCAGCTTGCAGACACGAAAGAACGGCCTATTTGCCGACACGAAAGAAGGCAGGTGTGATCGCTTTGTAACTGTATTTATTGTACCATGAACCATTAATCAAACATTGATTTACACACTTATTTGCTTTTTTTTCCCTCTTTATCACACCTGCTTTCCATGATTTGGATGAATTATCTTGTCATACGTTTATGGTTTCAATCCTTCTCATCAGTGCAAAAGAAAACAGGTACACACTCAATGTTATATTTGGTATTTTTTTAGAGATAGTTTTAAATTAGACAACTAATTAACTGGTCATAACAAAAAGATTATTACATTGTCATTTTCACCCCAAACACATTTTTTGGAAAGGAACCTTATTTTGCAGTTTTTACATACCCATTATTTTTTTGTTGGTATATCCAGATACCCCTGATCTAAGGGAGTTAATAAAAACAGACAAGAAACACAACGGCCATTTGTTAACTTTGTGTTGAAAGTACAAACTGCTTTTGACCAGCCTCCTTCATTTCCTATAATATTTAAATCTGTTTTAAGGAACAGTTGACCTTAGTTTAACATATAAGTGTCTCTATTTCCGATTTGTTGTCTGCAAATACAGTTCGACGGTGTACCTGCCGACACGAAAGAACGGCCTATTTACCGGCACGAAAGTAGACATATGTGATCTAAGATTGCATTGCATAACTCACATTTAATGAAAAAATATGACTCTTTGTTTTCGGCAAAGCCATAGTCCTTTTCACCCCAACCACTTTTTTTGGTGAAAGGAAGCTTATCTCGAATTTTTTACATGCCCATTTTTCTTGTCGGTACACCTAATATAAGGAAGATAATAAAAACAGACAAGAAACACAACGGGCACTTGTTAACCTCGTGGTGAAAGTAGAAAAAGCTTTTCACAAGCCTCCTACCATATCCTTCAATATTTTAATCTGTTCAAAGGAACAGTTTAGCTAAGTTTAACATATACGTGTCTGATTTCTGATTTGTTGTCCACAAAGACAGTTCGACAGTCTGCTTGCCGACATGAAAGAACGGCCTATTTACCGACACGAAAGAAGACAGGTGTGATCGCTTTGTATCTTTACTTATTACACCGTGAGACAAAATTATATCACTATGACTTACTTTTGAATTACTTTTGGCTTTTTCAATTGATTTTGCCTGATTTGGATCGATTATCTTGTGATACGCGCATTGTTTAAAGCGTACACATCAATGCAAAAGAGGACAGGTACGTACACACCCTGTCGATTTCTAGTTGGTATTTGTGATAATATATAACATGGCTACAAAAAGCTTAACCTACTCTATAGTTCTTTTCACCCAGAGCACTTTTTTTGAGGAATCATATCTTTAAGTTCCTACGAAGATCCTACGAGCCCATGTTTTTTCTTTTCTTGTCGGTATCTCCTGATACACCTGTACCAAGGGAGATAATAAAAACAGACAAGAAGTTTAACGTTTATGAAACCTAGTCAAAAGTTGAAAAAGGACAGAGTGTTACAGAACAGACAGATTTGAATTGTCTGTACTGATTCTAGCTGTTTCCACATTAGTTTAAACATACTTATTTTGCTATATTCCACGTCTTGTCCAGATATATAAGAGAACTTACATAGCGTGTGTGTATATATTTTTTCTTGTCGGTATTTCCCTATTAATGCTTGCCGGAACAGAAATCGCCTATTTACGGACATGAAAGAAGACGGCTGTACCCGTTTTGTAACTGTTTCTTTACTGCAGAGTTAAACAATTATCACATTATGATTTTTATATGCCCGTCGAAGACGGGACGTATTATGGGATCACCCATGGCGTACAGGCGTCCGGGCGGGCGGGCGGCCTCCAGTTCTTTGTCCGGAGCAGAACTTTGTCATCTCCACTCCGATTGACTTGAAACTTGGCATGTGTGTTTGTTACAATAATACGGATTGCAATGCGAAAGAACCATAACTCTACCTCGTGCTGTCTTTGAGTTATTTCCCTTTGTCATTTTTACAGAATTTTCTGCTTGTCCGGAGCGTAATTTTGTCATCTCCAGTCCGATTGACTTGAAACTTGGCATGTGTGTTTGTTGCAATAATACGGAGTGCAGTGCAAAAGAACCATAACTCTACCTCATGCTGTCTGAGTTATTTCCCTTTGATCGTCATTTTTACAGAATTTTCTGCTTGTCCGGAGCATAATTTTGTCATCTCCAGTCCAATTGATTTGAAACTTGGCATGTGTGTTTGTTGCAATAATACGGAGTGCAGTGCAAAAGAACCATAACTCTACCTTGCGCTGTCTTTGAGTTTTTTTCCCTTTGATCGTCATTTTTACAGCATTTTCTGCTTGTCCGGAGCATAACTTTGTCATCTCCAGTCCGATTGACTTGAAACTTGGCATGTGTGTTTGTTGCAACAATACGGAGTGCAGTGTGAAAGAACCATAACTCTACCTCATTCTGTCTTAGAGTTATTTCCTTTTGATCGTCATTTTTACAGCATCTTCTGCTTGTCTGGAATATAACTTTGTCATCTCCAATCCGATTGACTTGAAACTTGGTATTTGTGTTTGTTGCAGTAATACAGAGTGCAGTGCAAAAGAACCATAACTCTACCTTGTGCTGTCTTTGAGGTATTTCCCTTTGTCATTTTTACAGCATTTTCTGCTTGTCCGGACCATAACTTGGTCATCTCAAGTCAGAGTGACTTGAAACTTGGCATGCATGTTTGTTGCAATATTACGGAGTAAAGTGTGCAAGAACAATAACTCTACCTAGTGCGGTTTTTGAGTAATTCCACTTTAATCTTCATTTTACAGTATTTCTTGCTTGTCTGGAACGAAACTTTGTCACCTCAAGTCAAATTGACTTAAGACTTGGTAAACATGTTTGTTGCATTACCTGCCCTTTACGATTATTATACCCCCTCAACAACTGACGGTAGGACAAGCGTATCTTGCGACAATTTGCCGCTCTTGTTTACGCTTAGTGTTTGTTCCGAGAGATGTTTCTAGTTTTGAATTTTCCAGAGGATTTATGGGAAGAAATGGTGGTTTACCATCCTCAAGTCATTTTCTGGTGTCTTGGGGGAAATTCAATAACGAAAACATCAAGACCAGGTGATATCGTGAGAGACATCCTATACAGAACAGATCGCCTGAAAGCAGCCGGTTTTAAAAAAATGTACCTTGCTGAAATACCAGAGCGTGGAGATTTTTCTAAGTCCCCCGGCCTAACTAAGGCAGTTTTCGACGACAAAAGTGAGGTTATTAACAGACGATTAAGATAGATTTTTAAAGCTGACATTGTTACGTTTAAGGACATTAAGTATCCAGCAGATTACAATAAAGACTTAGTTATTTTTGGAAATGATGGTGAGCAGAAAGGACTTAAAAGTTTTTTCTTTGCCGTGTGCAGACTTTTTCTTGCATACAGGTCGTAAACAAGTTTCATAAATCTATAGGAAAACTGGATGCAATTAAAGTGATTGTGAGATTGTGAATATTTCATACCATTATCATTGTCAACATCAAATTAACGAAAAATATCTCGAAATTAAAGAAATTCAATAAAGTATCTATGTACATGATTGTGTAATTTACTTAACTAATGACTTATGGATGTTGTCTGTCTGTCTGTGTCTGTCTGTCTGTCTGTCTGTCCCAAACAATGAATTTAAGGTGAATTCACATTCAAAACAACTGCAACAACACATTCAAAATTGGTGCAAATGCTGTACTTCTCTGATATGATAGAAAACATTGAGAGAACAGCAGAAAATGCTGGTAACCAGCATTGTCTCCTTTTCCCACAACGTTTTCAAAGGCCTTTCTTTCCCAGGATCGTTGAAACAAGGGACTGTTTGGTAAAGGGTGAAACGGCGTGAATTTGCCAAGATAATCCTATTATATGTACAGACACAAAGCGATCATACCTGTGTTCTTTCGTGTCGGTAAATAGGTTGTTCATTCGCATTGCCAAGCAAACGTCTAGCTGTCTTTGCAGACAATTAATCAGATATTTAGACACTTCAAACTTGCCTGTTCTGTAAATCTCTCTGTCTCTCTCTCTTTCAATATGTTGGTCCGAACGCAGTTCTTTCGTGGTGGACTTATCTCTCAATCGGATATTCAAATTATAAGATGCAATAGGCAGTATGTTAAACTTAGCTCAACTGTTCCAAATTAAAATAATGTAGGAAATAGTAGGAGGCAGGTGAAAGCATTTTCTCCTTTCCTAAGGCTGCTTAGCTACACTCACTGACCTTTAGCGTACAATGTACACCAATATCAGACTGCACAAAACGTGCAGTCTGATCTTGGGTCTACACCTAGAGATATGGAGATATCATTCCCCAAAAAATAACTTTGAAAAAGCAATATCTGCGATTTTACTCTCGAAATGAAAATCTTTTTAGTAAGATAAGGGTTAAAAAAAGTGTTGTGTTTCTTGTCTGTTTTTATTATCTCCCTTACATCAGGTGTATCTGGATATACCGAAAAGAAAAATGAGCATGTAAAAACTGCAAGATAAGTTTCCTTTCACCAGGAAAGTCAGCCACATCTGATTTGTTGGCTGCAATTAGTTTCAACTTTGGCATGCCTATTTTTATGATCGTCGTTAAAAAAACTTAAAGAGTATTACTTGTTCACAAGTAAGGAGTTTAACGCCGTTTACAACATTTTTTCAGTTATATAAAGGCGACCAGTGCTCATATTCATGTTTTCCTGGAGTTTCCTTCACAAAGACTTCGCACAAATATATCTTCACAAGCCACTGGATGCTTCCCTAACATTACCATCAAGGAAATCATGATCAGGAGTGAGAAACTTAAAATAAAAGTATTATACGGAAAACGCGGTATTCATCACATTCCGACAATGTTTCAACTAGTGTTGGTTGAATCCCATGACGCTTAACACATTTTCTCTTGACTGTAGCCTCCATAATTGTAACCACATTTGTATTCTCTCGTAATACAGAACCGAATCTTGCTCTATGGAATGGCGGTTCTCTGATAGTAGAGAAAACATTGTTGGAACAGGAGACCCTTTACATTATGAAAAGCGAGCTATCTGTCCTATTCCTGCAATGTTTCTGAAAGACTTTTTGAACCTCCTGACGATTAACTCTTGATGCTTATCTGTAATATAATTATTGGATCTTTTGATGCTGAGTACATACTGTTGGTGGTCCGTAATACAGTGATTGAATCTCATGATGCTAAATACGCCTTCATTAGGATTATGGATTGAGAATTATTTAGAAAGGTAAGGAAAATCATCTTTATTTTGTTCTGTGTTTTGTCTCTAATAATGTCATAATTCATGATAATACTCATTTGTTGTAATTGTTTTATTCCCTAACGCTCTTAAATTTACCCGCCATATTTCGTGACACTTATTCTCTATGTAGCAATTGACTTCACACCTCTTGACGCTCCCCCAGTTATCTGCCATATTTCGTGACGCTGAGTCGGCAGCTGGTTTTATCCCATGTTTGAGTCAAAATACACACTAATATATAATTTTTTTTTTAGAATGTGTTAAATATTCCGTTATTATTACAAAAACAACATGAAAAATGGAATATTTGGGCTTGTGACGCTTCCTGGCACTTCTTAACATTTCCTGACGCTGATTAGGGAGACCATTTTTGACACCATCTGTACCAATAAGCTCTCGCTTACGCGAGGCGTCGCTCCGCGACGCCTCTTGTACGCTGCTCGCTACTAAAACATGGAAGTTTTTAATCAAAAAAAGATAGTGAATCGCTAGAGGAGTTTACACTGTATCTAGAAGTCCATTTCGGTGTTTCCATGCACAGTCTTTATCAATACACCGTTCTCAAACATGTAAGTTTGGCCAGAAGCTTTTCCACCTTGCAATGTTGCTGTAATGAATTGATAAATTACCTGGTTCATCGTATGTTATTCTGCGCTTGTATGCAACTGAGCATAATTCCAGTTCATAATCGAGTTCTTCAAAGTCAAACAAAGTGGCTGGACCAATGTTTGGCGATAACAACAAAACATTTTGCGTTCAGTTGTTTGCTTTTTCTAGTCATGGCGCCATTTTCGTTCCCACAATACCTCATCTCGATAAAGGGAGAGTACTGCAATATTGTAAAAATAATTCTTTGTCTCTATGAGTTACTTCCCTTGCACAGCCACACGCACTCTGTTTTTAGCCAACCCCCGTTTTCCATGCACTTATAAATATCTTCATCTTCCATATCAAACATAGAAACTAAACAAATCTTTGGCGATGACCACGAAACTTTTGCATTCAGTCGTATTAATTCCCGCAACTCGTCCACTTCCTCTCTACAGAAGGGAGATTACTGCTATATTCCAAATAGCTCAGGTGTTTCTACGAGCTACTTCCCTTGCATTGCTCCAAGAGAGTGCGATAAGAGAGATGAATTTATCAGTACATTAGTGGTCGTTCATTTTTAAAAGAACGAGACACTTTCATGAATTTTGATAATCGATTCATTTTAAGGGTATGCGTAAGTGTGAAAGTGTGAGCAAGTTTTAATTATATTTTTCGCCTTACGTAATGTATGCAACCTCGCAAAGGCAAGAGGTAATTATATTTGGCATGAAGCCACGTGAATTGTGTAATAAACACGAAATGGGTTATAATTGATTGAATATTAATACATCAGTCAACATAAATTCATTTCATGCCATGATATCAAAGTTTACATAGATGTAAACATTCAGCTAATCAGCCATTCTCAATAAGTAGGAACACAAACAACTTAAGGCATTAAACAAAAGTAAAAACATTATCTACCAGAGCAGTTCCCTTCCTTAACCCTTGACCAAACGACAAAGTTTTGAACTTGACCGAACTCGAAGCATTTGCAGACGACAAAATAAATGTAGCTCCAATGATGATTTCTGTCTTCAATAGGATAGAAAAGCGTAGAAAACATTCGATAGGATAAGGAACATAGAATAGAAAACATCGTTTTCTCCTATTTCCACAATGTTTTCAAAAGCCATCTTTCTAAGATTCGTTAAAACTAAATTGGAATTATGTGGTAAAGGAATAGTGTGGGTCCATTGTCACAGAAGTCGGGATAATTTTGATGTTAGAACTCTGGTACTCTCCGATACCGTTTGGTACTTATCGAGACAGTTCGATGAAAACTTTTTAAAATAAAAACAAATGCTGTGCTCATGTTTATATAGAGTCATTCACTGCAAATGTCGCCTTGCTTTTGCGGACGGCATAGATCAAGATCAGACTGTAAAAAACGTGTTGTCTGATCTTGGATCTACCTAGTCCGCTACCTGAGCCCATTCTTTAGCCAAAATCAGTTCTACATGTACATGTAGATGCAACGAAATATATACCTTTAGACCTCGGAAAAGTCGAATCCAGCAAGTTGGCAGCGAAAGAGATAACTGCCGAACGACGAAGTTTTGGACTTGTTCCAATTCAAAGCATTTGCAGACGATAAAATAAATGTGACTCTAAATTTCAAATTTGTCGATGGAACGGTAGAAGACATTGTGGGAAAAGAAGAAAATGCTGGTTACCAGCATTTTCTTTTTTTCCAACAATGTTTTCCAAAGCTTCCTCCATCAGGTTCGTTAACCTCGGAATTGTGTGGTAATGGGTTAAGAAAAATCAAGCCAAAAAGTGCCACTGTACCAATACATTTCTCATAATCTTTCAGTGCAAAGAAAACTTGATAACCGGTACGTGTACCACCGATTGATCAACATAGCAGTAGAGCATGTGTTATATCTCTTTGACCAATCAGAAAATATTTAACAGGCTTTTTCTTTGTGCAGCTAAAGTAACGTTACAAAGTGCGAGATGAAAAATGAGATAATTCATGAAAAATATGTTTATGTACGCAGAGCGAAAGCGTGTCAGTAGATAGAATTAATAATTTATAAAAGGTTTAGATGTAAATTTCACAAATTATTACCAGTCTGAGGATATGAATATGTTTCGCAATGGCGAAGCGCATATCATGTAACAGACTTACCTAGGTTTTTTATGAGTATAACCGAGTATATGATTCACATGCAACACTGCGTTACAGCTCTTCAGTAGCAGCATAAAGTAATATGCTCAACTCTACGCTTCAAAACCAGTTTAAAAAGAAAACATTTAAACTCCGAAGTAAGTAGTCTACTGAAATATTTTGAATTCAAACCCGTTTGTACCATCTAAAAATTTTGCGATACCTAAGAATAAAGTCAGTCATGTCATTTGTAGTCTGATCCCGATCTAAACTGTCTGCACGAGGTTAAAAAAAAAAAATCGCACTGAACAGTCCAAAGGGTTTAGAATAGGTGTAAAATGATCTGACGCGTAACTTTTTTTAGACTGCACATTATACACCTCGAAGATTTGCCAAATAAATAGTGAAATGGATGTTTGTTAACCGTTTATGTACCCGTTTAGAAATTCATGCCTTTTTTCCTAGTGTAGGGATATTTTGAGATTTCTGTTTTCGATATGTATAATTTAGCGCTGTTTGTTTTGTGTTGAGTACAAGATTCGCATGGAGCGCCGCTGCTACGATGGAACAAGTGAACCAGCTAACAGCCGGACTTTTTCGAGGATACAATAAAAACACCTTACCAATAAGAGATAAGATTTTTCTTTCACCAACCATTCTTAAAAATGTTCTTGGTCATATTCTCCAAGATTTTCGAAATTTGAAAGTAACACTACTTCTGACTGGCTAAACCAAATGGTTGTGTTATTTTCAAATTTAGAAAATTTCAGATATAGAGACCAAGAATGTTCTTAATAATGGTTTGTGAATACGTACTCCACACTAGTATCCACTTACAGATCTAGATAGGATTTTTAGTCTTTCTCTAAATTTCGCAAGAAACGTAATAACTGTTTGGCTCAACAATTTGAGTCTCTTTGTAATTCAGACTTTATTTTTTTAAAGATACATGTACATCCTTTAAAAATCTTTTAGAGAGTAGGTTATGTTCAAAATTTAGTCAGCTGTGTAACCTAGTATATGTTGTGTAAGGGATAAATACATATAATCAGGGATCATATATATATATACATACGGAAATCTCGTTTTAAAACCGGAAACGTCACATCAGTGAATTGTTTTATGGCCCAAAGAAAATGAAATGCATTTTCTATCGGTCGTAAATATGCAACCTTGCAACCGTCAAGGGCAACATTTGGCATGAATGTATAAGAATGTTTATAGTTGGATAAAATAAAGATGAAATGGGTTAAAATTTAGCTGAAAACGAGAATAGATGTGTCTTAAAAATGCAATTTAAAATAGTTGATATTTACAAACACAGGACTTACAGTTCAGGATCGACGCCGTGATCGAGCCGATTGTTATAAGTGACCTGGACGAGGTTCAAGAACGTTTCTCAACTGTAATGGTGCTGCATTTAATCTGGCAGGACGAGTCCATGATGTGGAACTTAAGTGACAATTACAATATCACCTACGTTACCATGGAAGCGACGGATGTGTGGAAGCCACACCTCGCAGTCACCAATGCGCATACCAGTAAGGAAACGTCTGTCGATAGTGATTGGGTACTTCACTTTTCTATCTTGAGTGCCCAATGGCAGCAAAAAGTGAATAAAGGGGTGGTTAAATGCATTAAAAGTTTGTTCATACTATTTAAAAGTATGGAAATTATTGCGAACATGGCAATCTACTATTGTATAGTCGGGCCAAGTGTTAGTCACTGGCAGAAAAATGAATATTTTAACTGGGTCAAACGTTGCCAGTGCACTCTATCTTTTGTTTACTCTCTGCCTGGTTTTAAAATTCATTTTCCTGCCAGCTACTAAAACTTGGACCAACCATACAATGACTGATTTTATTTCATGCTTTTCGGCAGTTTATCGGGAAATAATGGTGGATTATAAGGCTTGATAATTCATTGTAACGACTAATGAAAAATACCGTAAATGTGTCCGTAAGTCTTCACCTGAAGGCGGAAACAGTAGTTCCCGCGCACTAGTTACCTAGGAAAACAGTGTGTGCCATTCAGTCAGACGGAAATATGACGTAATTTACGCCCATTTACCCTACTTTTCTCGCTCTTTACGCAATATTGTAATGCGAAATGGGGCTGAGGGGCACAGCACAGGGAATAACCGATAAGAATTGTACTGGATATTTTTTTTGTTTCAGTGAAAAATAGAAGTTTATTTTATCTCCTGAACATCATCATCGGTAATATTTTCACTCGTAGCTGCGGCACTCGTGAAAGTATTACCGATGATGTTCACTGGAGGAAATAGATTTCGATCTTTCACAAATACAAAAAAAAAAAAATCCTCTATGTCATCTTCACAATAATTTCCATACTTTAAAATGGTATATTTTAAATTTAGATGTATTTTATCACCCAACTGTTTACTTTTGGCCGCTACAGGGACTTTAAAGGGCCAAGCCTCGTATCTCGGTAACGTATAGCGCTTGAAACCAAGGGGTCGTTGGTTTAATTTCCATCTCGGCTAAATTGTTTCTTTGGATGGATAATTGTCGACAGGATAAATTCCTTGCTCATCGGTACACAGTTTTGACAATATTCATGTGGAACAGCAGCAAGTGGCTTGGAAAGAATGTTGGATAAAGTACTGGTAAAAAAGAACTCTAGGAAAGCATGAATATTAGTACTATTGATTTAATGTTGAAAACAGCATCAAACACTTACAGGCCCAATAGCGGCCAATAAAATCAAATCAGGTGTTACAGTGCATTTGAATTTAGATTATACTACCTAGAAGTATGGAAAATATTGTGAAAATGACAATTCTTATAGTGGTGTCGGTCCCAGTGTTAGTCGTCGGCGGAAAAATCAGGCAAAAAGTAAACAAAAGATACAGTGATCTGGCAACTTTTAACATAGTTTTAGAATTAATTTCTCTGCCAGCAACTAATGCTTGGACCGAATGTACGATAACAGATTGTCATCTTCACAATAATTTCAAAAATGTTAAATGGTGCGATTTAAATTAAAGTGCATTTTGACATAAGCTTTGTTTACTTTAGGCAGGTATTGTTACTTTGATAAATCATTTCAAAGGATGAGTTCTATTGCGTACTTCAGGCAGTTCTATCGGGTATCTGATACAATTTATGTGAGAACCTAACAAAATAATTTCTACGTCAATTCTCATGTGTTGACCTTCTTAACGAGAACGTGAAACAATTCTTGTGAATAAATAAAGTAATTTCTTGGACGATTCTAAGTAGTATACATGGATCCGTGGTGATAAGATAAACCGACTTCCTTAGTTACTGTTGCCAAGGGCACCCAAACAACCACAGTAAATACATATACAGTATAGCAGATAGGCTACTTAAATCGTGCTGTCATGACTGTTTCTCTCAATAGAAGTCCGAAAAAAAGTTTTTCTACCATAATTATGTTTCTGCCGTTGATGAATTCTCGGTAAGAAATTTAAAGATGCTTGAACTAATGTACACACAGATATGTCCAAAAAGGTGATTCACGGGGGCTACGGACAATGAAAAAGATCTACTTGTTTTAGCAAAGTTTTGAACTTCAGTATGAAAAACGAGGTTAGCCTGCGCAGTTCGCGCAGTCCTGGGTCGAAGTTTTTGCCATTCGTCGATTTTCTGCATGTCAAAGGACCAGTGTACTTCATGATTCAGTCGGTTGTTAGACAAAATCAATTTTATGGATCTGTATTTTCTATGACTTGCATGGTATCATGCATTACGGAGATTAAGCCCCCTTTTGCCAGAGCATGGATCATTTGTCTGTCCTAAAGGTACATTTTTTACCTTGAAAGTGTTAAGCATACTATACAAAATTCCCAGCCGTTAGACAAATTGTAACTAAGTTGATTTCGTTGTTCTTTTCGCCAAGAATGTCCTGTGCAGTCTGATCTTGACAAACGTTGTCCACAAAGCGTAGAGGCGAGCTCAGCAACCTGAGAATGGAACCAGCAAAACATATCGATAATTTTCGACCAAAACCACATCATTTCCACAACGATACGGTGAATTATCGAAAGGAAAAATCTGTAAATATGAACTAATAAATCGTTCCTTATTCCGGAAAACGGAAAGAGAAAACTCAAGGAAATTGGACAAAAGAAGAAAAAATAACAAATACATGCATAGATATACAATATATTTCTTTTATTCTAAAAAAAAAAAACGTCAACGTAATCCTTAAGGCAAATTAGCATTCGATCAACTGATATACAATTACTATTTCCTTAGTTTTCTTCCGAAAAGATCCCAGATATGTTCGTTGAACATCTCGAATAGCTTAAGAGGTTGAAGACTTGCAAACATCAAGTCTTGGATCACTTGAGGGTGTGGGTTCGAGCCCTACGGCTTGCCATCGTAAAATTACTACCTCGGTAACTGTCTTTCGGCTGAGACGTTAAACCGAGGTCCTGTGTGGCGGTGCTTTAAACAGAGTACGTTGAAGAACCAGGCGTAACTTAGGATGAGTTTCGCACTGTATCTTGCACTATTCCCCGTACCATAACTAACAGCCTTCAGGGGGCGACCGGTGGCGACTATAAATAAATGGAAATTCAGTCAATCAAAGAAAAAAAATGAAAAAAATCAATCAATCAATCAATCAACCAGGGGCGTCAGGGACATTTTTCTAGCAAAATGGGCATCAAAATGATGCCTGGTATTGTCTGAATACCATGATGCCGGCAAAGAATGTAACAGCTACAGAACGTTATACTTTATTCACATAACGTTGAGTTTAAGTTTTACAGACCAAGACGGAAACAGCTTTATAAAACATTATGGAAAAAAGAGAAAATGCTGTTAACCTCTAGGCTTCTAGGCCAGCTAGATTCAATGACCTTTTGCGGACAGTGTGGATCAAGATCAGACTGCACAGAATGTGAACTCTGATCTTTGATCTACTCTGTGCGATAAGGAGATGTTTTTCTCAAAAAAAAAAAACCCTCTGACAGAGCAATATTCAGATTTTTACTATCGGTTTGAAAGTTTTGTTTAACTTCTTTTCTAAATAGCAGTATAAAGGTTAACCAGCATTTTCTCCTTTTCCAACAAAGTTTTCCACTCTTTCACAGACAAATTCTATCATTTATGCCACATCCAATTTGTCGTCTGCAAATGCTTCAGTATCGACTGGTCTATTATTTTGTTGTCTGGTATAGAGTTATGCAGTCCGTCCTGATTCTAGGGAGGTCTAACATAACTCACGCAAAGGCTTGAGTCATATTATTTGGTAAACTCGTCTGATAAAAATGATAATACATACACACTCATGTAAGATCCTTTATATAAATATTTTCACAACATTTGATCACATCGTTTAAATCACCAAGCTGTTAAGTATAGATAACATCTAACTTAAATATAGGTGAAATCTCTTTCTTCAATTAATGTTCCATTTCAAACTAAAGTTCCATATAATGGGAAATAAGAAACAAACTGAAATACGCAAATTCTGCTTTTCTGATTATGTTTTCAGAAACCTTTATTATCTGGAGATAAGAAAACTCAATAATTTAGAGAATCTTTGAAACAAATAGTAAGTTTATTACACTGAATTGCAATATTCCCTTTTGTCTTTTTCTTTCCCCTTTTTCATGTATCTGGTCTAACAGATAAATATATAATACATAAATAGTTTTAACGTATATTAAAAATATCCACGAGGTTGGGAGAACTGACTGTTGTCTAGATATTCTCGATATACGACAAAGCTATGTGTATATTATCTTTATCTTTTAACATCTGATTTGTTGGTGTTTATTATTTCTAACACTGACAAACACTAATTTAGTGGTAAATACAGATAATATGAATATGGATTAGCTGTAATAATGTCATCATAGGCGATGCTGACTACATCATTAAACGTCAATTTTATACATAGAAAATTCATTAATGTTCTATAAATATCCGTGGTATATCAAAAATAAATATGTATCGCATAGGTGATATTGCATGGACATTTGGTTACATGAAAGATAAAGCTACAACCTATTTCATTGAATGAAACTTACATACTCTCAAACTTACATGAACTGTATCAGAAACCTTTAAAAGTTACTTAATGTGTTCCAATGAAAATAAATACACAACATAAAATTGAGTACCCCACTACTGACTTAGTAAACTGTTTACCATGGTCTACACAGCTAAGAAGCCATAAAAATTTTGAAAAATATCTTTTGACCTAAACGTCCAAATATCTCCCTTTAACCAAACAGTCCGGTCTTTTTTCAACCCTAAAAACACTGTGGGAAAAAGAGAAATGCTGGCAAACAGCATTTTCCCCTTTCCAACGATTTTTTTTTACCGATCCAAATGCAAATTGAAATTTTGAGTCATACCACCTCAAGGTGTTTCTATCGAGAAGAAACATGCATTACACTGATTTTTCTTCGGTCAAGGGGAGATTATTTTTTGATTGTCTTAGAATCATCAATCAAAAATTCTTGTACATGTACAGTTTATGGTTTATAATCTAAACAATTACAAAACAATGACAGCAAAACTAGGGTGTGTTAAGTGTGGAATTCAAATGTTAAGCGCATGCGTAGAAAAATGTTGAAGTTCAACGGGAGAAAATTCTTTAAGGCTTGAGGTCAAACATCTGAAAATTGTGTCTTTCTTTTTCAAAAGCATGCAAATGTGTGGATACCATGACAGACTGAGGAAGGAGTTTGTGACAGAAACTGTGCATTTAGACAGATGAGTGGACGGAGGAAGGGATTTACACACAGACAGATGGTCAGACTTAAGTATATCTGAGAAAAAAAAAAAAAAAAAACCTCTTATGTATAGGCATCATTAAAAGATTTTGTCTGTTTGTTTGTATTGGAGTTTAACACTCAGGTCATATCACGGTGTTCAATGCACCTACATATGTATTGTCTGGCTTTTTCACACCAGTACTGACACAACTTTCTGTCAAAGCCATAGACTGTTTTTCTTGAAAAAAAGAAGGTTAAACACCATTTTTTTAAAACTATGCAGTAAGACACTTGAGTATCACATGCAGAACTTACCAACCTGTGTACAGTTACATGTACATGTATCATGAATATGTCTAAAATGTTTGAAACATATAATTCCAAACCCATAATTCGTCACTAGTTTCTCTGAAATCTTTGCCATCTGGTTAAAGAGTTAAACACAAGAAGGTAGTCTGGAGGACAGCTATATCCCCCATCGCCCCCGTCCCAGGTATGATTCCTGTTGGGCCTAAAAAGCAGTGAAGCTTTTATAATCACCCTTCAGTCGTCATATAATGACTGAAATACTGTTGACGGACATATAACACGAAGCCATCCATCCATCCATATCTTTAGTTGCATTAATGATTTCAAAGAAAGCAGGTAAACCGATATAACTTCTTGATGATATACCAACAAATACAATTAACAAAGGGCAATAACTTAAAAAATATTAAGAACAGAGTAATGAATATCTTGTGCACTGCACTTTTCCTTACGATGATTTATTTATATTTGAAGTTTGAAGCCAAAAGCTTTTATACTTTGGAAGTTGTGCTCCAGACAAAAATACCATTTGTAAAAAAAAAAAAAAAAAGGCAATAGCTCCAAAAAATAATGGAGACAGAGTTATGGATCTTGAGCACTGCAACTGTCCTCAACATGATCTATTTGTACATGAAGTTTGAAGCCAAGAACTATTAACTAAGGGCAACAACTAATGAAAACAGAGTTATGAAGCTTGTTCACTGCACTTGTTAACTGCATTTGTTCACTGAACTTGTCCTGAACATGGTCTATTTGTGTATGAAGTTTGAATCCAGTTACTCTTATACTTTGCGAGTTATGCTCTGGATAAAAATCCACTATTTAAAATAACAACAGGCAATAACTGCAAAAATAATGGAGACAAAGTTATGGATCTTATGCACTGCACTTCTCCTCAATGTGATATCTGCATATGAAGTTTCAAGTCTTCAATAGCTTTCAATAGCATTTAAACTTGAGAAATTATGCTATTTGTAAAATAACAAAGGGCAATAATCCTAAAATTTAATGAAGATAGAGTTATGGATCTTTCGTTCTACACACCGTCTTACCGAGATGAACATTTGACCAAAGTTTCATGTAAATCTTGCAAAGGGTCCAGGAGATATGGAGTGGACAAGACAGTGTTTTGGATGGACAGACGAAGGCAATTCCCATAATCCCCTCTGGTATGCGGCGGGGGATTAAAACAAGAGGGCCATTGGCCCTTAAGGCGCTCACCTGAGTAAAGTCATCTATGGTTGATAAAGCTGAAGAGATCCTGGTCTTAATAATGTAAAATGCATGTTTGTAAGTGACCTACTTGTTGACCAACTTGACCTACCATTGTACTTGTCAGAGATATCATACAGACAAACATTCTGATGTTTAATGTGAATCAGACTCAAAATGTGGTCTCTAGAGAACAAACAAGGATTTTCTCAAATTTGGTCCAATGATGTACTTTTTGACTCGACTTGACCCAATTTCAACCCGGTCTATGACATCATCCCGACAAATATTCTGACCAAGTTTCAAGAGTATCAGGCTGAAAAAGTGGCCTCAAGAGTGTAAACAAGGTTTTTCTAAGACTTAGCCAAGTGATCTACTTTTTGACCCAACGCAAGGTTTTTCTGAGGTTAAGCCCAGTGATCTTCTTTTTGACTGAACATGACCCAATTTCGAAATATCCGAGATATTATCATTTCAGTCTTGTCATAGATATCATCAAGACAAACATTCTGACCAAGTTAAATGAATATCAGGCTGAAAATGTGGCCTCTACAGTGCACACAATGTTTTTCTAAGATATGACCCTGTGACCTACTTGTTGACCCGACATAACCCAATTTTGAACTTGTCTGAGATATCACCAAGACAAACATTCGACCAAGATTCAAGAGTATCTCACTGAAGATGTGACCTCTAGAAAGCACACGTTTTTTGAGATTAAGCCCAGTGACCTACTTTTTGACTGAACACGACCCAATTACGAATTTGTTCAATATATCTTTTAGACAAGCATTCTGAGAAAGATTAAATAGTATCAGCCTGAAAATGTGTCTCTAGAGTGCACACAAGCTTTTTTAAAATTTAGCCCTGTGACCTACTTTTTTGACACTATATGACCCAATTTTGAACTTGTCCGAGATATCATAGAGACAAATATTCTGACCAAGTTTCATAAGTTTTAGGCTGAAATGTGGACTCTTGAGTGCACACAAGCTTTTTTTTTAAAATTAAGCCCAGTGATCGACTTTTTGACCTTTCATAACCCATTTTAGAACTTGTACGATATATTATCAAACAAACATCCTGACCAAGTTCCAAAAGTATCAGGTTGAAAATGTGGCCTCTAGAGTGTAAACAAGGTTTTTCTTAGATTTAGCCAAGTGACCTACTTTTTGACCCGACTTGACCCAATTTCAATGTTTTTCTAAGATATGACCCTGTGACCTACTTGTTGACCCGACGTAACCCAATTTTAAAACTGTCTGATGTATCAAAAAGACAAACATTCTGACCAAGTTCCAAGGGTATCATACTGAAGATGTGCACTCTGGAGTGCACACAAGGTTTTTCTAAGGTTGAGCCCAGTGATCTTTTTGACCGAGCATGACCCAATTTCGAGATATCCGAGATATCATCAAGACAAAAATTCTGACCAAGTTTCATGAGTAACTGACTGAAAATACGTTCTCTAGAGTGCACACAATGTATATGTTGACGCCTGGACGACGCACGATGTATGGCGGACACAGCACGATCTTAACAGCTCATCTTGAGCACTTCGTGCTCAGGTGAGTTACCAAATGAAATACCAGTCATATAGGTCTATTATTCTTCACAAGAAAAATGGTAAAACCAAACTGATGCTCTCTGATTTGTGATATTTGTTAACAGAAACTTTCCTAATAACCAAAAGGACACCGGATCAATTGTATTAATTGCATGCTTTAAGTAAAACGACCTTTGATTTAATGGAATGTTGAACGGTATTTTTTGTACATGGTGTGATGCAAGGTACAGGATAAATTACAGAGTAAAAGAAAATTTATGAAAGAATGTAATCACTTAGCATGCATATTTTATTTTTATTAATTGTACAATTAGCTTGTATTCTTCGGTACTTGTTTGTATGTATGTATGTATGTATCTAATCTGGAGCGCCTTGTCATAGATCAGCGCCACTTAACAACAAAATAAACTAGTGACTCCGACTTTTGTGATACCAAAAAATTAGGGGTATCCTGTTATCAAAGCAAATATTTGTGTTCAATTTTCATTGAATCATGTCAAGTACCTTGAACAGGATGGAAACAATTGATAGACAAAGTTCTCCAGTGACCTTGAACTTCAAGCATGGATAAACGGATGCAGCAAGAAAATTCATAGGCCCGTAGCATGCATGCAATATGTTCTAATTCTTTCCTGGAAGCTTTCCAGAAGTTTTGTTGAACTGCACCAAGTGGCTGCAGAGAAAAAGTTTGGAAATACAGTATATTTAGGAATATCAAAGTTTCACAGCTTGCAACATGCTAATAATATGTTTATCTCCTATAGCTAGGCTAGCTTCCTACGGAATTCATTGAATTCCTCCAATTGTTTGATAGTAAATTGTGTGTAATAAATTATCAACTATTTTACAGCATATACAGAAAGATTAAAAGGGCTGTAACTCCAAGAAAGCCATGGACTGGAACCATACTTTGAATATGGGCATCTTTTTGCACCTTGACTAAATGGTGTTTTACGCCGCTTTCAACTGTATTTCAGTCATATCACGGTGACATTTCACATATTCATTTATTTCCTGGGTATAACCAGTACTAGGCTAAGGCTTTGAAGTGTCTTTCACAAGGACACTCCCATCAAAAGCCTAGTAGATCCAGTGAGGCTTAAACCCTGGGCCATCAGGTCACAAGATCTACACTTTCTCACTGAGCCATGCAGGACGCCAGAAACACCTCTAAAATCAAACCAAAGCAATGGGCTATAACTCCAAAGAAGATCATAGACCCAGAAAATGCTGTTAAGATGCACATTACGCCTGGTAGGATAAGAAGGAATCTCTGTTGAATGTCACTCAAAGATTGCAAAGGAATAGCTTAGAACTCGTACTACTTCTAGGAAAATCCAACGAGTCATAACTCAAAGGAAAATCGACCCACATCATATTGGCCACATCACTGCTTACTAGGGAAGCATGACATGCGGGTTCCATGAATTCAATCCAGTTACTGCTGAGAAACAGTACAGACAATGCCACAGCTGAATTATTTTGGCATACATACATGTAATGACGGGTTTCTCCATACTTTCCCCTGTTTTCTTTGCTGATTCTAAACCTCAAAATTCATTTCAACCCGAATAATTCATATGGACAAAACCTAAATGAATTGCATCACAAAATTACACATGAACAAATATAATCATTATGGACACATATCATTATTAATAAAGCTTCAATGTAGTTTCAGAGGTTCGGCTATTTAAAGCTTTACTGTACAAATACCAAATTTTATTTCCTATTGAGCATGAGCAAACATAATTCTTATGAGCACATATCATTATTGATAAAGCTTCAATGTAGTTTCAGATGTTTGGCTGTTTAAAGCTTTACAAATGCCAAATTTTATTTTCTATTGCATGCTCTCACATTGTAAGAAGCAATTGCTTACTACACTAACATCTCGTTTAAGAAAAGAAAAAACATATCATTTTCCAAAACTTTTTCCAGTGTGTCACTTCAAACAATTTTCTGAAAAACTTAAAAGCCTGTAAAGATGGCATAAAACATTAAATAATGCATTGTTTCAAAGACTAAAAACTTAAAATCAAAAATAAAATACTATACAAAACAACTATGTTGGCAGCACATAAGGTTGGCACAGATTAGTGTGATTTTCTTACCATCACCTAAAATAGGCAAACATCTTTCGTGTTTCAGTAACTTTGTTTTTAAGAGACATCACTATTCATTCCTAAACCTACTCAGATGCTATCATTGGAACTATGTTTTAACTTGGTTGCCAGTGCTTACTATGAGCAAAAGTAAATACTAACATTTCCTCATTTGGTAGAGCAATGACTGGAATTCCGTGTATGAAAATAGAAAAATATAAGAATGGAATGCTATAATCTTGGATCCTTTGAAATGATACAAAATATGATTCAGACTGATCACAATTAATGCCTGCATTAACTCTTCATCAAACACTCCCGGGATAGAATCGAGAGAGATTAGTATAAGTTGTAAGAGCTTGTTTCTCAATCGATGGAAAGGAAATATGTTTCAACTAAACTCCCGGGTTTAAGGAAGAATAAAGGAAACATCATGGGTAAAGGAGAGTAACAATTTTCTCCTTTACCTGCACTGTTTTCTACCCTGTCAAAGACATAGCCCATCGTATTAGCCAAATTTAATTTTCATCTGTAAAAGGTTCCAATTTTTGCAAGTCAAAAATTATGCTGGCGGGTAAAAAGTTAATGATTGTTAAACTAGTAAGATACCGTAACATTAATTTACACTTCACAAGTGATCTATCAATCCTAAGTAGATTCTATAACAATTCGATTGCTCTATTAACATAATCCCATCTTTACATGTAACTCATACAGACACCTTTTTTTCCACGTTGCAGTATATCATTTTTGAAACTATCTAGCATTGTTCTTGACACTTTCTTCGTTGGTATTTCTTATTTCCATCAAGGTTTTTCCTGGTATACATGATGAATGTAGACACTGATATTCATGATGAATGTACACAATGTAATTATTTACACATAATTCATGTTGATAATGCATAAACTAATAGGAGGTTTTTTTCATACTCTTGCACTAGATTTTTTTTCAGGTGCTAACTGTTCAATTCAACTGTTGGAAAATTCTTGGGTTTAATGCAGAGATGAAATTTCACTAACTAAAAAATGAACTCTTTACATGACAACAAGTTCAAGACTCGTTCACATTGAAAGCAATTGTTGATGACAAATTAAATGGGGAAAAATACTGAAATTATCTAACTTTGTTCTCTATAAAAAATTAGAAATGTGTCACCAACATGGATGTCCCCGCATCCGCATTCATTACAATTGTAGCAAATATTGACCTTGACCTTTGAGCTGGTAACACGGTTATTGCACTCCACACATCATCTATCCATGGCAATCATTTGTGCCATATTAATTTGGAGTCGGACCATGCACCTGGAAGTTATTAGCCGGACAGGAACTACTGTTATCACTATAATTGAAGCAAATACTAACGAAGTTCAACTAAGCACTGTGACCTTGACCTTAAGCTGGCGACACGGTTGTTGCACATGGTGTATTCTCTATCCATGGTAATCATTTGTACAAAATTATTTCAAAACTGGACCAAACAACTGGAAGTTAATGGCTGGTCACGAAAATCACTATTTTCCGAACATACATACATCCATTTCATACATACACACATACATACATACATACATACATACATACATACATACATACGGACAGTGCCCCCATTTCATGGCAGGGGCATAACAAAAACCACCTAGCTCAGTTTTACATCAAATCAGAATTCATATGCTGCTGTTGTTTTTCGATAGAGGCCATGTCTGTTTTTCAATGCAGCCTTTTGGTATTGTGTCACACTATTATGTGATTTGGTCCATGTTTCAAACTATGAAGTAACCCTTTACCAAACGACTATGTAGTAGAGGCCTTTTGAAAACATCGTGACACACAGTTTCTCAATTTCCCATGTTTTGTTTCACTCATACCACCATTTGATCAATTTTCAATCTGGTTGACATTTTTTGTCAGGTAGACAGGTAGACGTAAGAAAAAACAACATATACTGCTTAAACAGTAAAACAAAAACTAAAAACTGAAAGATGCAAAAGTTGGAGAACAGTAAAATTTTCCAAACTCAAAACTTCATGATGAAACCTTCTGCATAAATTTCTGCAACTTATTTCTCTGTAGACAAAAAAAATCTATAAAGACCAAAAGGGCCACGATGAACCTAAAGTTGCTCACCTAAGCCTACTTGGCCCGAAATAGCCAATTCTCAATCCCATCTGAATATAAAGACAAATATTCTAACAAACTTTCATGAGCATTAGACTGAAAATTTGGCCTCTAGAGCGGCCACAAGCTTTTTCAGGATGTGTCACAGTGATCTACTTTTTGACCCAAAATGGCCAATTTTTAAACTTGTCAAAGGTATCATCAAGACAAACATTCTGACCTACTTACATGAGTATGGGACTGAAAATGGGATCTGTAGATGACACAAGGTTTTAATTAAAGACTTAATCTGTTGACTTTTGGTTTGACCCAACATGACCCATTCATACACTAGTCAGAGGTATTATTTTAACATTGACCCAACTTGACCCATTCATACACTAGTCAGAGGTATCATTTTAACAAACTTTTATAAGTATTAGACTGAAAATTTGGCCTCTTAAGCAAACACAAAGGTTTTCAAAGATATGGCCTAGTTTTTGCCCGGACATGACCCGTTTTCGAACTTCAAAAATATTATCAAGACTAACATTCTGGCCAACTTTCATTATTTTTAGACTGAAATTGTTGCCTCTACAGTATTGGACAGAAAATGTGGCCCGTAGAGTGAACATGAGGTTTTTCATTTACATTACCTGGTGACATAGTTGTTACCAAGCGTGACCCATAATCACACTCAATAAAAATATAATCAAGATAAACATTATGACCAATTTTCATGAGTATTGAATCGAAAATGTGGCCTCTAGAGCGTAAACAAGGATTTTTTTTTACATATTTGACCATGTGACCTAGTTTTTCACTCCATGTTACCCATTTAAAAATACAACGGAGATGTCATCAAGACTGACAATCTGACCAATTTTCATTGGCCAGAAAATGTGGCCTCTAGAGTGTACACAAGGTTTATCGAAGATTTGACCTAGTGACCTGGTTTTTGACTCGCCAATATCCATTTTAAAATTTGTCCGAGATATCGTCAACACGAAAATTCTGTCAAACTTTCATAAGTGTTGGACTGAAAATAAAGGCATCTAGAGCGTGACCAAGGTTTTTCAAAGATTTGATCAAGCAACCTAGATTTTTACCCGATGTTTTTCATTTTGCACTGGTCCGAGAAATCATCAAGACAAACATTCTCACAGAGTTTAATGAGTATCGGACTGAAAATGTAGCCTCTAGAGCGTACATAAGATAAAAGATGAAGTTGCACGACAGACGACGCACGATGAGTGACACATGACAGACGATGGACACAGCGCGATCACAAAAGCTCACTTCATGCTCAGGTGAGCTAATAAAAAAAAAATAACATGAAAGCAAGGATATACATGTATGTTGTAAGTAAAGTGATTAATCTGACGCAAAACTGATGGTTTTTAATCCTGCTCTTCTTGCAGTGTACTAGGTTGCAGGCTGCTTCAACGGCTGAAGTTTCCTAAAAAAATAAAGAAAAAAAATTCATTGGCAGTTTGTTTTCAAAATGAAATTAAGTTTTTAAAACTACTTTCCATTCTTTTAAGAAAACCCAGGGAAAAAATAGGCGGTTGCCCATTTCAGAAAACCCAGAGAAAAAATAGGCAGTGGCCCATTTTGAGCCCACACGGGAGATATTGCAAAGAACATGATATGCTTCTCTTGGACGAATGCAACCTATCACACACTGCACATCTATTCTATTATACATCTCTTTGTTTTCAAATTCATATGTGGATAGGGCTTTCTTTTTTACTATCTATGTACAGGAACAGGCTCAATTTATTACCTTTAAAGAGACATCTCTACAGCCAGGGAGTAAACAAATGCTGTTAAAACTTGACGGTGATTAAAAAACTGGATGAAAACGAGTGAAGATGTATGTTTTAGTGTAACAGAGACCTTGAATTTTTGGTGAAGTTATGGCTCAGACAAGCTCTATTTATGACAAATCATCATTTGACCTTCAGGTGTGGCCTTAATCTTCCTGTATAAATACTACAAACAGTGCTTCTACACCTGGAGGACAGGCATGCCAAAATATTTCGAATTCCATCCATAAATGTAGAAGCCATTGCTCGGAAGAATCCGGATGCACACAAACATGCACAAACACTGAGTTGAAGTTGTGGGGACTATTTCTTGCTCATGGCAATAAGGTTTCACGAAAACCTTCGGAAAATGTAGAAAAAGAAGACACACATTGGAGCCTGAATATTTCTTACTGCAGTCACTGACCTGAAGGATACCAGGTAAAATCAATTATGAAAAAAGTTAAAATATAAGATGATATTTTCTTAGTTACGATCAGCTCTAGGAAATTTCTAGTGTGTTAAAGTTCAAACAGCAGCCTGTCATGTCACATTTTAAGATATCATGCTGTGCAGATTTGTAACCGTATCCTTTTTCAACAAACTTGGAAAACATAATTAAAAAAAACTGAAACAAAATTTCAGGAAATTGTAATTACTTTCCAACACCATTATTAATTTAAGATGACTCTAGGTTGTTTTGAAAAGGAAGCAGCCTGAAGAATAATTTCATTGTTTTTAGAAATCTCTTATTTTGTGCCATCACTAAACTCTAGTAGCTCATACACTTACTCTACAGTCATCAAAACTTTCTGTCAGTAGTTTTTTTTCCCTATTTATATGAACGCATCAATGTTAAAATATCAAGCATCGTTCACGCTTGGGACTTTCATAAAGGTTTGTAAATACTACAACTGTCTTTGCCATTTCCAGGTATGTAGAAATTGTCATTTCTATTTAAATTTACTCTGATGGTTTTTACTCATTTTGTAACAGAAATATTTTAATTCAAATATTCCTAACTAATTTGATGTTATAGTTAGGCATCAATTAATTATCATTTTTATGACTTCATCATGAACCCACATAATTGTATTTTTATTGTTTCTATGTTTCTTCTTTGTTAAATCATAATTAGGGCATAGAAAGACTACAATGTATAAATCATGCAACTAGAGGCCCTTGAGGGCCTGAAATCGCTCTACTGGCCGGAATTTTATTTTTTTGCTAGCATACATTATGAATTAATGATGCGGAAAGGAAAAAGACAATCACACACACACACACACACACAAAAAAAAAAAAAAAAAACAGTGGGCTTGAACCCACTAAGACAGTATGGTAAATTGAACAAAAAGTGAAAAAAGTTGAAGCACAATTTCTCAAAACCAATTGTTTGGAATCCAGCCAAATTGGATAGGGTTTCAGTATGTATTGTATTAGAGATGTACAAGCGGACACTGAATACGGAATATGAACAAGGAATACGGTATTTAGACAGGGGGTTCGTCTCAAAAGCTACGAGACTGTCGATAAAGGTAATCCGCTATATCAGAGATGCTCGCTGCCGATCGTCTGCTTTTACAAGGTACATTTTTAATAGACCACGCTAAAAATTCATCTCTGGGAGAATCAAAACGGTGCACTAAAGTCGATTCAGAGAAGATGGCGATCTTCGATCGTTATAGAGAGAGTAAATTTTGAGTTGGAAGCGCAACTAGGTAAAAACCCAAACGTAGGTATTTGGAAATATACAAATTTTGTTGGCATTACTATATTCTTGTATTTAACCTAGAACAAGCTAGTTTTTGATCTTTTTGACATTCTTTCAACAGATCTTAACCAAATCAGTATTTACATGTCTGAACCCTGTTGTGCATCGCACACCTCATTTACAGGGTAACAAAACACCCCAACCATCAAAATCGGTATTCATATGGCGGGATAGGCGAAGGAGGCATCAATAGCGAAGATATCGAAGAAAACTAATTCCATTACTGCACTTCTAAATAAGTCACAGAATTCTTATTATTGAGTTTTTGCTCAAAACAATTTAAATAAATCCCCCTCACATTATGAGACCGATGCGTCTTTTTCGGTATACCAAAAAGAGCATACCCTTACAGTCACACCGAGACACGGTCGGGGGGTGACGCCAAACTGAACTCACGCTTTGGTACCCCTTTACCTGAGCAATTGCATGTTCAACAGACACTCTGTACCTCCTGTGGTATCTGTTGTACCTCTCACACATAACCCTTCCTTGACCCTGTGTTCTGCGGAGAGGGACTGTGCTGTACGGCGTTATGATTGGGTGTCCATTTGGATAAATTTGGTCCGCTAGCAAAACACAATCGACAGGAAAAGGTAGGTCTTGCGTGCCTATTTGACGCATAAGTCTGTAAGTTTGGGCATCATTCTGATAGCCAAGAAAACCAGTCTCAATATATCTAATCATACCTTCATTATCAACGATAATTTGCGTATGAAGGCAGTGATAATTTCTATGGCCAGAATAAAACTGTTGTTGGTTTTGCACTGGTCAGTATATTTCGTGGCTTGTCGCATTTATGGCCCCAACAGCAGAATGTATTTCATGCCGATTTCCCTGCATTTCCCTCCATTCTGCAATAGAGGGCCATTGTATATACGTCGACAAAGTGGCATCGAACACAGGTAGACCACGTCGTATCTCTGTATCGACGTAAGCCACACTTACCCCAAAAATGGTTGACAGCATGCGGTAGGTAGGGTAAACCATTAACCACATCATAACAAGTAAATTTCTGTTCCTTCTGTCAAAGATGTTATCTCTCGTCTGTTAGAGACCAACAATATTTACTAGATTTAAAAAAGTATCTGGACTTTCGCCCATTATTTAAAAAAAATCACAACCAAGAACTGAAGAAGATCGAAAAAGATCTCTTCAAGTATAACGATTTTCGACCGAGGTTGGCCAGCCTACATGAAGTCGTTTGATGTTGACCTTTATGTTTTACACCTTTTTCATGTATTCCATGGAAACCTATTAAACCTACGCATGTTATTCCTGGCTTTCTCAAACCAGTACTGACACAACTTTCTCTTCCTATATAACTAACTCACATGCACCAGAAAGGTGAAAATCATCGGGAAAAAAGTTTGCTTCATCTGGGTATCGAACCCACAATCATCAGGTCACGAGTCAGATACACTAATCACTGAGCTACCAGGGCGAGCTGCCATGGTGTCAGAAAGAGCCTCAGAGTACAGATTAGTTGCACGTGGTAACGGTAACAATTCAGCAATGCTCTGGAAAAAGAGTGATGCATCTCCGTGATCCATGGTACCAAGCAAGTCATCATATAGTTATGGGTACATAACATCTACCTTTTTTCTTTAACAACCTACTTAATAATGAGGTTGACTTGTCCTTTGACATACAAAAACTAATCAATAGCGAAAATTTTCGGCCCAGGTCAGGCTCAGCGATACTTTTCGCAGATGCATTTAGCCCCTTTTATCAGAACATTCCTCAATTATATTTTTGGTTTCATATGCAGGAGCTTGCATACTCGTGTCACAAATGTACCGGGAAAATGGCTTTCAGAGAGCCGCCGAATGAGCATGGCCACATTTCGAAGCAATTGCAAATTACTGTTTTATTTCTACTAATAGATTAAAAGCCAGCGGGAAATTGGCGAAGGTATGCAGAATAATTCTTTGTCAATTTATGCAAAATTGAACGATATAAAATCTCTTTAACCCATTACACGAGTCGTCGACGCCTGAGCTGTGAGATACGTGACAATGATTTTACAATGACTAGAGTGACAATTTACTATTCAGAAAACCTACGGCAGGCTTCAAGTTTCAACTCAGGTCAGGCTATGCAGTCCAAAAAAGGATAATATTGGTCGACACTTATCCCTCGGATGCTCGAAGGCAAAGTTCATGAAGGGCTTTTGAAAACACTGTGGGAAAAGGACTAAATGCTAGTAACCAACATTTTCTCCTTTTCCCTTACTGTTTTTTACATGTACCTATTCAAAGACAGAAATCATCATTTAAGCTACATTTAATTTATCGTCTGCAATTGCTTTTATTTGGTCTAGTAAATAATTGGTAGTTTGGTAGAGATTTATTAGTAAAAAACCTAGCCTGTGTTCCAGCCCGATCATTTTTCCTCTTTTATATTCGGACTTTACTTTGTCAATAATGAGGCGTCATTTTTGACAAAGTAACGTCCAAATATAAAGATGGGTAAAATGATCGGACTGAAAAATCATACAGATACGATGGAAAAACGGTAGACGCAGATAGGGCGATTTACCTTTATCGATGATTTCGTAGCTTCTGAGACGACCCCGGTCTGAAATTCAGTATTCCGTGCTCATATTCCTTATTCGGTTACCGCTTGTACATCTCTATTAATCAATCAAAGCAAATTTCAAAGAAATGTGACTAATAAAGTCGACTTTGTTAAGTAAACAATACTAAGTCATCAAATGGCTGCTTTTCCTTAGCTGATTGCTAGATTTTATTCATTTTTATAGAGCTCAATCCCTTGATGAACGAAATGATCTTTCCAAGTTTCCAAAGAATTGGATAAAAAATGTAGACTTCATTGCCTAAACAAGAAATGGAAATTTTCAACTTAAAATGGCTACTTTTCTCATACTGACATATCTTTTTCAAAATCAATAGGGTTCAAGCTGTTAATAATCCGACCACAAATGCAGACCACAAGATGTGAAAATTTCAACTTCAGATGGCTTCTTTTCCAATACTAATGATTGAATTTTTTTCAAAATCAATAGGGTTGAAGCTATTGATAAGATAAACCGATTATGCAAGTTTCATGAATATCTAAAACAAATGCAGACTTTATCGCGTAAATAAGAAACTGAAATTTTCAACTTCAAATGGCTACTCTTCCCATAATGATTGTTGGATTTTTTTCAAAATCATTACGGTTCAAGCTATTGATGAGATAAACAAACTGTTCAAATTTTACGAAAATCCGGCAATATATGCAGACTTTATCTAGTAAACAAGAAATAGAAATTTTCAACTTTAAATGGTTACTTTTACCATACTAATTGTTAGATTTTTTTTTTTTCAAAATCAATAGTGTTAAAGTTATTGACGAGATAAACAAACTACATGCAAGTTTCACAAAAATCCCAAAACAAATGCAGACTTTATTGCATAAAGAAGAAATAGAAATTTTCAACTTCAAATGGCTACTTTTCCCATACTACTTCTTGGCTTTTTTTTTTCAAATCAACACGATTCAAGCTATTGGTGAGGTAAACTGTGCAAGTTTCACAAATATCCAACCACAAATAAAGACTTTATTGCATAAACAAGAAAAGGACAAACGGACAGACGGACGGGCGGACAGATGGACAGACAGACGGACGACTGAAACCCTACCATGACATACGCTCTGCTGGCTTTCAGCCAGTAGGGCTAAAAATTGGTTAAGTTATTATGTCAGAAAATTGAATGTTTCATATGGTCTGCTCCTCTTTAAGTGTGTATGAATATATATTTCATAACATAAAGTAGAGATGAAGAGAAGAAACTTACAGATTAGAATAACTTTCAGTCTTAAATTCAAACACCAAAGATAATTGCAGTTTTGTCGCATAAATAATAACATAGTAAGTGAACTTCACTTAGTACCTTTTCATAGCCAAGTATACGTTAATTTCCCCTTAACATCAAGTTAAAGGTACAGTTCATTCTTGATTGTTTTATTCATGTAGATGGCAAATGCAAATTTAATTTTTATAGGTTAGATTGTTTCAGATATTTGATAATTTTACTTAAATTGATAGTTCTGGTCATTCATGCATGGGACTTAAATAAAGAACTGTAAATACACATACTGTTTTCCTCATTTCCAGCTGCTGACCAAGGCTCCGACATATAGGCATATTTGCCCATACCTTTTTAATACAACAAGGTTAGAGAGGTTCGAAATACCTGAAAGCCCTTCATAATAAATAGGAGGGCAAACCACAGCAAATAGCAAGGCTTTTAGTTCTTTCTTATTTCTCCGGTAATGTTATTATATCTAAGCCGTGTGCGTGTGAAAGTTTTGTATGATTCACATTTCTTATGACAACCTAAAAAGCTTAGGTCAATTAACATGTAGAAATAGGTTGTTTTTTATAATAACTTTTTTCATTCTACCATCGATATAAATATAGCATAGATATGTTGTGAAAGTACAAAGTTCAAACTGAATCACCCGTGTTTGTGTTTTATCAATTTCAGAATGAAACTTACTGACAATGTAAATAATGCTTACCACAGTTTGTATCATATGATTTACAACATCTCGTTGAGAGATAGATAATACATATCCATTACTTGCAATCCTATATTTATACCTTAACTAAATAATCTTGAATTTAAATGACCATGAAGTAGAAGGCTTCTGAAGACCAAATTGTGGATTGGAGAAAATTCTTGTGGCCACCATTGACTATTTTCTCCTTTTTGCATTACGGTCTCTTCACTTGCATAAACAATCCCTTTCATTTGAGTACCATTTAATTCGTCGTCCTAAAAATGATTTTATATTGTGGTAGCTTTCTTATGTTTTTTATGTTGAAGTAGCTTTCCTGGTGTTGAAACTGCTTCAAACTGTGTTTAAGAATTTGATAGCTCTTGAGACCGAAAGTTCAGCGTGGACATTTTCCCATGCAATGGAAAGAAAATACAAGCACCAGGAAAGTTAGTACACTGTAATTTTTCTTCTATCATGTAACTACAAATTCTAACAAAAAATTATTTCAATAACTGACAATATATTAACAACAGTAAAAATTAAAACAATCTATAGTTAAGTGGGTAATTACTTATTTCATAAATGGCAGATTAATATTAAACAGTAACATTTTGACCAATAAAATCGGAAACCATGCGCAAAGTAGTATGTTTGTGGGTTACTACAGTATAACATACTTATGATTTTCAGATACAGCTTTTTTCTGTCGAGTCAGGCTATATACACATGTGATGCATGTTACTGAGCCAAAAACATGCAGCAGTATGGGAGTTGTTTGGTAACAAAGGTATGACAACAAAGATAACAACAACTCTACATGTACATACCTTTGATCAATAATGGTACAATATGATCTTCACTTCTACTTGTATCCCCGTCACTGTTGACCCAGAGAATATGTAGGTCCTTGTTACTGTCCCTTTCAGAAAAAATGGGATCTATTGTGTCCTTATCTTGATTTGGGTCCCCAGTTATAGCCTCGACAAGTCTCTTGTTCTGATGGTACTGTACAATTCTTCTCTTGATAGCAATACTCAGAAACTGAACATGAGGTCTGTCTATAAAAAGAAACGAAAAATCATAAGGATTCAATGCAGCTGGACGGTGCTTAAATATAGAAAACAGCTGTCAAAATTTCTTCAATTCAAAATTAAACAAGTTATTGCATTTATTTCTTCACTTCATGACAAAAATATAGACTTTGCAAAATTGAAAGCTCTTGCAAACAACAATTTAAATGTAGCTAAAACTAAAAACTATTGTGGTTATCAGCATTTCCTACTTTTACCACAATGTTTTCAAAAGCTGTCTACTATAGGGTTGTTAAAACTCAGGATTGTGTGGTAAAGGATTTACTGATCCACCCCAACCAAACTGGGCATTTTTCTTTCTAAAAATCAGGTGTAAGGATTAACAATCGAACTGATGGCTTTCAGCAGGGAATAGTTACTCAGTGCATGTATATTGCAGTATTACACATGCTTTAAATGTGTCTTTTGCACAACAGCCTGTGAGCCCGCCTATAAAGACTGAACAGAACCGACATGTCGGCATGATCGATTGCCAGGAAAATTCCACGACCAAACTTGCATAAAACACTATCCTTTTCTTCGAAATAGCAAGACTCTAAGCATTCTGGTTTCGGAAGAGAAGATTTTACACATGTCCTTCTACAGCTCGAGGTAAAATATATGACCCTTAATCGGGGCAATATTTTATCCCGGTGACAAAGTTTGAAAGCTTTGTTATAGGACTATCCTACAAAGCGACACAGAATATCAAAATTCTATGCCTTAGGCTTCAAAAAGATAATGTTTTATGCTTTCCTTACACGTCTTTAACTTGATATTCAGAGGAGGGGCTATCCGTGACCTCAGGAGAACAGGTTTGTGAAGTTTAAAGCGATGAGTACTGAAACTAAAATTTCATCAAAAAATTTTGAAAGAGTGTTAATTATTCTATGCTTGTAGTTTAATGGGAAATAAGGGTGGATTATAAAGTTTGATAATTGATTGGCTACGAGTAGTGAAATTAACAGTACAGTTTCCATAACTCTTCAACTGCTGGCGAAAACAGTAGTTCCCACGCGCTAATTACTTTGGTAAATAGTTCCTGCCATTCAACACAACGGAAATATGACTAAATTTACACGCATTTACCCTACATTTCTCGCGCTTTACGTAATACTCTAATTTGTTCTTATGTGGATGGGGGGCCACAACGGAAAATAACGAAAACAAAAAGGAGTTAGAAACATGAAATAAATAGAATATTTTTTTTCCGTGAAAGATAAAAATTATTTCATCTAGTGAGCATTCAATGCCGACATAAATTCCCTTGAATATGATGCATACACCAATCAATAAATTTAAGCACAAAAATAGTAAAAGACATCCTTACCTAAGCCTTCCTTCAAAATTCTAACATTAACCAATGAAGAATATCAAAACAAAAACTGTGTGATTCCTAAGCCTGGTTGACATACAGAGTTTGCATAAAAGTCCTTTCATTTAATCCAGTAGTTTCCAAGCAGAAAGTAAGTTGTTATATTAATTGTAAACTGGAGGAAAGTCAGACACACAGACGAACATTGGAGCAGGAGACGATCACAAAAGTTACCATAAACCTACTAAATGAAAAATTTTTTGACTTGTCTAATTTGAAAGCATTTTCAGACAACAAAATAAATGTGACTAAAAAAAAAATATTTCTCATGGGAAGGTAAGAAAACATTGTGGGGAAAGGAGAAAATGCTGGTACCACTTTCTCTTTTTCCGAAAATGTTTTCAAAAGGCTTTTTCTCGGGGTAATTAGAGTTGGGTTTGTTTAGTTAGGAGTTAAGCAATCCATACGTAGGTGAGCAGAAAAAAAAAATTATGTATAAACAATATTTTACCCATATATTCTTTGTTCAAAGCTGTGGACATTATATCTTTATGTACTTTGTCAGTTATATCAGCCTCACTTTCCCCAGAAGTATTATTAGCTAATGCCTGCAAAATAGAAGAACAATGCTAATGAGCAACTGTTGCAACCCGGTTTGTTTACAGACTCAGTTTCGTGTGATAGTTATTTTGGTCTGACAACTCGCTCAATATTGCATGTATTTTTGCTGAAATCAAATACTTTGAACACCTCACGGTCTACGACCACGGAGTAAGCAATTGTTTACTGATCCTGTAATGTTTATCAGGCGTTGTCATCTCTTTGTTAGATTGATTTTCTATGTTTTACGTCGGTCTTCGTATTGCATCTCTGTGGCCAGGTTAGTCTTGTGACCTTTCATGACCCAATAGAATTATGCACTATGGAATTGACTGTTGGTAATGTAAACAAATCTGTTTCGGACCGCGAGAAGTTCGGGATCTAATAAGTTGGTTTCTCGGAGCATTCGAGAGCCATTTAATTTACACATAGAAAGTTCAGACCAGTCGATAATTAATATCATTTATGATTTTCTTGTACCGATATGTGTACTGGTGTAATTTTACTTCTCTTCAGAATGAATATGCCACTCATTCTTTGCGCCGTTATACTTCCCGACGTCATCGGGAGAATCAAACGTTTTTCCAGACGTTTGCGGGAATTCTATTTTCCCGACGTGCGTGGAAAATCTTCTATTTTTCAGACGTTCTATTGATGTTGGAATTTGCGACGTTTGTGGAAAGCGGACGTTATAAAAGCGACGTCTTTCCTGGATTTCAGGGACTTCACTCCGGTACTCGGTAGGCAAACATACCTAACGTTTATTTTTGTTTGCAATTATTTTTATTTCTTGAAGTTTAAATTAAATTGCTTTAGGTTACTTAGGCTTATTTAATTATTTTGGACAACATTAAGATTCGGTTTGGAAGTTTTTCACGCAATTAAAGAAAATTAGTCTTTTTTATTTATTTTTGTCTGTAGGAGAGTTTGACATATCTGAAAGATTATTATTGTTTTTCGGAAAATACTTAGACGTTCTACACTTAAGCTTATTTCTTTTATTCATTTCATTTTCTCCATCGCTGATCAGAAATAGGAGTCACTCTATTATTTTGTACTAAGAGAAGATTTTAAACTTACTGTTTTGAATATTAGCTCTGAAATACTTGTTGTCTAGTCTCACTTGATCTTTGTTCATAATAGCCAAGGATGTTAATGTTCATTGATCAAACACATATTTTATCCTCAGTGTGCTCTATGAAACATTCATGTGCTATTTACTACGTTGAAATGTACTAGTCACATATTTAGAAAATTTTATTTAGATAACTGTTCTAAATAAAAGACTGTCGACTGTAATTTTACTCTTTTCTGATTATTTACAAATCCTGACATTTTTCATAGTAATTATATCGGCTTAAATAATCACGTCACTCATTCACATAATATACGCTTGCACGCCTATATAGTCTACCCATGCAAAGTACTGGTTAGTCCGTTGGAAGTCCAACACTCAGACCATCAGTCGCTTACATCTACTTCCCTCCCCTGATTTGAAGTGAGCCATCCTGACAGTTAGCTCGCAACAAAGCCTTCCCTAAGAAAAATTATGAACAAGAGGACCATGATGGTCCTATATCGCTTACCTGAGTACTAAGCAGTAAAGGTCTACAATGAAGATAAATACCAAATATTGAGGTTCAATGCCAAATGATAATGAAACAAGAGCGGCAAATTCTCGCAAGATATGCCCATCCCATCCCCAGTTGTCGAGAAGGAATAATAATTGCAAAGAGCAGGTATACAACAAACATGTTTACCAAGTCTCAAGTCAATTTGACTTGATAATTCAAAGTTCCGTTCCGGACAAGCAAGAAATACTGTAAAAATGAAGATCAAAGTGGAATTACTCAAAATCCGCACTAGGTAGAGTTATTGTTTTGTGTACAGTACTCGGTAATATTGCAACAAACATGCATACCAAGTTTGAATTCGTTCTGACTTGAGATGACAAAGTTATATTCCGGACAAGCACTAAATGCTGTAAAAATGACGATCAAAGGGAAATAACTCAAAGACAGCACGAGGTAGAGTTACAATTCTTGTGCACTGCACTTCCAAATATTGCAACAAATAAGCATACCATATTTCAAGTCATTCCTACTTAAGATGACGAAGTTTTGCTCCAGACAGGCAAGAAATGCTATAAAAATGAAGGTCAAAGGGGGAATAACTCAAAATTTATGCTAGTAAGAGCTATGGTTCTTGTGCACTGCACTCCGTGATTTTTCTACAATCATGCAGACCAAATTGGAAGATGTTCAGGCTAGAGATGACAAAGTTATATTCCGGACAAGCAGAAAATGCTGTAAAAATGACGATCAAAGGGAAAAAACTCATAGACAGTATGAGGTAGAGTTATGGTTCTTTCACACAAATGCCAGGTTTCAAGTCAATCGGACTGGAGATGACAAAGTTATGCTCCGGACAAAGAACTATTCTATAGAGCTTTCTAATTCAAGGGCAAATAAGTCCAGTCGTTCTGGTCCCATTATCCAAACTAATCCGAGATCTTATGGTCATATATATTTTGACCAAGTTTGGTGCTGATTGGTGAATAATTGTAGATGCTAGAGTGTAAACAAAGTCAAATATAGCAATTTTTCTAATTCAAGGGCAAATAACTCCAGTTGTTCTGGTCCGATTAGACCCAGAATCGAACTAATCCGAGATTTTATGGTTATATATATATTGACCAAGTTTGGTGCTGACTGGTTGATATTTGTAGATGCTAGAGTGTAAACAAAGTCAAATATAGCAATTTTTTTAATTCAAGGGCAAATAACTCCAGTTGTTCTGGTCCGATTAGACCCATAATCGAACTCATCCGAGATCTTATGGTCAAATATATTTTGACCAAGTTTGGTGCTGACTGGTTAAAAACTGTAGATGCTAGAGTGTAAACAAAAAAATGTGAACGGACGGACGACGGAGGGACGGACGGACGACGGACGCCGACGGACGGTGAGTGATCACCATAGCTCATCCTGAGCACTTCGTGCTCAGGTGAGCTAAAAAGGTTGATATTACACTCTGATACTCCATCTCTTTCTTTGTCAAAGCCATTCCCTTAACGTTATAAATTATTGCACGGATTTGCTTTTCACGAAAAAAAAATTTGTTCTTTTCCTGCAATGGCGTCCTTGGCGTTCTTACATTTTCATAAAGATTAACTTTTAATATACATGAATGCCAATGAATTGGAATCTATTCGATTGGATATCATGTTTCAGCCCTCACAAACTATGAAACGTGATGCTTTACCTTTCATCTATGTGACCTAGACACTAGAGGTCAGCTTTAGGATGTGATGTCTTAGGGAAAGGCATGCAAAAACTGTCAAATACTACGTTTATCTTAGATTTTTTTTTTTTTTGCTATGAATTGTGCACTTATCTACAATATGAGTTAATTATACATACATCCGATACATCTTCTACTTACCAGATAAAAATTTGTAACCATACATTTGAAAACCATCAAAAAGTACCAAGCTACAGTCTATGCATGCACATGCAAACAGTGACACATGCACATACACTTAAAAACCACATGGTAACTATATCTTGTTAATCACTGAGTAGCCTTCGTAAACCACGCAAGTAAAGTGATGAAAGATTTTTTACGCTTCTTTGACAGCTATGCTCATTTAGCGTGGATTCTGACTTTGAGTGCAAAACCAAATCTATTATTTGAACAAGAAGACCAAAATAGACCTAGACTTTCCACCTAAGTCAGTGATCTACCTTTGGCCTGGATAGATCCCCATTTGAATAAATTCAAGTTAAAATCAGTAAATGTATTTGACAGAATTTAATGAGTACACCTAACGTCTACAGTGTTCAAAGGGTTTTCCTATTTTCCGACCTAGCAATACCTTTGGAAGAATCACAAATTTTCTGACAATGTTTCATGGTCATGTCAAAGACATTTGGGCCTTCAGGGCATACGCAACAGTTTTATCAGCACATCTTCTTGAACAGTGTTTCTGACTACCCGTGTTGAAATTCCTCTACTACATTATGGTCACACAATGACGACTTTTAACCACCCTGAGAAAGATCACTTTTAAAAACACTGTGGAAAATAAAAGAAAATGTTATTATTCAGCATTTTCTCCTTTTCCCGCAATGTTTTGTAATGTTTCATAGAAAAATCCCATCATTTAAGCTGCATTTAATTTGTCGGCTTGTAGTGTTTTCAATTTTGACCAGCGTAAAACTCTGTGGTATGGCAAAGAGTTATACAACAGTTCTGACCAAACTCTTTCATAAATGGGCACAAAGTATGACCTCTTGGTGCTAAAGGATGCTTTTACGGTTAAACCTGATGATCTACATTATGATCCATCCAAGGTAATTCATTAAAATCTGTTTTTAGAGATATCATCAAGCACATGTATTTAAGCAAATTTTATAAATAATGGACTGACAATATCATCAAGCAAATGTATCTAAGCAAATTTTATGAATATTGGACTGACAATATAACTCCTATAGTGGACAGATTTTTCAAAGATTTGATAAAGTGGCCTATCCTTTATCTTGGAATAATCCATATTATAACTGTGAGATATCATCAGGACTAACAATCTAACTTTAATAATATGGACAGAGAGACATGTCCACCCTGTGTAATTAACATTTTTATGCCATAGATCTAATCTTGTGACCCACAGGGTGGGGGCTAGTATTCATCCCTGGAATATATTATTGTAGTATATTGGTTTATCCCTCAGACAGATGTAAAGGTATAGCTTGTGTTGCTATAAGTGGACACTTATACTGCCTCTCTATATAGCTAGCTTTTGTAGCGATGTGGTAGTGTGTTCGCCTTGGGACCTGGAGGTCCAGGTCCAGCCTGGTGAGGCTATGTGTCAGAACTGTTACATTGGCGCCCAACGTAAAAAACCCACTTAGTTGAAAAATTGAGTAACAATAATTGAAGGATTCGTGGACGAATCTTTATATGGCAGGGGAGTATGTAGTATACTGGTCTATCCCTCCGATAGATGTAAAGGTATAGCTTGTGTTGGTATAAGTGGACACTTATACTGCCTTGCTATAGAGCTAGCTTTTGTAGCGACGTTGTAGAACAAGTTTGGAACATGTCTACTACATGAAAGTTAAGTTCAAATTTAGTAGACATAAGCATTAAGGACGATGTTTATATATTAAGAAGATCACTAGGTATTTTCACTTCAATAAAATATGTGAATATTCCTCCTCAAGTATAGGGTAATTTTTTTACCCCAGCGCTATAGTTGGTAGATGATTCTACACACCAATATAGCTCTCAGTCGCTCACTGTGGGAAAAGAATGGTCTAAAAGTTTCCACTGTAAAAATCTCTTTAAACTATTCCGCCTGAGGACGGTCCATGTCTCATCTCAAGGAGCATCAGTTTTAAAAATAAGTCGGCCATGATGACCCTGAAGTCGCTCACCTGAGCCTTTTCAACAAACATGACCAATTTCCAACTTATTCCGAGATATTATGACACATTCTAACAAAATTTCATGAGTATTGGACTAACAGTGTTGCCTTCAAAATGTACACAAGCTTCTTCTAGATTTTGACTCAATGGCTTTTTTTGTCCAACACAGCACATTTTGCAAGCTGTTGTACATATTGATATCAGGACGAATATTCTGACCATCTTTCATGAGTATTAGACAGAAATTGTGGCCTCCAAAGTGAACAAAGATTTGACCTGGTGAACATGTTTTTGAACCAATTTTCAATCTCATATGATTTATCATCAAGACATACATTCTGACCAACTTTCAAAACATACTATCAAGACAAACATTCTGACTAACTTTTACAACTATTGCACAAAACATATGGACACTAGAGCGTACACAAGGTACTTCAAAGATTTGACAAGGTGACCTACTTTTAATCCAATGAGGTTCATTTTTAAATTCCACTAAGATAACAAGAAAAACACTCTTTCCTCTTTTCATGAGTACTGGACTGAAATTAACGCCTTTGGAGTGAAATTAAGGTTTTCTATCATATAACCTGATGACCTAATAATTCATCTAACATCACTTATTTTCAGACGCATCCAACATATAACCAAGAAAAATATTCTGACCAACTTGCATGAGAATAAGACTGAAAATATGGATTCAAGGGTATAAATAAGCTTTTTCTAAGATTTGACCTGGTGACTTACTTCTTGATCCCAAATCACACATTTTCTAAGTCGTCCAAGATATTATCAAGACATACTTTCTTGCAAACTTTCGACAGTATTGGACTACACATTTTGAGTCTGTGACCTACCTTTTTCCTGGATGTGACCCATTTTCGAATTCATCAGAGATATCATCAATACATGCATTCTGACCTTTTTCATGAATATACACAAGGGTTTTCTACGATTTGAGGTAGTGACCTTACTTTCGATTTGACATTGCCCATTTTCAAATTCGTTTGAGATATCATCAGACAAACATTCTTGCGAAGTATCGGACTGGACCTGTGGCCCATAGAGCACACATAGGGTATTTCAGACATTTGACTCAGTGACATAGTTTTTGATCCAACATGACCCATTTTCAAATCGGCAGAGATATCGTCAAGGCAAAAATTTTAAGTTTCATGAGAATAGAACTGAAACAGAGGCTTCTAGAGCGTACACATGGGTAAAAAGTCGACGATGCACAACGGTCTTCACACGACAGACCACAGACATAGCACATTCACAGCAGCTCTGCTTCAGCACTTTGTGCTCAGTTGAGCTAAAAATCCACAATCAAGGCCTAATTAAAACTTGTGACCCCTTGGGTCAGACAACTTTTGATTTGAGGGCTATGATATGAAAAATTTGGGTATATCCAAACTAGAAGAAGCTACAAGACAATTTTGATAGCCCTGAACATTTTGGTTCAGGATAAGAGTACATTAACCAGGTTTACTATCTTTTGACGCCTTTACAATCAGAATTCTGTATGGAACAAACGTATTTTAACACATTTTGAAAAACTTAACCGAAGAAAAGTAAATGGTTCTTGAGGAGGAGTTTGAAGACACTGACAGACCCATGTCACAACTCACCATGCAAAATCAGAAGAGATAATTAAGTGACTTAGTAGCTCACCTTGAAAAGTTTTGTAGCTAAAGAGTAGAAAATCAATAAGAAGTAAAAAAAAAAGCGTTCATATACATCTCTGTCTGAAAGTTATCTTGCCCAGTAGCGTAAAAGTTGTTACAAACTCTAGGATCGTAATGTTTCTGTAATACTTATCTGAGTTACCAAATCCTAGACTTCTACATGGTAAAACCTAGTCCCTCTTTTTTATTTTAGCTTAGACTTTTTCTCCATCTATAACAGTCATTTTGACTTTAATCTTAGCTAAACATTGATGGCACAGTGTGTATAGTCTGCAAATCCAGATCGATGACCATTTAAAGTTTCTGAATTTTAACTCAAAGATTGTTAAAAGGTCATGCTAATTCCCATTCTTTCTATTTAAGTACCAGTGACTGCAATGCAAAGTTTCATAACCTTACCTCAACAATTTTTTAAATTACGATAGATTTCACTTCTTACACCTGTATACAGAAACAATGACCCAAACTTTGATAAAGCTGAAAAATGAAAGTCAAGTCCAAATTTGAATATCAAACTGTATATCAATATGCGAAGATAAAGTAACATAGCTCAATTATAGTTAAAGTTTTTCCAAATTATTTTTTTGCTTTAGTACCACTAACTTTGGATTTAAGTTTAATCTCAAACTGAAGTCACCTTTATCAAGATTAATCAAAATCCATTGTAGACCTTACAATTCAGACAAGAAGCTTTGTTAAATTTTCCGTATAGTACTCCATATTAAACAGAGTTTTTGCTTGTCTCTGAGTCTCAACAGTCATAGACCCTTGTGTCGGAAGTCTTTAGAGTTAAAACCAAATTGTCCAGAGTCAGAACCAAACTTTCAAGAGTCAATCCTTTCATAAAATTCTGATGTACAAACTTTTGACATCAATTCATTTGAATATAACCATAAAAAGGAGCGAAAAAAGTATGTGGTCTCTTTTTTTTTTTTTTTTTTTGATAAAATAAATCAAAACTTTTCTTGGATTTCTACCAAAGTCACATTCAAGCTCAGTATGTATGACAGACTCACCAGAAATGTGTCAATTGCATGAACAATCAAAACTTTGACAAAGTATTCGACTGATCTGTTTACCAATATCACAGAACATTTCAGTTCTCCTGGACATAGCATTCAAGATTTTTTATAAATGACTATCAAGAAAGTTTCAAATAATTGCAAAACAGTAATTAAAACAATCATTGTTGGTGCACATTATCAAATGCTAAATCAGTCAGATGAACTCTCATTTCTCTTTTAGCGAATCCAAGGAGTGAGAAAAACACACAGAAAAATCAAAACTGGCAATGCCATGACTATCTTAATGTTCTTGAATTGAGGCGTTGATGATACTCAATAGGGGTGACTCTATTGATAATGTTGTGAACCCTTTAATTGCCGCAGAAACACTATCAGTAATACGCCAGCAAGGTTCCGGCAAACAGGCGCCAGATTAGACCGCCACTTGGAACTTACGCACACCAGATGTCGATTTCAAAAGGCTACGCTACAGCGACACGACTTTGTATAAGCAAGGACATCGTTCTGAGGCATCTTTGTCAATGTGTTCGGCCCATAATACCAAGATGGCCTTACGTGCAGAGCATACTCTCTCGTCATTGCGTTACTGGTCTGAACTGGACATGGCAACATCTCCGTTGGCCAAGGCGTCAGTGGAATGAAACTGTTTTCTCTGACGAATCCAGGTTCAATCTTAGTTACCATGGTAGCGTGCGGAAGTGTAGAAGGAGAGGCGAGCAATTTGCTGATGCCTATGTTGTTGAAAAAAAAAAACAGGTTTGGTTGGGGCAGCCTGATTCTAAGTGGTGGGATAAGGGGGTATAGGAGAACTGATATTGTATTTGTGAATGCCAATCTCAATGCTGATGGGTACATAAATCAGGTATTGAGACCTGTAGCTGTTCCATTCATCTGCCAGCATGCTCCTGCCACGTTGATGCATGACAATGTGCGTCCGCATACGGCTCGCACTACGAGACAATATCTGAATGCAAATGGTGTTATCGTCTTACCATGGCCTGTGGTTTCCAAAGACCTAAATCCCATGAGCATAATTATGTGGGATCTTCTTGGTCACAGAGTAAGGTCAAGGTATCATGTAAACAATTTGCAGGGTTACAGCATGCTCTGCAGGTCGAATGGAATAACATTCCTCTGCACGCCGTACAACATAAATCTATTCCATGAGACGTCGTATTGTACAGGTAATACGCCAAAATGTAGGTCATACCCGATATAAATCAAACTATCACAATTACGCAATTAGGAGAGTCTTTAAAAAAATAGCTTAAAATTCTATGCATAGTTGAGTATATATTCAGTAAACTGATGATGACCTTTAAGTCCAATTGGAATATGATGACTAAATAGAAATTAAGAAGTCGTCAGAGTCAGGTAATGCACTCCAAATAGGTTTTTGTTACCAAAGAAATGGAAGAGTAGGATTTGCTCTCCACATGGGTTGCTTTTCCATAGGTCATATTTTAATAGTGGAAATAAACCAAAGGGTTATAACTCAAAGACATTAATTGAACCAGATTATGCAAGTTTGAGCATTTCATCCTTATCTGGAAAAAATTCTATAAATTTGTTGAAATCCATCCAGTAGTTGCTGAAATATAGCGCAGAAACGAATTTCAGGGACTGAAAATTCAAAGGGCCATACATGAGGAAACTATCATCAAACCAGCACATGCTCACATGTCCTAATAGGAAGGCTTCTTATGAGGTTTTGTTGAATTCTATGCCACAGAAATTGCCCGGAAACAGAATTTGGGCCATTACTGTGAGTAAAATCATCAAACTAGTACATGTTGAAAAAATGCACATGTCCTCCTTAAAGGACAGCTTCCCATAAAGCTTGTTAAATTCCATCCAATGGTTGCTTGGAGACAGCACAGAAAAGAAATACCATAGACAAAACTCAAAGGGCCATAGCTGTAAGAAAAATTATCAAACCAGCACATGCTGATGATATGCTCATGTCCTCCTTACAGGAATATTTTCGATAAAAATTCGTTACATTCCGAAAAGTGGTCAGTGGGAAAAAAGTACAAAAACGAAACCACAGACTTAATATTCAGTCAAAGGGCAATTACTGTGAGAAATAATATTGAATAAGAATAAATGACAGTTTGCGCATGTCCTCTTTATAAGAACACTTCCTGTGAAGCTCCATTCAGTGAATGGTTATTTTTAGATAGGAAGAGCTGTCAAATTCTGAATATGTTTAAAACATGGCCCTGAGGCAGAGCTTTGCTTGACACTAGGGACATAAACTGATCAACATTACAAAAAAGGGTACCTCCTGTGATACTGCATATAAAAAATATCACGACACCCAGACCTTCTAGACAACAAGATCATTGATGTTTGCCTTATAGAAATCGAAAGACCATATAGTGGCCAAAAATTATACCCATCCAAAATTGAGTCAACGGCTTATATATTTTGATCATTTTTAGACAATTTGAATTACTCTAAATAATTTTTATTAATGCCAAATTTTAATACTATCTGACTAGGGGTCTTGGCAAAGACAATTTTAAGGCTTTTAACAGCAGCCATCTTTGTCATATGACCAGAGGTTTTTTTTTTTTGTAAATGGTAATTTTCATTATCCAGGACCTATATGTCTTGAAAGTATGACTGAAATTCGTCGATTGCTTGCGTTGATATCACTGATGTAGTCACATGATGGATGACGCAAGATGAACAGCGGACAACGGCTCCTTGGATTACCTCATTCTCAGGTGAACGATTTGAAAGAAACCTTTTCTGTCTTCTTCCTCTTAGCCGACTTTATAAAACAGCGTGTGGCATGTATAAATAAAATTTGCGCCTTATCAGTGATTTTGGAATGTATTAGTTTTAATCCAATAAGTACAATAGTGTTTAAAGTATACTTACATCTTTTAGGAACGTCTCCCAATTCTTGGCAGCAACAATAGATGCAACCAATCTGAGGTAAAGGGCAAAGTATTCATTCCCAAATAATAAAATACTAATGGAATTGAACAGACAGTTTCCATCACCAGTTGATGTCAGTCTTAGGAAACCATCTGGACAGTACCTGTTGGAGAGATTTATAAGTTTGACTTCCAAGCTCTAGTGGGTCATTGAATGATTGACTGAATGGTGTTTCACTCCACTTTAAAAATTATTACAGCCCTATCACGGCAAAGACTCACTTAATCACGTGTTTTTTCTGAGCTTCAGCAGTACCAGACTGTGGCTTCTAAAGTGCCTTCACAAAGGCCAGTTTCACAAAAGTCCAAAAGGAATGAACAAAGGACCTGTGAATTACTAATTTTACTGGCCCAGGTAGGACTCCCTTCCAGCTGCTAAGTGATAATCTACAAAAATTGTAATTCCATCCGTACTCTTTGATTCCTATAAAAATCTTTTCAGGAGTTACCTTTTTTCAAGAAGATCAAATTTTAGACTTGTCAAATGTTAAAGCATTGCAGGCAACAAGTACAAAGTGCCCAAAATGATGGGATGTGTCTTTGAAAGGGAAGAAATGAATTTGACCCCAGGGCTATAATTTCAGCACCTTTGGTAGAGACCCACTAGATAAAGCTACATGCAAAATTTGGTAGCCGTATGCCTTATGGCTAGGTACGAGAAGATTTTTAAAGTTTCCCTATATAAGCCCATGTAAAGCTTGTGACCCCCGGGGCGGGGCCAATTTTAACCCCAGGGCTATAATTTCGGCACTCTTGGTAGAAGCCCACTTGATAAGGCTACATGCCTTATATGGCTAGGTACCAGAAGAATTTTAAAGTTTTCCCTATTTAGGCCCATATAAAACTTGTGACCCCCGGGGCGGGGCAAAATTTGACCTCAGGGCTATAATTTGAAGAAACTTGGTAGAGGTCCACCAAATAAAGCTACATGTCAAATTTGGTAGCCCTGGGCCTTATGGTTTCAGACGAGAAGAGTTTCAAAGATTTTCAATATTTTTCAGTTTTGTTGCCATGGCAACCAGAGTTTTTGAAAGAATCAAATTCTTTCAAGAAATTCTAAAGAGGACCATGGCAGGATTATTTCTGTGAAGTTTCATCAAAATTGGATGGGTAGTTTCTGAGAAGATGTTTGAAATAAAAGTTAACGCATGCACGTACGCACGACGGACACCGGGCCATGACATAAGCCAGATGGCCTTCGGCCAGTGGAGCTAAAAATTAGTTTATCATCTGTAAATGCTTTCAATAAGACCAATCTTAAATAATCTTGTTGGTAAAGAGTTAAATCAGAGTCTAGGAAAGTGTAACAGGCCACAATAGCGTAACAAAATACAACAACAACCAAATTAATCAACTCTTCTACACAAAATTACACTTAACAGTGCATACAGTGCACAAGTACAATATCATTCTTAGGCTTTATACCTTACATCCGCATAGTTCTATTGTTGTATATGTAGAGGCCTCTTAAATAGAGATTGTGAAGTGTTTTATACAGAACTTGGCATTTTTCAATCAAAAAAAAAAAAAAAAAAAATCCCTCTTGTATCACATGTATCAGTTGCACTCTTAAACTATCCTTAAAGTGTAACTTTCTTAATCAAGCAAAATTTAAAAGGGTTTTAGTTCTCACTGCAATTTTTTTATGGTGTTTAACATTTTGTCAACATTGTCTTATTACGTCCAGGCTGCCTGTACACCTACCCCTTTTTTTTGGATTCTTTTTACCAGAACTGTGTGCAATATTATTCTAAAGCCATGGGCTGCTTTCCCACATAGCCATTATCAAAACAACAATCAGAGTGGAGAGAGGAGTGAAATCTAAAGCAATAACTATCAACAACCCTTAGAAAGAAATGGGCAGAAATGGGGATTTCTACAAGCAAACTCCTAATTTTAAGCTATTTAAATTACTGACTGATCTACGTACTGGTCTCACTACGTGCACTCACTGTATGAACAATTCCTGCAAGTTTCAAAGAAATGAGACCAATGCAGTGGACTCTGTAGAGAAAACAAGGATCAGTCATAAAATGGCTCTATGTGCTAAACAGATGATTGGGTTTTCTTTTTCAATTGGCTTCTAACCCGTGAGGCTACAAAATAATTTTAGGAGGGTAAAAAAATGGATAAAAAGTGCAGACTATATCACATAAACATGAAATGTAAAATTTTCAATTTTAAATAGCTATTTTTCCCAAAACAATGATTGGAATTATTTCAACTTTTTCCCAAAAATTTTGTTTCAGAATCAAGTTAAAACCCTAACCATAGGACTTTAGCAATTATTGTAATAAACACTCTCTGCAAGTATCAAAGTAATGATTAATGCTATGCACTTTGACACACTGTTCTAATATCATGATTGGATTTTCTTTATTTTCAAAATGATTTCACTTCTTGAAAACACAAATCATCTGAACAAAATTCAAAAGAATTGGACTTTGGTAAAATTTGGACTTTATTTGATAAACAAACTTACACAAGTTTTTAACTTTAAATGCAACCTTTTTTCACTAATAGTCAAATTATCTTCAAATTCAGGTCATTTAAACACACTGTGCAAGTTTCACGCAATTCTGACAAGATACACGGACCCTATCACTTAAAGTTCCTAAACTATTCATTTTAAGCCAAATATAACTCATTTCGTCAATATTTTATCAAACTCTAGTCATTCTTGTGGCTTCATGACAATATCACCCCTGAGGTCCCCAGATTGCATAGATTATGATGGATAGAAAATGCAATTTTGGATTTGGCGGCTATCCACTCGTTCAATCGAAGATATCGGATGATGCTTGTCACATAATCGTGTACGATCTTTGCCTGGCATATACATGCGGCTTGCAAGAAAGTTGAGTAAAGATACTCTACGCAGGTATACTGTCACAACAATCTTTGTCACAAGAACCCAACAGCAAATTACTCTAGGATGTCGGAATTTTATATCAAGAGTGCAGTGAAATGATTTCAAAGACTGTAGAAATCACATTAGTATTTACCGTTTTTGGATTGCTGAAAGAAGGGAAAAAAAGACATGACCCAACAAATAAACAAGTGCACCATCTTCCATGTTGAAACAATAAGTAGCTTTCTTTTTTTAGATGATGGGTATGCAAATGACTCTAGCTATAAACTATTACGATTCCCCCATTGTTTACAAATTTGACTTGACGTAATTTTCTCCTGACCATGATTCACTTCCAATAACAAATCTGAAACTTCTTTTCATTCTTTTGGGACATAGATAGTTTTGATTTAATGATTTGAGCACAATCATCTGACTTCCTTATATTGGATTATAATTGACTGCAATCGAGTAGCATAGCCACTTTAAAGAAGAAAAAGACTAAAGGACAGACAGACAACAGCCTGCCATGGTATAAGCTCGCACCCGATTGAATCCAACAACCAACTCTGGAAAGAAATTTAAAGCTGAAAAATTACATTTCTGTTCCATAATTTCATCTATTTTTTCTGACACTTGCATAAATCATTCCTTTCAATCAAGGCGCAGAAGCCTCTGAAGCTATTTGTGATTAAACAAAAATACGACCAAAAATGTAGACTTTAACCTTTAAGCAAGGCTAATGAACGCGGACGGACAACAGACTTTAGCTTTAAAGTGACAAAACCTAAACAATCCATCAATATCTATGATTATTTTTTAAATGGATTGTTATGCATAGAAAACATAATTAATTTTCATAATCAATATTTATTAAGCATAACCTCTGTCCAATTTTTTACTGGAGACTGTACTGCGTAAGGTAGAAATCCTGTAACCCATAAAAAAATTGGGAATTTTCATACAGCAAAAAATTATTTTAGAAGTACACTATTTCCTACATAAAGGAAACAAGTATACTTACTTTTTTTGGTCAGATTCATAAAACTCTTGCGATATAGAGGGATTGTTGTTGATCTCTTGATATAACTGAAGTGGTCTTCGATAAAGTTCTGACGCGTCTATCAAATTCACTTCCATCAAAAATCCTTCAAAGTTAGGAGATTTGGATGATAGTGTGTTTAAAAATGACACAGGCTGAAACAAAAAATAATAATAATAGATGAGAATTAAATCTACTCAATATCCATTTACTCTAATTTTAACTTTGTCTTAAAGTGATTAATAGAATAAATTTATGTGTAATGTTTGTTTGTCAAAAAAAAAAAAAAGGAGCTAAAGGAAAAACTTGCTTAATATGAAGTATGTCCCCTTTGGCAACAAATTTTCAAAACCTTGTCTGCTGTTAGACGACTTGTCTAAAGAATGCAATATAGTAAACTGACTGGACCTTCAGACCATCGCAGACATGCCAATTTGAGCATATCATAACGTTATCTTTACATAATATTTGATAAAAAGAATGTTGTCTTTAACATGTCATCTTAAAATATAACGCATCTGTTATTGTTTCTCTCATGAATAGATATTGCTGTATATCAATGAAGCTTTTCAGTCTGTAAACTATAGCTCTGTAAAGTTTGGATTTATCTATCCACGATAAATTTCTAGGGGCAAAATATCAAATATATTGAATCACCATAAAAATGAAGACGTTCAACTCTGATAATATGAAAAAGGCAAAGCCTCAATACAAGCGACATGAATGACTTGTGGAACAAATATCTATTAATTCGAATGACGACCTAGATTCTAGATCTTGAAATCAAAGGGTTTTGAGTTGGAATTCCTGCTTTGCCAAAACTATTTTTGAGCGTTGTTAAAACTAGAAAGCATGTTTCTTTCGTGGATGTATGTGAAAAAAAGGTTCCTCGGCAATTTTTTAATTTAATATCCAGAAAAAAATAACTTAGAGTGATTACTGGTTCACGTACTTTTAAAGAACATTTTACAGGGACATTTCCTCACTGCAAGTAGATCTAGATCTATAAGAGAGAGAAAAAAAGAAAAGACAGAACGGAAGAAATTCACGGTCACATTTTCACATTGCAAGTAAAAGGGAGAAGGGAAAAACCCTTCACTTTTTATAGATCTATATAGTTCCATGGACGTTGCTGTCTTTCTGCAATACCACCAGTAGCTTTGATCGCCAGAGAATCATGTGACCGCCACATTTTCAAGGGTTTAGTTGGTGACTAAGGTCGACTGGATTCTTTTCATCGCTACCCGGGCGCTACTGCAGCGACACTTGATCATTCTCGGACCTGATTTACATCGTGATCTCTCTATCTTTGGAGAATTATGTTTTTTTTTCCGAGTATGATTTTTAACACGTTAACTCTCCGACATTATTTCATTTGTGGATCTGTCAATGACGGCATGTTTTTTCTTGAGTTTCTTTAGAATTAAAGCGTGTAGATCGCCAAAATTAGATTATTTGTAGCTGTCCTTTTTCGTCCAATCTGCTTTCCTACACGTCCATCATTGAAACAGTGATCAGTATAGAGAGAGGAATGAATTCTGTCGCAATGACTAGATCTATCGTCAATCCTAGGACAGAGATTTGATGAGTTATCGGATAGATATCCAACTTACTGTAAAAAAACCTCCGAACTTTTAGATCTATTAACAAGCTTCTAACGTTATAACATTTGAATAAATATATTTGAGTCATGTTCTGGCAAAAGGGGGTTTTATGCATCTCCGTGATGCATGATACCAAGCAAGTCATCACATAATTATAGATCCATATAATCCATTTGATATGATAACTGACTGAATTACGAGGCATGCATACTGGTCCTTTGACATGCAGAAAATTGATCAATAGATCTAGCCTAGAATTTTGATTCAGGTCAGCTTGCGCGGACTGCACAGGCAGACCTGGGTCGATAGTTTTTGCAGATGCATTAAGCCCCCTTTTCACCGGTCATGACTCCGACTTTCTCTGTAAATGGTATTTTAAAATAGTCAAAAAACTAGCTGCCAAGCCCCGGTAGCGCAGTCGGTAGCGTATAGGACTCAAGAACAGGGGTTGCTGGTTCGATACCCAGCTCGGTCAATTTCTTTCCGAGGACTGATGATAGTCATTGCGACAGGATTCATTCCTCTCTCACCGCTAATCTTTATTTCGACGATGGTTATGTTGGAAAGCAGCCAGTAGCTTGGAAAGAAAATTGTGTGGAGTACTGGTAAAAGAAACTCCAGGAAAGCATGGATAGGTGCATTGGCCGCCTTGATACAACTGAAATAATGTATAAAACGGCGTTAAACACCATATGATCAATCAATCAATCATCAATCATAAAACTAGTTTAGTCATGATTTCTTCGACACAATATTTTCCGCGAAAAACCGGCTCGTTCATGACGTAAAATAGTATGATTAATGACGTCATCATTTGCTAGCAAAGATCATTGCGTATATTTATACAAAAATAGACGTTTAATACGCTGAAAGTAAGGAAGAAATTAGATAATGTGTACTCATTAAACTGACATGTTTTTTAAGTAATCATACGATCGATAGATATTGTCATTTTTGACCAATCAGGTAATTGTGCGAAAGATTGTGATACGTGTGACGCTGTGCGACCAACCGGAAGACACTCAATTTTTAGTCATCCCCTTCTAGATTTAGACTAAAACCCAGAACGAAGTCGGAATTTTGTTTTTAAAAATCTAGAACGGTGTTACCGCAAAACCAGCTTCGCTCGTTATAAATCAGAGATAAAATAGAATGATTGGGTTGAACTTTCAAAACACAGATTTCTCCTTTTTCTCAGAAGAATTTTAAAAAAATTCAGTTGTGTTTATATGTGACTCCTTTTGAGCTGTGCTGCTGTTGACGCACGAAGCAAACTTTCAATAACAGGGCTCTGCTTAGTACTAGAACTATCAGTGCTTAATACCCCTGTCTGGTGCTTTAATCTAAGAAACAGCATATTTTTATCTAACCTTCATTTTGAACAAAATTTCACAACGGCTCAAAGCAATATATTTCCAATCATACGAAATTATTACAAGAGCACCAGAGGTCCTGTGTGACTCAGTGGTAAAGTGTCAGACTTGTAACCTGGAGACCACAGATTTGATCCTCAGTCGAAGGACGAAACTTTTCACAGTCTTCAGTAATAACGAGCGACAGCGAGTTACAGGCGAAGCCCGTAACGAGCGAAGCTCGTTTTGCGGTAACACCGTTCTAGATTTTTAAAAATGAAATTCCGACTTCGTTCTGGGTTTTAGTCTAAATTTAAATAGGGATGACTAAAAACTGAGTGTCTTCCGGTAAGTCGCACAGCGTCACACGTATCACAATATTTCGCACAATTACCTGATTGGTCAAAAATGACAATAGTTACGAGGGGTGATCAGAAAGAACGTGGACCAGTGCCGGTATCGGAATATTGTTATAAAAAACAACTTGGAGTGTTCACTATTTTTGAAAGTAACCTCCTTTGAGTTCTATACACTTATTCATTCTTGATTTCCACGCGCTAAGCACGTGAGGGAGCGCGTCACGTGACGTTACTATCAAGGACCCGGTCATAGCGAGGGTTAGCTCCTCTCTGCTCTCGTAGTGTATGCCACATAGAAAATCTTTCAAAACAGGAACTAGTCAGAGGTCACATAAAGTCAGGACTAAATTATACGGAGCGTTGGCAAGTGTTTCTATGTTTAGTTTTTGCAAAGTTTCCAGTACAAGTGTGGCTTTGTGAGCTAAGGCGTTACCTTGTAAAGTGACGACACTCCCCAGGACTTCTGGCTGTGTTTTTCGTATGGTGTTTGTGAAATTTATTTGAATAATGTGGGCATAAAACTCAGTATTGACTGTAGTATGTATAGATACAACATGATTTAGAAGGAAAATAAGGGAACAGAAATACATGATATAGATGACTTTACCAAGTGACTTAGAATGGTTGGCTTTACCAACGGAAGGCGATGTTGGATGTTTCAATACACTGCTTTGTTGTTTAGATTTAGTCTCGTTAAAGTGTGCCTATGTTTCATCGCATGTTACAATACGATCAGTAAAGTTTGACCCCTCTACCCTATTGCGTTCTGAAATTTCTTAACAGATTTCGACCCTAACCCCCATTTTCTTGAGCGTCAGTTGCCGAGGTACCCACATCGTGCAAACACGCGACATTCCAAGATTCTCCGTCAAAATCTCCTGAGCACTTCTATATGAATTGTCAAATGTGTCAGCTATTTTCCTGACAGTATCTCGGCGATCTTGTTTTACATGCTGCTCTATATCCGTTAGGATTTTGTCTGTGACTGATGTTGATGGACGGCCAGATTTAGGATCATCTTTAACAGTATCGCACCCTTGTCTAAACCGGTCCGATCCATGTACGAATATAAGATTTCTTGAGTGCAGAGTCCCCTTAAACTGTTTCAAAATCGGTTTTGATTTCCGATAAATACTTTCCGAGTTTGACGTAAAACTTTATGGTTACTCTCGGCTCAAATAAAACGTCGTCCGATATTTTGGACCACTAATGCAGTATATGACGTCATTAAAATGACGTCATACTTTACCTACTTGAATATAACAACATTTGAAAGCTTGGGTCAGTTACCAGATAATTAATGCTCATCTATGCAATTTTTTGTAATCCTACGTGAAGTAGTTTTCAAAATAATGAGGTGGTCCACGATCTTTCTGATCACCCCTCGTATCTACCGATCGGATGATTACTTAAAAATGATTGTCATTTTAATGAGTATAGATTATCTAATTTCTTCCTTACTTTTAGCGTATTTAACGTCTATGTTTGTATAAATATATGCAATGATCTATGCTAGCAAATGATGACGTCATTAATCATGCTATTTTTACGTCATGCACGAGCCGTTAATTCACAGAAAATACTGTGTCGAAGGAATCATGACTAAATTAGTTTTTTGACTGTTTTAAAATACCATTTACTCAGAAACTCGGATTTATCATCTGTGAAAAGGAGGCTTAATGCATCTGCAAAAATTACCGACCCAGGTGTGCGTGTGCAGTCCGCACAAGCTGACCTGATTCAAAACTCTATGCTAAATCTATTGATCAATTTTCTGCATGCCTTGTGTGCATGCCTTGTGATTCTGTCAGTTATCATACAAAATAGATTATATGGATCTATACGAGATTATGTGATGACTTTCTTGGTATCATGCATCACGGAGATGCATTAAACCCTCTTTTACCGCAACATGGCTCAAATACATTTATTCAAATGTTATCTGAGAGAAGCTTGTTGATAGATCTAGATCTAAAAGTTTGGGGGGTTTTTTTAACCATAAGTTGTATAGCTATCCGATAACTCTGCAAGTTTCTATCTTAGGAGTCATTGCGACAGAATTCATTCCTCTCTCTACACTATTCACTGTTTCAACGATGGACGTGTAGGAAAGCAGATTAGGTGAAAAAAGAAAGCTACAAATAATCTGATTTTAGCGATCTACTCACTCTCATTTTAAAGAAACTCTGGGACATGTAAACCATGGGTAGGTGCTCTTGCCACCATGTACAGATCTACAAGTGAAATAATGTCGAAGTATAAAAGTGTTTAAAATCATAGTCGAATAATACATCACCATTCTCCAAAGATGGAGGGATCAAGATGTGAATGAGAATGATCAAATGTCGCTGCAGTAGCGGCCGGGTAGCGGGGAAACAATCCAGTCGACCCTAATCACCAAAGTGAAGGTTTTTTTTTTCCCTTCTCCATTTTACATGCAAAATGTGACCGTGAATTTCTTCCTCTCTGTTTTTCTTCTTTTCTCTCTCTTATACATCTAGATCTACATGCAGTGAGAAAATGTCCCTGTAAAATGTTCTTTAAAAGTAGGTGAAACAATAATCATTCCAAGTTTTTTTTTTCTGGGTATAGATCTAAATTAACACAATTGCCGAGGAACTGTCTTAATTTCGTTAAGGGAATCCGGTACCGTTCGCCCCATTTCACATACATACATCGACAAAAGGAGCATGCTTTCTACCCCTGACAACGCTCAAAATTACTTTTGGCAAAGCCGGAATTCGAACTAAAAACCCTTTGATTTCAAGATCAAGAATGCGGTAACCGGAAATTGGAGAGGAATTATGTAAGCGCTGCTTTCGTTCCGATCCATTTCTGCAGGATTATTTTTGTTAATTGATTGTATTGTATTATTCATGTATGTTGTATTTCTGTAGAATAAAATATGTTTAAATTAAATTAAGATCAAGAATCTAGGGCGTCATTCGAATTATTAGATGAATTTGTTCCACAAATCATTCATGTCGCTCGTATAAAGGCTTTGCCTTTTTCATATTATATTAAAATCATGAGAAAATTTAAAGTTTTTGAACAAAATCGATGATGCAGATGCTAACTGGGCTTTGACAATACCTCAGGTTTCATTCGGAAAAAAAACAACAACAACAGCAACAAAAAGCTATGCCTAGCCTACGATATTTTATGTGTGAATATAGGAAGACAATGGCTAGCAAACAACTAATATGAGAAATAAGAGTTATGAAAAAAAAAAAAGTTGATAGATCTATTTCCTTAATAGAATAAGTAGTCTCTTAAGGACAGTAGATTTTGCTTTGGATTTCAAGAATGCATGTGTGAATGTCAAGTGATCAAATGATACTGATCAATAACACATGTCGATTATGTGGTATTTTATTCAAAAAAATACAATGAAGTCATATTAGATCATATAGTTCCAGCCGGCCTTCACATTTTTTTCGAAGTCAATAAAAAGCTATTGCTTTATCTTTATGCTTGCTGAGCAAACAGAGTCATTCTACACTGTGTTTAACAAAAAAGTTTGATTTGCAACAAAAAAAAAAATTGAATAAGCCCCTCAAAAAACTGACACTTAGAAAATGTGTGTTGAAAACCAATAACTTCTAGTTAAGTGTTGTACAAAGACAGCAAAATGAAGGAAGGAGTTCCGGATACAGATTTACCTTTGTGCATGACAGTTTTCAGGCAGACAGGCTGGTCATACTTCCAAAATCTTTGCCGTCAGGCAACAAAATAATGCTTTATACATAGTATATTAAATACGTAGAAAGTGATGCCCGAGACAAGAATCACATGATATAAAGGATCCGACATAAGTTGGCGTTTGAAGTAAAATTTGAGCCAAGCTCTGGCAAAAGGGGGCTTAACGCATCTCCGTAATGCATTGTACCAAGCAAGTCATCACTTAATTAGGGATCCATATAATCCACATTGTCTTACCAATAACTGGATCTGGAAGTAGACTGATCCTTTGACATACAGAACATTGACTAATAGCGAAAGGTTTTGGTCCAGTATTAAGCCTCCTTTTGCCAGAACTTGGCTCAATTTAATATAAGGGTATAGGAAAATATTATTTAAGGCTCGCTTCATAACATTTTTCTTGACGAGTTTAATAAAATGTTATCTCAAAGCCAACGAATAGCAGATTCTTTTTATCACATAACTGTATGTCAAGAATTACTTGAAAAATACTTTGATCTCCGTGATAACCCTACATATGCATGAAGAAGAACAATTTACTGCTTTGAAAAGGGTGTATCTTCAGGGCTTGAAATAGTTCCAAAAAAAGCTGAGCTATAATTACTTGATCTTAAATCTGAAAATAGTACAAACCTCGGCTTTACCAAAATCAACGATTTCTAAGTTGAATTAATCAGAAAATTTATGAAGTTTTTTTTTAAATTCATGGACAAAAATATAATGTTTTAACATAACATGTCACATTACACTCTTATATGATGTTACAAGAGATGTGTAAGATAACAAAATAAGTAATTGCTATATTACACTGAAAGCAAAGCAGGTTATGCGATAAAATTATATATTGTGAAACTTTTGACATCTTACGTTGAGACTATTAACAGCATTTCTAAAATCTTCAAATGGGGTAGTATCTCTTATGGTAGTGCTAGACTCCTTGCTCTCTCCTTCCGTACTTCTTATATAATTCGTGGCATCAGATTCAGGGTTGGATTGATCAGCTAGTTTGTCATATAAAGCTTGGTATGTTTGGCGTATGTCGGTAAGCAACCTGCTTGAATCTTCTGTCGAACTTTCATCGGAGTTTTCTTCATTCTCCTTTGCTACTTCTGATTTATCTAAAATGTAATTAACCTTTTACCACACATTCCCGAGTTTCCCGAGTTTCAACAACCTCAAAGAAGAAGGACTTTTGAAAACATTGTGGGAAAAGGAGAAAATGCTAGTTACCGCATAATTATTTTCTGCTATTTCAAAAAAACTACCATTTGCATCCTATTTAATTTGTTGTCTGCAGACTTTGTTTGTCGTTTGGTAAAGAGTTAAGGTTATCATGCCTTCATTATAAACAAGAGGGCCATGATGGCCCTGAAGTCGGTCACCTGAATCTTTTGACCAAACATGACCCATTTTCAATCTTTTTCGAGATATTATGACAAATATTCTACCAAGCTTTCATAATAATGGCCTCTAGGTTGTGAAAATTTGGCCTCTAGGTTGTACACAAGCTTTTTCTAGAATTTCCCTCAGTGACCTACTTTTTAGCCAAACATAGCCCATTTTCCCACTGTAGATATTATCAAAAAAAGATTCTGACCACCTTTCTTTTGGACAGAAAGTGTGGCCTCTAGAGTGTACACAAGGTTTTTCAAAGATTTAACATGGCGACCGAGGTTTTTTTACCTAATGTGACCCATTTTTAATTTCATCATATTGATTATCAAGAAAAACATTCTAATTTTCATAAGTATTGGAGAAAAAATGTTGACTCTAAAGCTACACAAGCTATTTTAAAGATTTGACCTGATGACCTAGCCTTTGACCCGATGTGACCCATTTTCAAAGTCTCTCAAGATATCACCAAGACAAACATTCTGACCAACTTTCATGAGTATTGCACTGAAAATGTGGCCTCTAGAGTGTACACAAGGTTTTTCTAAGATCTGACCTTCTGACCTAGCTTTTGACCCGACATGATCCGTTTTCAAACTCATCCAAGAAATCATCAAGACAAATAGTCTGACCAAGTTTCATAAGTAGTGAACTTAAAATGTGGCCTCTAGAGCGTACACAAGGTTTTTCTAAGGTATGATCTAGTGACCCAGTTTTTGACCCGACATGCCCCATTTTCAAACTGGTCCGAGATATCATCAAGACAAACACTCTGACCAATTTTCGAGAGTTTTAGATTGAAAATGTAGTCTCTACAGCGTTCACAAGGTTTTTCTTAGTTTTGACCTATTGACCTAGTTTTTTACCATACAGGACCCACTTTCAAACTGGTGTGAGATATCATCAAGACAAACATTCTGACCAACTTTCAAGAGTTTCGGACCGAAAATGTAGCCTCTTGTGAATACACAAGGTTTTTCTAAGATTTGACCTAGTGACCTAGTTTTTGACCCGAAATGACCCATTCTCTAAGTTGTCTGAGATATCATCAAGACAAACATTCTGTTAAAATTTCAAGAGTTTTTTTACTCAAATTATGGCCTTTAGAGCGTACAGAAGGTTTTTCTAAGATTTGACCTAGTGACCTAGTTTTTGACCCGACCTGACCCATTTTTGAACTCATCTGATATAATTTCAAGATAAACATTCTGACATAATTTTAAGAGTTTTGGATTGAAAATGTGGCCTTTAGAGCGTACAAAAGGTTTTTCTAAGATCTGACCTAGTGACCTAGTTTTTGACCGACCTGACCCATTTTCACACTCGTCTGAGATATCATCAAGACAAACATTCTGACCAACTTTCAAGAGTTTTGGACTGAAAATGTGGCCTCTAGAGCGTACACAAGGTTTTTCTAAGTCATGACCTAGTGACCTAGTTTTTAACCCGACCTGACCAATTTTCAAACTCATTTGAGATACCATCAAGACAAACATTCTGACCAACTTTCAAGAGTTTTGGACTGAAAATGTAGCCTCTAGAATGTACAAATGGTTTTTCTAAGATTTGACCTAGTGATCTGGTTTTTGACTTGACCTGACCCATTTTCGAACTTGTCCAAGATATCATCAAGAAAAACATTTTGGAGTATTGGACCAAATATGTGGCCTCTAGAGCATACACAAGGTAAAAGTTGACGACACACGAAGCACCACACACGACGGACACAGCACAATTACTTTGTGCTCAGGTGAGCTAAAAAAATAAGATAATGATATTGGCAGACTATCATAAGGAACACGCGTATGAAGTTTCATAAATTTTCGTCAAGGATTTTGAGTTAAAGAGATACTGATCCATAACGGAACTACAGATGAAGCCCCCTTCTTCTATGTCATCGTATTATATCAAAAAAGCAAAAAAAAAAAAAAAAAATAAATAAATAAATAAACATCGGCAGACATTATAAGGAACACCTGTATGAATTTCTATTAGTTTTTGTCAAGGATTTCAGAAGATATCTGTCCGTAAAGACGGACGAACAGACGGTCATTGGTCCATGATAAACTTATACATTTAGCCCCCTTTTTTCATGACATGGCATTTCATGAAATAAAAACAAGTACCTATTGTCTGTGGCTTGTGATAAACAACAAAAAGATGAAGTTTCATAACATATTGTCCTGTAGTTAAAGAGATATTGGTCCATAATGAAAATATACGTATAGCTCCCTTTTTCCATACCACGACATTTAATCAAAAAAGCTAAAATAATGATATTGGCGGACTATCATTAAGAATACACGTATGAAGTTTCATAAATTTTCGTCAAGGATTTTGAGTTAAAGAGATATTGATTCTTAATAGAAATATACATGAAGCCCCTTTTTTATATGGCACCGTATTTAATATCAAAAAAGCAAAAAAAAGATAAATAAACATCGGCAGACATTATAAGGAACACCTGTATGAATTTCTATTAGTTTTTGTCAAGGATTTCAGAAGATATCTGTCCGGAAAGACGGACGAACAGATGGTCATTGGTCCATGATAAACTTATACATTTAGCCCCCTTTTTTCATGACATGGCATTTCATGAAATAAAAACAAGTAACTATTGTCTGTGGCTTGTGATAAAGAATATAAAGATGAAGTTTCATGACATTTTGTCCTGTAGTTAAAGAGATATTGGTCCATAATGAAAATATACGTCAAGCCCCCTTTCTCCATGACACGTCATTTAAAAAAACAAGGGTATATAACTGTGGTGTTGCATGGTCAACCTGTGTGAAACTTGTTGTACTGCATTTCCTAATGGTGGTTGATACATGTTACAAGTTCGATGTAAAAACTCTGTATAGTTTTCAAGGTAAGACTCAAAACAAAAGTTCACTCTATATATATCTTTATGTCCTACTTTGTGATCCCCGGGGCAGGGCAAATTTTGACCCCAGGGGCATCATTTGAACAAACTTGGTAGAGGTTCACCAGGAGATGATTCATACAAATGATCAAAACTCTAGGCCTTCTAGTTTCAGACACGAAGATTTTCAGAGTTTGCTCTATATACGATTTCGCCCAAATTTGTGACCCCTGGGGCGGGGCCAATTTCGACCCCAGGGGCATCAATTGAACAAACTTGGTAGAGGACTACTAGAAGATACTACATACCAAATCTCTGGGCTTTCTAGTTTCAGACAAGAAGATTTTTAAAGATGTTGTAAATTTCCCCTTTTTTGTTGCCGTGGCAGCCAGAGTTAATGGGTTAATTCAATTCTTTTAACAACTTTGGTAGAGCTTCCTCCAAGGAACATGCCTGCCCGGTTTAGGAGAAGATGTTTAAAGGAATTGTGGACAGACGGACAGATGGACGCCCGACAACGACCGATCACAATACCTGAGCAATTTACCTTTACAATATTCTCTCACCTTCAAACTCATTGAGGTTAAGTTATGTTTCATTTTTTTTTTCTAATTGGACAAGGTCTTTAGCCACAGGAACCGTTTCGAAAACTTGGACGGCAAGACACGTGGACGGATTGACGGGCAGAGGACAACAATTACTCTTTCAGAAACTTATGCTCTTTGAGCAACTTATTCTCAGGTGAGCAAACGGACATCCATTTACGTAATAACTATTATAATTATTTCCTGGGCCTTGCAGATCTACCAGTATTAAATGTGATTTAGATAAAATAAACGAATTTTTACAAATAGGCTACTATTCTCAAGAACCTCATGTTGGATAATATAATGGTATGGCTTCAAGATCTTTCATTTAATTTTTTACTTCAGTAATTTTATGCTTTCAGTGCATATTTGTACCCATGCAACAACACATCCGCATACAAAAACAAGCTTCAAACGGCAAAAAAAAAACTAATTTACAGTTTTTAATCATCAGTAGCTCCGCTACTATATACAACTTTGTAACATGATAATGCTTCAAGTTGCTCTGCATTAATTCAACAAAGAGTATCAGTAAAGTAGTGTTTTACCATTAAGTTGGGCTCCTCCAAGCTCTCTTTCAACATCGGAAACTTTACTAATCTCGTTCTTATTTTCTGTTAGCTGATTTTCCTGTATTGTAGTTTGTTCACTCCCCACTTTTTGGTATTTATCTTTTGTCTTTTCTTTTGTATGATTTCCATTCCCATACTGAAAGATTTGAATTGCTATGAAAAACTTAAATCTTATAAAATAAAATCAGAACACCACTCTTCATTACTTTCTTGTCTGTCTGTCTGTCACACAATTTGTAACTCTTAAAGCACCAGAGCTATTGAAATCAAACTTCACAGGAATGTTGATCAGAAAATTTTGATGTAATTCTTTATTGTTCTTCAATTCTCATGCCCTGAAAACTACTGTTTTATCAACAACTAAAAATCCAAAAGTTTTGTGGTGTGCATATTCCTTTAACTATTTGGGCCAGAGTAATGTTAATCAACACAAGTTGTTTTGCATATCAGCTTTAAAAAAATTCTCCAGGTTCTTACTTCAGAGTTATTGCCTGTGATATCATTAAATGGCATGAACTTTGTATGGGCATACCTTATATAACCACTAGGGCACAGTTATCAAGCTTCACAGGAATTTCAATCAGTATGATATTGTTATGCAATAAGAATTTCCTAATTTCCCCCCTCCTTTGTAACTAATGCGTCATTTAGTCTTTAACTTAAACCTACATCTATTTGTTTTGTGAATAATAACAACTCCCTTTGGCTTGATTCACTTTGCTTAGAAGGGATGTTGATCAGCATGAGTTGTTGTTCATCATGTATAGATAAAATCTTCCCTTTAGGACTCCAAAGTTATTGTCCCTGACAACTTTGATTTGCACAAATAACATGCTAAGAATTTTTTTTGCCTTTCTCTAAAAACTCTTAAGCTCAAAGCGTGAAAAGTTGTTGTGAACCTTTGAGTACTAAGTTGTATCCCTTAAAGGACAAGAAAACAATCAGAGGAAATCAGGAGTTAATTTTCCTATAAGCTTAACTATAGCTTGTTATCACCAAAATGCAAAGCTTCAGTGCCAACACTTAAACCACTGTCTAGTTCTGGAGAAAAACATTCTTTTGTTAAATAGGTTTACAAAATGGCTGCCATATTACTAACACCGTCAAACCAGAACTTGTTTTTCTACAAAGATACAGATGTCTCCCCTCTTTTTGGTGTCAGAAAGATTGATATGTGACCAAGGCGATTTCTGACTGAAATAATGGTCATTTTTCTCTAACGGTTTTCGAGTTATAGAGTGGACACGAAATCATACGTAAAATGAGTAAGGAAAATAATCAAAGGGAAATAACTCGAAAAAATATACAAGTCAGAGTTATGGTTCTTGTGCATGACACTTCGTCTCATGGTGCTTTACAAATGTGTGACGTTTTATCAAAATATCTAATAAGGTTTTCGAGTCATACAGCAGACACGATTTGTGACGGAAAATAATCAAAGGGAAATAACTCAAAAAATATACAAGCCAGAGTTATGGTTCTTGTGCATGACAATGTCTTATGTTGTTTTACAAATGTGTGAATTTTTATCAAAACACTTAAAAGGTTTTCGAGTTGTAGAGCAGACACGATTTGTGACGGAAAACAATCAAAGGGAAATAACTCAAAAATATACAAGCCAGAGTTATGGTTCTTGTGCATGACACCTCGTCTCATGGTCCTTTACAAATGTGTGAAGTTTTATGAAAATATCTTAAAAGATTTATGAGTTATAGAGCAAACACAATTTGTGACAGAAAATAATCAAAGGGAAATAACTCAAAAAATATACAAGCCAGAGTTACGGTTCTTGTGCATGACACTTTGTCTCATGGTGCTTTACAAATGTGTGAAGTTTTATCAAAATATCTTAAAAGGTTTGACTTATAGAGCGGACATGATTTGTGACGGACAGACAGACGGACGGACAGACGGACGCACGGGGAAAAACAATATATCTCCCAACCCTGACGGGGGGAGACATAATTGATTTATAGAAATTTTGCCATGGGTTAGGGAGGCTACATGCAGAACTTATTATTAGATAAATATAAAAACTTAATTCCTGTGAACAATTTACTTTATTTGTTATTGTTTTTTTTAATCGGACCATCAAGAGGCCACATGTATGAATCTGAATGATTTTAGCAATGTGATTTAGGAAAACAGGTTTAAAGAAATTATTCTTAAAGGAAACGCGCAATGATCTTAAAGCTTCTAATGAGTACTTCAAGCTGACACGAGCTCAAAGCATGTATCTTAAACTTTACTCATTTTTTCCTTAAGACTTGTTCTCATAATAAAAATTCATGTTTCAAAAAGTCTTGTTAGATTCAATATTAAATCTGCTCCGCAGCATTTAAAGTCAGTATGTTGTTACATACAGTTGTAAAAAAGCGATTACACAGTCCCTGTTTTGTAAATATTGGTTTGCAGAAGTTCAGATGCCCCCTTTTGGCTTCCACAATCGGCAACATTTGAGCTAATATTTAAGATGGCGCCATGTACTGGTCTATTTTTTTCTTATCCCAGTCTAATATCCGAAGAATAAGAGCCTTGTGGAGCTAGGAAAAATAAGCCCGCAAGAAGCTCTCAAGGGCATGTCACATTTGACTCCCTACTGTGAGCTTGACCTTTCAGTCTGGCGTCATAAAAATAGCTCTGCACATGGTCAAATCAGGGTGAACGTTTGTATAAAACTTTCTAAACAGCGGGCCATAATGGCCCTGTATCGCTCCTCTGGCTTATATGTACAAACTATACATACTAAACATTACAATCCTAGGCAAAACAGCTTCGAAAATAAAACTTACAAAGTTTTCTCTTCAAAAGCACATGTGAAAGTTGTGGCCTCTTGGCAAAAGCCATTTTTGACCACGGAGCTATTATTACTTGAATACCAAAAAAGGTCCACAAAATAAAGCCACATGCCAAATAATACAGGTCTAGGCCGTATAGATATAAACAAACAAGAAGATTTAAAAAGTTTTCTCCATATAAAGCCCCTGTAAAATAAAAGAACCATGGGGGGGGGGCTAATTTTGATCCTGATCTCAGGGCAGTTTTTCTTTTTTTTTTCGTTTTTTTTTTTTAAATTCAGAAGTGATCCAAATTTGGTAGCCTTTCCCGTCGCTGTCTCGTCCTTCACTTTTTGTCCGGTGATCGTTTGCTCTATTAGGTAATGACATGTAGATACAGCAGTCAAAAAGCTACCATGGAATGAATATATTTATTTATGATTCAATATTAGTCTTTTTTCATTAACATTGGCGAGTTCCGATTGGCTGAAAAAAAAATTTCATAGCTCATGAAAAAAAAAAAAAAAAAAAAAAAAAAAATCAGCAGTGCCGGAACTACTTTTGCAGTCAAACTAATGTAAACAAACATATATACGAGATTTCATAATGTTTTTCGTACTGATTTTATATCGAGTCCGAAGTTGAAATTGCTAGCTGAATTTATTTTTTCTGAATACTGAAAAAAAAAATCCAGCAGTAAATTCAAAGACAGAGCTGAAAACTAATTGTTACTCTGCTGGGTTTAAATAATCCTATTTTCAACTTAATTCTAGCGTATTGAACTTCTAATAATAAGTCCACTCAATCTGCAAATGTTCAATACTATAATGACGTCATGAATTACGTCATTTTTACGTCATGAAGGAGCAGTTTTACCGCGATATGAAATATCAATGAAAAGGACAGTAAATAAATACGCAATGTTGGATTTACAAAAACATAGCAGTTAGTATTATTTAAGTGCATATTTGTTGTTTGTGATATTGAACTATAAGGAACGAAGAGAACTTTTTGTTTTGTTTTCATGGAGGTATGAAAAAAAATACCTAAAGTGTGATTAGGTTTTTTTTTTTCATACCTCCATGAAAAAAAAAAACATTCTCTTCATTCCTTAAATGAATTTTGTTCCAAGACAGTGAACACTGTTGCAAATGGGACTGCAATGTTAGGAAGATTAGAAACACAACCGACTTAAAAACATACCTAAATACCACACAGATAGGAAATGATACCAGGATATTATACCATTAAAGATCAGTATGAAAATTGGCACCTAAGGTTACAAACTTATATTTTGTTTTAGGTCCATTGACCAATTTCAAACAGAGGTTCAAGAGATATAAAGGAGACGCAATTTATAAGTGTGTGACTTTTAACAACCGTACTGTGACCTTGACCCTGGAACCTGGCATGCGAAACCTCAGTTCTGAATGTTCAAGTTGCATGCATGTGTGAAACATATTTGATAATAGATCAGAGTTTCAAGAGATATGAAGGGAAGCATAAACTGTTTAGCTCTAAGGAGCCAGGCACTATAGACCTGAAGGAAGCTATCAGGGGCAAGTCACCTTTGACCCCTGGACCGATCTTGATGTTTGAGCCTGGTATCTGAAAAATCAGCTCTGCGCGTCCTAAAAATCAAATTGCAAACACGTGTAGAAATAATTTTCTTAAAAAGAGCAAGGGATTCAAGAGCTATGGATGGGACATGATTTGGGAGGGCATGACCTTTGACACCTGATATGACCTTAAAGTTGAAGTCTAGCTTCAACGACCTGAGCTCTGCACATTGTTTTATCAAGTTTGAAAACGGTATAAAATATTTTCAGTACCGGACAAGGGGTTTTGGATATACTAAGTAGACAAACAAGAGGACCATGATGGTCCTATATCGCTCACCTGAGTACTAAGCAGTAAAGGTCTAAAATAAAGATGAATACCAAATATCGAGGTTCAAGGCCAAATGATAGTGAAACAAGAGCAGCAAATTGTCGCAAGATATGCCCATCCCACTGCCAGTTGTCAAGGAGGTATAATATTGCAAAGGGCAGGTAATGCAACAAACATGTTTACCAAGTCTCAAGTCAATTTGACTTGAGACTTCAAAGTTCCGTTCCGGACAAGCAAGAAAAACTGTAAAAATGAAGATCAAAGTTGAATTACTCAAAATCCACGCTAGGTAGAGTTATTGTTCTTGCGCACTGTACTCCGTAATATTGCAACAAACATGCATACCAAATTTGAAGTTGTTCTGACCTGAGATGACAGAGTTATATTCCGGACAAGCACTAAATGCTGTAAAAATGACAATCAAAGGGAAATAACTCAAAGACAGCACAAGGTTGAGTTAGAATTCTTGTGCACTGCACTTCCAAATATTGCAACAAATAAGCATACCAAATTTCAAGTCATTCCTACTTAAGATGACAAAGTTTTGCTCCAGACAAGCAAGAAATGCTATAAAAATGAAGGTCAAAGGGGAATAACTCAAAATTTGTGCTAGGAAGAGTTATGGTTCTTGTGCACTGCACTCCATAATATTTCAACAATCATGCATACCAAATTTGAAGATGTTCACGCTGGAGATGACAAAGTTATATTCCAGACGAGCAGAAAATGCTGTAAAAATGATGATCAAAGGGAAATAACTCATAGACAGTATGAGGTAGAGTTATGGTTCTTTCACACTGCACTCCGTATTATTGCAACAAACACAAATGCCAAGTTTTAAGTCAATCGGACTGGAAATGACAAAGTTATGCTCCAGACAAAGAACTATTCTAAAGAACTTTATAACTCAAGGGGAAATAACTCCAGTCGTTCTGGTCCGATTAGACCCATAATCAATCTCATCCAAGATCTTATAGTCATATATATTTTGACCAAGTTTGGTGCTGACTGGTTGATATTTGTAGATGCTAGAGTGTAAACAAAGTCAAATATAGCAATTTTTCTAATTCAAGGGCAAATAACTCCAGTTGTTCTGGTCTGATTAGACCCATAATCGAACTCATCTGAGATCTTATGGTCATATATATTTTGACCAAGTTTGGTGCCAATTGGTTAATAATTGTAGATGCTAGAGTGTAAACAAAGTCAAATATAGCATTTTTTCTAATTCAAGGGCAAATAACTCCAGTCGTTTTGGTCTGATTTGACCCATAATCAAACTCATCCAAGATCTTATAGTCATATATATTTTGACCAAGTTTAGTGCCGATTGGTTAAAAATTGTAGATGCTAGAGTGTAAACAATGTCAAATATAGCATTTTTTCTAATTCAAGGGCAAATAACTCCAGTCGTTTTGGTCTGATTTGACCCATAATCAAACTCATCCAAGATCTTATAGTCATATATATTTTGACCAAGTTTGGTGCTGATTGGTTGATATTTGTAGATGCTAGAATGTAAACAAAGTCAAATATAGCAATTTTTCTAATTTAAGGGCAAATAACTCCAGTTGTTCTGGTCCGATTAGACCCATAATCGAACTCATCTGAGATCTTATGGTCATATATATTTTGACCAAGTTTGGTGCTGATTGGTTAATATTTGTAGATGCTAGAGTGTAAACAAAGAAATGTGAATGGACGGACGGACGACGGACGGACGACGGACGCCGACGGACGGTGACTGATCACAATAGCTCATCCTGAGCACTTCGTGCTCAGCTGAGCTAAAAATTGTTATGGAAGAGTGGAGACACAGAGAGATGAATTAATACAGGGCAATTACTCAAACAGTACAGGACAGAGTAACTGATCCTGTAGTCTGCACTTGTTGTCAATGTGGTCTATTTGTACTTGAAGTTAGATGGCAATAGCTTTCATACTTCGTGGACCGATAATGATGCATTAGAGTTCAGTTCATCCAAAACTTCGTGTAATGAGTAGCAAGTAGGAGAAATTACCATTGCAGTTCTTGCTCGATGGCTTTTGAAAGACTAAAATACAGCATTATTAACTCTTTTGTCTACAAAAACATTTACAAAAACATTAACTTGACCTCTTTCAATGGAGGAAAATACTATCTTCTGAGACCCAGGAGGACTTATCTTACAGGCTTGACTAAACATGCAGACGATATAGATCTGAGATCAGATTTCATGTCTTGTGCAGTTTGATCTTGATCTATACAGTATGGAAAAGCACCTGTTTTTGCCTATGGTGCTGAATGGTTAGAATAAAAAAAATCTCTATTTCTCTAAAATGGTATATGTTGCACAGAGGTGTCAAATGAGAGGCATTAGGGAAATACAGTTATACTTACTCTTGAAAGTTTAACATTTTTGTTCTCTTTCAAGTCATAGTAGTCCCCCTGAATATGATAAACCACAGTTTGACCTTAAACAAAGAGAATAGAGATCAATGAAATTTATTAAAAAAACTCTACATTGTATAATCAACCAGTTTTAGCTCTCTATGTTACATTTCAATGTGTTTTCTTTTTTCCCTGATCAATCAAAAGGTCCTGCTTGGCTCAGGGCTGCAGGTGTAGAATAAGGAGGCCCTGGGTTTGAAGCCAGATAAAATACCACTCACTCAATCAATCACTAGATCAATCAATCAGTTAACAATTAATCAACTGTGTCCGCCATGGAGCACACTGAATGTTACATTTGCAGAATCTGCTTGCGAGGTGTCAACTGGCTATTACAGTGCATGACATCAGTTAGTTTTCAACCCTTCACAGTTTTTCAATAGTTATAACTTGCCACCACATGTTCCTAATGCAGTTACACCCACTTTTCATACAACGACACAACAGATCTCCTTACAGCGAATTACTTTTTTTTTCTCTAACACATATGTTAGTAAGACGCCAGCAAAATGCAAACTTGTTTGTATCAGAGAAAGAGAGAGGAAATTCTCTTAAGAGCAATACAAATAAACTTTCAATTTTTCTGGTCATACTGGAGATTAGAAAGAGAATCTTAGAACAGAAGAAAGCGTTTAAACCTACTTTCCTCTACTAGATTCAAAACGAGATCAATTGTCTTCACTTCAGCAGAAAAGATTGAACAGTTGTCAGGAAGGCGAAATTTTTTACTTTTTCTACAAAATACTGCTGCTGACACAGCGTGTCCATCCGTAGATCCATCTGTATAAATGGTTTTATAGACGTTATACTGTTTTTATTTCCTGATATTCCTGGAAAACAACTCTGTGGTTGATTTCTTGTGAGCTAGAAGGTCAAAGCGAAATTCAGAGGTCTTTATCAACCAAAGAGGAGTTTCAGGAATTTCGTTTTCACTAATGGTATCCATATCAACATGGGGATTGTCTAGATGAGGTTCCATGCAAATACGAAATGGAGTAATTGGATTTGGATAAAAGATTTTTACACCCCGGATTAAAAACTACTTTATGTGTGGGGTTGGATGAGTTTGCTTTCAATGTAAGAAGATGCTGGAGAGATAGCTTGAGCCTTCTGCGAGACAGAGAAGGCTCATTGGCCTCCACATACAGGCTGTTAATACGAGAACTTCGAAAAGCCCTAAGGGCCAAGCGTAAATCCTGATTGTGGATTGTGTCCTCCTTCTTTTTACACCTCCATTTTCTGAAGAGTTCATGTATAATAAAACAAAATTGAAAAAAAAAAAAAAAAAAGGAAAATTAACAATAGTAATCTTGAATGAAAGTAGAAGAGGGGATGAAACAGAGAGAGAGAGAGAGAGAGAGAGAGGAAGAGAGAGAGAGAGGGGCAGACAAAAACTAGAACTGTCACGAAAGTGCCGCATACCCCCACACAGCGCCTTGTCACAGAACAGGTGTATTTTATAGAAAAATAAGATCATCAAAGTGCCTTAACTGGGTGAAAAATAAATGAAGTTTGAAGTTACTAGGTTTTACACTTTAGAAGTTATGCCCCAGACAAAAATCCAAAGTTGAAATTTACAAAGGGCAATAACTCTGAAAATAGTGGGAATAGAGTTATGGTTCTTGCATAGTGCACTTTGTTTTAATGTGATCTAATTGTCAATGAAGCTTGAAGTTACTAGCTTTTGTACTTTGCAAGTTATGCCCCAAATAAAAATCCGAAGTTAAAATTTACAAGGGGCAATAACCCCATAAATAGTTGGAATAGAGTTATGGTTCTTGTACACTGCACTTCTCCTAATTGTGATCTATCTGTGTGTAAAGTTTGAAGTCACTAGCTTTTATACCTGGGAAGTTATGCTCCAGACGAAAAACCAAAGTTAAAATTTACAAAGGGAAATAACTCTTAAAATAGTGGGAATACAGTTATGGTTCTTTCACAGTGCACTTTGGTCTATGGTGATCTAATTGTATACGAAGTTTGAAGTTACTAGCTTTTGTACTTTAAAGGTTATGCCCAAGATAAAAATCCAAAGTTAAAATTTACAAAGGGCAATAACTCTAAAAATAGTGAGAATAGAGTTATGGTTCTTGTACACTGCACTTCTCGTTAATGTGGCCTATTTGTATATGAAGTTGTTAGCTTTTTTACTTTGGAAGTTATGCCCCGGACAAAAATCCAAAGTTAAAATTTACGAAAGGCAATAACCCCAAAAATAGTTTGAGTAGAGTTATGGTTATTGTACACTGCACTTCTTGTAAATGTGGCCTATCTGTATATGAAGTTTGAAGTTACCAGCTTCTATACTTTCGAAAATATGCCCCAGACAAAAATCCAAAGTTAAAATTTACAAAGGGAAATAACTCTAAAATAGTGGGAATAGAGTTATGGTTTTTTTGCACAGTGCACTTCGCTTTATGGTGATCTAATTGTATACGAAGTTTGAAGTTACTAGCTTTTGTACTTTGCAAGTTATGCCCCAGACAAATATCCAAAGTTAAAATTTACCAAGGGAAATAACTCTAAAAATAGTGGGATAGAGTTATGGTTCTTGTACACTGCACTTCTCGTTAATGTGGCCTATTTGTGTATGAAGTTTGAAGTTCCCAGCTTTTTTACTTTGGAAGTTATGCCCTGGACAAAAATTCGAAAGTTAAGATTCACAAAGGGCAATAACCCCAAAAATAAATGGAATAGAGTTATGGTTCTTGTACACTGCACTTCTTAATGTGATCTATCTGTGCGTGAAGTTTGAAGTTACTAGCTTCTATACTTTCGAAGTTATGCCCCGGACAAAAATCCAAAGTTAAAATTTACAAGGGGCAATAACTCTGAATATACTGAAGACAGAACTATGGCTCTTGTACACTGCACTTCTCCTTAATGTGACCTATCTGTATATGAAGCTTGAAGTCACTAGCTTTTATACTTTGGAAGTTATGCCCTGGACAAGCTTTTCGTGACGCACAGACAGACGGACGGACGAACAGACGGACGGACGGACAGGGTGACTCCACTATACAAAGAGAGAAACAAGGAGAGAGCGACTAAGAGAGAGAGAGAGAGAGAGAGAGAGAGAGAGAGAGGCAGACAGCCAAAAACAAAGAGAGAAACATAGAGAGAGAGACTGACAGAGATAGAGAGAAACAGACAGACAGACAGAGAAGGCTAGGGGGCAAAAGAAGTAGAAGAATGACAAGGAGAAGCAGAATGGTGGAAAAGAAGAAGAAGGAGGGGGAGAGGAAGATGAAGCAGACGGGTAGCAGAGAAGAAAGAAAGAAAGAAAGAAGAAAGAGGCTAGGATAGTTTGAACAGAAAGGCTTTCATATATATTCCAAAACAATTCATAATTACAGAAAGAAAAAAACCTATGTACAAAATATAACAATTGTTGTTCAAGGAGGGTGGATAATGTCTAAGGACAGAGTTCTGGCGAAATTGAAATGGAACCGCTCTAGTAGGCAAAATCACAGTTTTAGTAACGGTCTTCATGTAATTATGTACGTCTAACTACATGCATTTTGTACAAATGTATCTATCTGCGGATAAAAGAGACTTAATGTTATCATCTATGAAGCATAACAAATACATAATAAATAATGCTCGGTTAATATGCATCATGTAATAATGCAGGTCCATTGAAATATGATTCTTAATACAAGAGGTATAATCATTTTAGCTGCCACGACTGCTTGATTCAAGATTCAAAGTTTATTCGGTATTAATAGGCCTCCGGCCCAACATACAAAATGGTACACAGTTCTTACGATAAATATTGTGTCCAATGCAAATACAAAATGGTAAGGCGGTTTTGCGTTGATATATACAACATGACTTGTCAATCCACTTTCGCATGAGATCCCATATTTTCACCAGGAGTTTCTTAACGACGTTCGCGACAGTTTCCATTTTCACGCTCCGTGTAACTATCACGCTCACCTTTTACTTGAAAAACGGTGAGCACCCAGCACAATTGATCCTGCCACACTTGTCAATGTCTGTAGAATGGATAAATCAAGAACTAAAACGGGTCGTTTCATATCAGCAAAATGAAGAAAAAAGTATTTGAATCAAGCCAAATAATTATATGCGAGGCAAGAATCCAAAATTACGCTTTCAAAAGATAGGACTGAAAGTCAATGTGAATCACCTAACTACGTCACCTAACAACGGAAATAGGGACACAGGTCATGCTATTACTAGCGCTCTATCTGGCAGAAGTATCGTTGAGCTAAAACATCCTTTCAGATACAGATGCTTTCAGTTTGGTCTAGTCCAAAATTCTATCACTTGGCAAAGACGTGCAGCAAAAGAGGGGCTGCACATAATTCTTTCTCCTTTACCAGGTTGTCCCTTAGCTTGATGACTCTGCAGCAGACAACATTAGAAAACATTGATGTCAAAAGGAGAAAATGCAGCTAACGATTGATTTCTCCTTTTCGCACAATGATTTCTGACCCATCAAAGAACTGTGATACATGAATACCAGGTTTTGGTTTAGCGTCTGCAAACGCGTCAAATTTAGAAGAGTCTAAAATTAGTCGTTTGGAAATGGGTTAAATGCTAACATCAGTATTACATTTACATGCTATAAATTGGTTTATTATGACCAACTAACTTGATTCTTATAAAAAAAGTTGTGTTATTGAAAAAATTGAGATAATTTACTTCATATAATATCTTTGTCTTTGACAAACCCTACATTTATTCATTAGTTAATACCCCACCCACAAACTTAAAATGTATTTTCTTAAAAAATAAGGCTGGTGACCTATTTGTTTTAAGCCTTATTCTTTTAGTTTAGTACCTGAATATTATTTATAGAAAAAATAAGAAAAATCTGAATGTTAGAACATTTGAAAAAATAACTTTAAAAGATACTCGTTGGTTTTTTTTTGTTTTTTTCCAAAATAAAGGTGTTTTAGCCATAAGTTAAGGGTTTTTTTTTTCATACTGATACTCAGTATACTCTAAATTATTTTTTTCATTAAATTTGATGTTTCACCAATACAATGACATAAAATTTGCTTATAATTGTTGTCATTTAAAAGAATATACATAAACTTAGTTTTCATAGGTGAATTTCATTCTGAACTGCCGCAATGCAGGGTGTACTAAAAGAAATATTCATAGAATTTTCCCGAAGCTGGTGACCCCCTATTTTTATTTCCTATTTTTGTAGATCAGATAATAAACTATCACCAAACAAAGTTTCATGAAATTCTGAATGTTATGAAAAAATGGTGAAACAGTAGTGATCGTCTTTAACTCTAAATGGGTATTATTACTATCTTAAAGGTAGAAATAAGGGTTCATGTAGATTTGAACGTGTAGATCAGGACCAGCATGCATATCGCTGGAGGCTGATCCTCATCTCCACTTTCAACAAATATAAATTACTTTTGTGTAAGATCCCATATTTATAACAACAGTAATGAACTCTAAATCATAATCATTTTTGCCATAAAGGTAGATATAGGAGTTCATGTAGATTTGATTGTGTAGATCAGGACCAGCAGGCATATCGGTACAGGCTGATCCTCATCTCCACTTTCAACAAATACTTATCTCTGTTGCGTAAGTTCCGACATTTATAAGAACAACTTCTTAACTCTAAATGATTATCATTTTTGCCTTAAAGGTAGAAATAAGAGTTCATGTAAATTTGAACGTGTAGATCAGGGCCAGCATGCATATCGCTGAAGGCTGATCCTCATCTCCACTTTCAACAAATATAAAGGACTTTTGCATAAGATCCCATATTTTCAACAACAATTTCTTAATTCTAAAAGGTTACCATTTTCGCCTTACTGCTAGAAATAAGAGTTCTTGAAGATTTGAACGTGTAGATCAGGACCAGCATGCATACCGCTGTATGCTTATCCTTATCTCCACTTTCAACAAATATTAATCATTTTTACCTATGATCCCATATTTTCTACAAGAAATGATGAACTCTAAATGGTTGCCGTTTTCCTTAAAGGTATAAATTAGAGTTCATGTAGAGTGAACGTATAGATCAGGACCAGCATGCATATCGCTGCAGGCTGATCCTCATCTTAACTTTCAACAAACATAAAACCTTTTATGTAAAGGTGGATCTTTGCCAAATACTAAAATACATTTTTTAATTGTTATGTGACTGGGATATGGTTTTTCGCTCTATCGAGCTCTTCAACAATTTTGGAGACACAAATAGCAACTTTTCTGTTAACAGTTTCATTACACGATTGTAAAAGATTATAAAATTCTATTCTCTCTCTATTCCCTGAATACCAGTTATAAAGAAAGGAAACTCGTTCGTGTTTAAATCTAGGGCATATACAGAACACGTGCTATTCATCCTCTGCAAGTAAAAAATCATTTGACAAAAAACTGTATAAGCATATTCTGTCTTCTCTATCGACGTTGGAATGTCTGCCGATCTCAATATTGAGTTTACTGATAGAACATCGGAATCTAGCCAGTGATCGTCTAAGTGATCGTGAATTAACTTTATTGTCATGCCAGTTCTGAAACATGCAATCTTTAATTCTTCGTTTAAATAAAGAGAGAAGTAGTTTGACGTCACCAATGTCTTGTTCTTACCAAACATTGCCGAAACCATAAGTATAAAGTAAACGTTTTACATTTGTTGCCCGTGTTATCCTACCACTTTCGTCAAGCTGTTTCAACATGTCATAACAGTTACGCGGGTAACGATATTGGGGCATATGGATAAGTTTACACAAGTACCCAACGCATTTTGTAAAGTATGTAATACAAAGTAGATATCTTCTACATTCTCCCAATATCATGGAATTATTTATAGAGTTGTTTACCCCAAGAAAGTACCTGCCAAAGTCTCTTTGAATACATTTTATTTGTTCTGAGTAAGAGAATCCCCATATTTCCGAACCATATATTAGGATGGGGGATACCATACTGTCAAATAGTTTAAACATTTCCCTATGTTGAAAGTACCCAAATTAAAATTGGAACCGCTTAATTGCATAGATAGCTTTCCTTGCTTGAGCACAAAGTTTTTCTTTTGCCATATACCAGGAAAGGTTGGGGGGGGGGGGTAAAAAATAGACCAATATATTTGTAGGCTGACGTTACGTTAACGTAAGTCTTATTAAATTTGTAACGTTCGGAATTTCGTAATGGGCTACCGTTCCTAAAACAATTATTTGGGTTTTTGACATATTGACTCTCATACCAGTTTCCTTGCAATAGTTAGAGATAGTATTTAGTTGTTAACTGTATCTGCACAGACGGCAACGTCGTCTGCAAAAAGACAGTAAATTTCGGGTACATTGTTTGTAATAAAAATTCCTTTTTTACATTTAGTTTTTAGTGTGGTACATAGGTCATTTATGAAAAGGATATATAACAAAGGTGATAATAAATCTCCTATATTACACTTAAATGATTCAGTCAAATGACATGAATCGATTTTGACTTGTGCATTCATATTTGAGTACACGGATTTAAGTAACTGTAGTACTTTTCCGCAAAGACCTTTATTTTGAAGGGATACAAATAAACTGAAATGATTAATATTATCAAAAGCTTTCTGGAAGTAAACAAAAAGTACATAAAAACGCCCCTCCCCTATTTAGAAGTATACTTCTGTATCATACTTTGTAAACTGAAAATATTGTCTACTGCGGAGTAGCCTGTCCTACATCCGGACTGAGATTCAGCAATCACGTCGAAGTCTTTTACCCACTTATCAAGGCGGTCGAATAAGATACCGGAGAATATTTTAAACATAACACTTAGCAGTGAAATGCCCCTATAATTTGATGGGTCAGACTTTGATCCAGATTTGTGTAAGGGGACTATCATACTTTCACTCAAAATTTTCCGGCAAGTTCCAGAATCAAGTCCTTTATTAAATATGGCATTTAGAAAGGGTAAAATGTTATAACAAGTGTTCTTGTAAAATTCAGCTTCAATTCCGCCCTTCCCCTGAGTTTTACCATAATTAAGCTTGCGTATTCTTTTTAATATTTCTGCGTCAGTGATTGGGGAGTTTAAGAGGGTGTCAACATTTTCATTTATTATTTCAGTGAGAGATAATTAATTATCAAATAATGATCGGTAATTCTCATCATATAGTAGGTTACTAAAACATTCAAACCATTTTATAGGTTGAATAAGAAATATATACTGAACCAGAAAAGAAACTTCCCCTGTGTTTAAGTGCAGATATACACAAATATGAAAATCAGGATTAAACTAGATTTATATGCATTGAAAGAGTATTTTATTGCGACTTTGTGTGAAAAAAATTATTGCTGAGGGTTTATCCAAAAGTAGTGAAATGGTAGTTAAAATGCGGAAGGGGTCGCTCACCAAAATCACAAATTAATACCGGGTATGACCACCTTCAGCATGAAGGACTGCCTGGCATCGTTGGCGCATAGGACGGATAAGTGTATTGATTTCGGCTTGTGGAATGTTGTTCCATTCCTGAATTAAGGCTTGTCTTAGCTGAATGACGTTTGACGGTGGAATAGGGCGACGTCTAACACGCTGGTCCAAATTATCCCAAAGGTGTTCAATGGGATTCAGATCAGGGCTTTTGGCAGGCCAGTCATCAATAAATGCAATGTTATTCGCCCTGAGGAAATTCACATTGTCCCTAGCTGTATGGCTTGTGGCATTATCATGCTGAAAAAGAGTGATATTGGCATTATTTTGAAACAGTGGGATAAGGTGCCTCGCAAGAATTTCATCTCGGTAGCGTCGGGCATTCAAATTCCCTTCGATAACGACGAGATTAGTGCGAAAGCCACGTGCAATGCCCGCCCAGACCAAGACAGAACCCCCATCCCCAAAACGATCTCGTTCAAGTACGCAACAGTCTGCATAACGTTCATTTCTCCTACGGTATACTCGAACCCTGCCATCACCTCGATGAATGGAAAACCTCGACTCGTCAGAGAAAAGAAAGCTATTCCATTGTTGTCTAAGCCAGCGTTGGTGTGTACGTGCCCAATTAACACGATTTACGCGGTGACGTCGCGTCAAAACACAACCAACGTATGGACGTATGGACGTTTGGGCAGATATACGGTTGTTATGTGTACCAGGGGTGTTAGCAGCAGTGGCTGTGGCAGTTTGGAAGCAATTGCGCAGGTGGGTGTTCCGAATATAGCGGTCTTGGCCGCGCGTCGTGACGCGAGGATGTCCACTACGTGGTCGATCTTCCGTACGCCCTGTTGCTTGAAAACGTTGCCTAAGGTGTCGAATAGCACGAGTAGAACATCCAATATTCATAGCAACAGCATTCATCGTCATACCAGCATCAAGCATGCCAATGGCACGTTCGCGTAAATTTTGCGGAATTCTAGGCATATCAAAAATAAAGAAAACTAAAAAGAATTTAATTTTTTTCAACGTTTTTTTCTTATTGACATGAAAGTCTATAAAATTAGACTGAAAGGTTTCAAAAAATATACACAAATTATACTGGTCCGTGCATGCACGTGAAAATCGCTTTTAGCGGGTTTCTTCTGCAAAATGCTTTCAATCGAGTTAAAATTTGTTTTATCGGACACATAATCGTTCGCCCGAATATATGTAGGTCATCTGACATTTTGATTTTTTTAAATAACATTGCATTTGCACTTAAACACAGGGGAAGTTTCTTTTTTGGTTCAGTATATATACTGATATTTGATATGCCTAGAATTCCTCCAAATTCACGTGAACATGCCATCGGAATGCTTAATGCTGGTATGGTGACGAATGAGGTTGCTAGGGTTGTAGGCAGTTCTAGCTGTTCTATTCGATACCTTAGGCAACGTTTCAAAGCAACAGGGCATACGGAAGATTTACCACGAAGCGGACGTCCGAGCGTCATGACGCATGGTCAAGACAGCTATATCATGAACACACACCTATGCAATCGTTTTCAAACTGCCACTGCCACGGCTGCTAACACCCCTGGTACACATAACAACCGAATATCTGCCCAAACTGTACGCAATCGTCTGCGCGAAGGTGGTCTACATGGACGTCTATCTTACATTTGCTGTTTATTGACGCGACGTCACCGTGTAAATTATGTTAGTTGTGCATATACACACCATCGCTGGATAAGGCAACAATGGAATAGGGTTCTTTTCACCGACGAGTTGAGATTTTCCATTCATTGAAGTGATAGCTGGGTTCGTGTATACCGTAGAAGAAATGAATGATATGCCGACTGTTGTGTACTTGAACGAGATCGCTTCGGGGGCGCAGGTTTCGTCTTGGTCTGGGCAGGCATTGCACATGGTCATCGCACACCTCTCGTCGTGATCGATGGGAATTTGAGTGTCCAATGCTACCAAGATGAGATATTTGGGAGGCACGTCATCCCACTGTTCAAAATAATACCAATATCACTCAGTTTCAACATGATAATGCCACAAGCCATACAGCTAGCGATACTGTGAATTTCCTCAGGACGAATAATATTGCATTCATTAATATTTGGCCCGCCAAAAGTCCAGATCTGAATCCCATTGAACATCTTTGGGAAAATTTGGACCAGCGTGTAAGACTTCGCCATATTCCACCGTCGAACATCAATGAACTAACACGAGCCTTAATCCAGGAGTGGAATAGCATTCCACAGGCAGAAATCAACACGCTTTTCGGTTCTATGCGCCAACGATGCCAGGCAGCACTCGATGCTCAAGGTGGCCATACCCGGTATTAATGTGTGATTTTGGTTTACGACTCCTACAACATTTAATCAACCATTTTATCAGTTTTCCGTGAACGTAGAGTGGTTAAATTATACACACAAATTCACATTGAAATACTCTTGGAATACAAGTGAAAAATAATTCAACCCTTCTTTCTATATTTACGTATATCTGCACTTAAACAAAGCGGAAGTTTCTTTTTTGGTTCAGTATATAAGATATAAGAAATTGCTTCTGTGGAATGATTATTTTCTTTTATTAGTCGCCAAAAAGAGCTTTGGGTTATCACAATTTTCTATAAGTGTTCTACGTTGTCTATTTTGGACTAATCGTTTTTTACTGCGGCATGTGTTCTTGAATTGTTTTCGTAATTGTATATAGTTTTCAAAATCTTGGGCAGAATTGTTAGATCTGAATTTTCTAAGTGATCTATGCTTAAGTTTCTTAAGTTCTGCACACTCTTCATCCCACCACAGTGCCTGAGGAGATGTTTCTTTATATAAATACACTTTGTTTTTCATCCCGCATTCACTGGCGGTACTTTTATATATGTATAGTAATGAGCAAATTGCGTCGTCTGCATTTAAGTTCACATTGCCGTAGATCAATTGTGAATTACTGTTCAAGTTTAATTGCAATTTTTCTACGAAAGAAAACCTTATTATTTTCCTTCCACCTGTATCTTTCGTGAGAAATTTTCACAGGTTTCACTACTGTCGGATTCAGAGACTAGAGAGGGAATTGAGAGTGCAGCCCACAAAGGGAAATGATTCGAACAGTCATTATTATCTACTTTAAAGTCTAAAATAAAGGGTAATGCCTCTGTTGAAGCTGCATGATAATCAATAACACTGTGACCCTCATTCGCTATGCATGTATAATTACCGGCAGCATCACCACTGAACCTTCCATTAACAATATGTATATTATGTGTTCAGCATAGTTCTGTGACGGATTTTCCGTAAGTATTAAATTTTTCATCTCTGTTGGTACGATCCAGATTGAACTGGTCCGAATCTTAGTCAACATCTAATCTGTAGACATGATCAAGGTTATCAAAAGGGATATAAACATATAAATTCTTTGTTCTTGCGTTCAGATCACCCGCAAGATAAAAAGGACAGTTTGGATAATGCATACGTATATATGAAATATTCTGTTCCAACACTATAGTCCCACTGCTCTCAGAGCTATTCCCATAAATGTTCGATCCCTCTGGCGAAACATATGTAACATAGAAAATATTTTGTAAAAAATCAGTATTACTTCATTTCAACAATAGTACAACGCAATCCGTGAAATCTTCACAAATACGAGAAAAACCCACAGACTGCGCTAATTCCTCCCTAACAAAGACGCTCATCCTGCAACTATTTCAGATCGATCTCACATGGACGTTTTCTCACATGGTCAAAGTGCGAATAATTTGGCAAAAAGAACTCAAAGATTTCCTTATAATCTCCCCATGTCTTAACAAAGCCTATGATATCAAATTGCTTTAAATAACTAATAAAACTAAAGTCATCAACGTATTTTTTCAGACCAGAAATGTTCCAGGTCACAATATCAAGGGATATTGATGGACCTTGACCCCATTGTTATTCACGTGCGTTGGGTGCCTCTCGGTGTAGTACGGACTCATCTCGGTAATCTACGTTAGTCACTCGATGTTCGGTGTAGCCTTTCCATGTGTTTCCGTTTTCGCGCCTCTCCCGTTTTTGCGCCATATTACCACGTGCATATTGTCAAACCCATGTTTCCCCGATTTTATTTATAGTTTGGTGTTGTTCATCATAACCATGTATGGAATTTTCTACAATAAGTTTATCGAAGTTTATTGATACGTATTTGCCTTTATTCATTTCCTTGTACAATCGCAGTCCGAGTTGTTTTCGATGTTATCTCACTCTGTCCGTGAAGTCCTCATATACTACAAATTGTGTATTTCGCTTAAAAACACCCTTTGCTCCTTTGAAAATAGCCTCCCTATCCTTGAACTTTGAGAATTTTGCAATTATTGTAGCGTTCTTGTCACTGTTACCCTTAATCCGGTGTGCTCTTTCTATTTTAACATTTTCATAGTCTGGCATTTTCAGGTCATGCTTTATAAAAGATCTCAGCTTCTCTTCAGCCTTGTCCCCGTCTATGCCGGTTATTCTTAAGTTATTTCGCCGACTATAGCCCTAAATTTTGTCAGTTTTCAATTTCATGGAGAAAACTTCTCTTTTGAGATTTTCGTTTTCTTTCTTCAGATGCTCATTCTCCAACTTCATATCTATCATTTTAGCGTTTAAATAACTAATTTTCAAGACTGTCGAAGAAAAATTCTCCTTCATTTCTACTTCATTCTACTCTCATGTCCTTTAGATAATCGAGTACATCTGACCATGCGCCATTTTGTTCAATGTTCGAAAATTGTTTCTGCGATTGAGAGCGTAACCTAGGGATTTCGGCAGACGGGGTGGGCGAGGGTGCAGGTGATGCCGTGACTGATGCAAAAGACAATTGTTGTTGTTTAAACTGCTGTTGTTACTTGGGCTGTTTCTGAGCACCAGCGTTTAAACTATTCCCAGGTCCCGGGTTAGATTCTATATCCCCGCTCAGAGAATTCAGTAGGAAGGCAATGGCAAACAGTCTCAAACACAACCTTATGCCTCTCATAGACAGTTTCAGACCTCGCAATGACGACTTACGTTTGCATGGCATGGAAAACGTCCCAACTCTTGCTCTGTAGGTTTGAATATCGTCGCCCTTTTTCAATTTTCCGAAATTTTATCTCTCGTGCGTAAATTTTATCTCTCGTGCGTAAAAACATATGCGGCCATTACAAAGGACACAACACAAGTACATTCAAATAGTAAATGGCTGATTTTGTCATAGGTATTGTGATCACATTTTAGACATGTCAAATGTTCCCTCTTAAAGAACTACTTTGGCAACTCTTCTCATCTGTTTTAGACTATATGGATCTTTCTGCGCTAAACGCCGATATGCAGCAGCTGTCAAGTGAAAATGTACAGTTTTAAATATTTCAAAAATCATTATCATTCCGTATTCTATCCGTCTATTTTCTTTGTTCTAGGTTAAATACAGCATTTTTACGTAATTTTTTCCATAACGTTTTAACCGGGAAAGATCCCGAATGTAGAAACTCTGTCAAATGGGAATATAAAGATTTTTTCTCGAGAATACGCACTATGTCTTTTATATAGCCTGTGTTTTTATAGTTAATTTGTTCGTGAATTGATACACTCTTAAGATCAACAGTTTGTAAGCAACGTCAGCTGGCTTGAGTCTACAAAGTGAACCGAGAAAGAGAAGTTTTTGTAAGTCAATATAGCCTTTGATTGATGTAAATCCTAATAATCCCTTTACCATGTCGGAACGGGTCCTGTTTAGAAGATCTTGAATTCTTTTTAGTTTTCTAGATGTTTAAGGACTGACTGACTGAGATTATTCCATAATTCACACGCGAAGAAAGCTCGTGATATAACAGTGGATGTGTATAATTAGGCCGTAGTTATTGGATTTAAAGATTGGTAAATGATTCCCGAGTTTAGAAACCTGAACTATGTTCCTCTCGCTGTTTATCGTATCGTATCTGCATTAAAGAGTGTTTTTCTTGAAGAACACTGCTGTATACTTAAGCGTTTATATTCAGTTATCTCCTTTATCACTGTATTTTTAATTGTGATATTCATACCTTTTGGTATAGTTGACTTATTTAGTGTCATAACTGCACATTTAGAAGCATTGTAAGTGAAGCGCCACTTGTTAGCATAATTGCGGCACATTTTTAGTAGTCCGTTAAGACCGGAACAGGATGGAGACAATAGCACCATGTCGTCTTCTTGAGTGGGAGCGCGACTTGAAAACCCGACTGACATTTTCTGTATAACACTCAATGCTTTCCCGATAATCCCAACATGGAATAACTTATATATTGAGCTATTTATCCATGTTCTATCAAAAACTTTCATTGTGTCTAAAAAACAGGTGTATAATACGCCGTGACGTTCCTGACAGAAATTGGACGCTTCCTGGAGTATGAATGACGTCATTTTGCAGGACTTTCCCTTTTGAAAGCCGTGTTGTAGTGGGTTTATACTATTATAATAGGCCTCTCTGGAAACTAGGTAGCCTCCCCTTGAGTACTCTTCGTTTACGCATGCGCACAAGCGCAATTTCTACTTCCGAGGACTACACAAGCACTGAAGCAATACGTGGAAGTAGAGACTATGAATGAACTTACCCTCTGTAACATGTATTAAATTCCAAATCTATCCACAAATAAACAACAGAACGGTGAATTGGGATCAAAAACAGTTAAGAAGAGTCTGTTTAATCCTTTACCAAACAATTACCGGGTTTTAAAGACCCGAGGAAGATGGCTTTCGGTATTATAAGGGGAAAAAGAAAAAATGCTGATGACCAAACTTGTCTCCCTTTCCCACAATGTTTTTATCTTTTCAAAGAAAAAACCATCATTTGAGCAACATTACCTCATTGTTGGAAAATGCCTTCAGTATACACCAGCTTAAAATTTTGTCGTTTGGTAAAAGGTTAATGTGACACGTGCGCGTTAATTTGAACACACCGAATTAACCCTTCACACATTTAACTGAAGAATGATTTTAACGTATTTCTTTTTAACTCAAAAGATGATGGAATATAGGCCTAAGTATTTTGTGAAGGGAGACTGGAAGATCTAAAATTTTAACTAAAGATACATTTGTTATGTTCATGATCTAGACTTACATAATAGTTATGATATTTGTCTGAAGGAACATGAGAAATTTTTGAGATCAGGTTTTTCTTGACAATTCAATGTATGCATGTAGTGCTGTAATTCGGTAAACGGACTGTTCCTGCGTCTTTAGAGACACTTATTAACCTTCTATCAACCAAACATTCCGGAGTTTTAACGACCCTGGGGAAGAAGGCGTCTTGAAAAATATTTGAAAAAGAGGAAATGCTTGTAACCAGCATTTTCTCATTTCCCGCAAAATTTTACATTTTTTCAAAGGCAATTTCCACCATTTGACCCACATTTAGCCTGTCGGCTTCAAATGCTCTGGATTTGGACTAGTCCAAAGTTTTGCCGTTTGCCGAACCCGGTAGCTAAGTCGGTAACGATCAGGGCTTGAAATACTGGGATCATTGGTTCGATTTATTTATACAAAATGATTAAAGTGATAACATTTTGTATCTAAAAAAGAGAAATGGATAGTCCGTTTATTTAAATCTGAAATCCCATATATTTTGAGTTTATTTAAAAAAATCCATAACACCCCCCCCCCCAAAAAAAAAAAAAAAAAAAAAATTGAAATATCTAAATGCTTTTTTGTCATCCTCCTGTTATAACTAACAAATAGATGACTTTTATAACAAGGTTAGGTCAAATTTCAAAGTTTCCATTCCTCCAAAAAAGGTAATTCCAGCTTCATTATGAGTGGTGAAATTTGTGCTGTAATTGCTTTCGTTGGGAAGCTGGTAAAGGGTAAGCTGGGTGTTCTTTGATCTCGGTATTTCACTGACAAAGTGGGTGACCTGCAGAAGCGCTTCGGTGCACATACTAGGCGCAGATTAACACAGACGTTTCATATTAAAGTCTCGTTCCTTTTCAATCTTATGTCGATCATTTGTAAATATATGATTTGAAATTATTAAAATCTGTTACAGAGGGTAAGTCCATTTTAAATTCGACGCCAAATGATGTATATTTCCTGTCCGAACACATTCTGTTCTCATATCCAATGTTATGGGTCACTGTTTTAGCTGCATGTCGGAATTCATTGCTTTTTTTTAAAATTCCTTGTCCTACAAACCCAGGGATTGTATTTATGATCCACGGTAAAACCAAGACAGTCTGAGAAAAATCTGTTATTTCTATTGCAGGGCTTCGTTTTGGTCTGTTAATAACATTTTTGTGTCTTTCGAAAAAGATAGTTCATGCAACTACCAGCACTGCAGAATTTTTGGCATATAAATGACGTTATCTTAACTGCAACATGTTTAGGCGTCTTTTTCACCACTGGCCGAGAAATTCAACAGAATTTAACTGAACAAATCTTACGTTTGCCAATAGTGTGCGATACTGAGCAGAAGATCAGACGTGTAACTTATCTCCGAGTAATAATTTTTAGGAGCGAGATATTGAAATTTTGGAAAGTTGACTGGATGACGAAAATCAAGAATGATTTCTTTTTTTTCGTTCTGGCATTGACCGTACGTAGTCCCCGGAAATGGAGTTTTCCACAAGGGAGATAATCTTCGAAGGGAAGTAACCGAGTTTCCGTAAAGACCTATAGTTTTCTTCATTCTACTGGGCAAAACTTTTTTCAAATATTTTGGAAATTACTGGTAGAAGGGAAATAGCACAATAATTGTTTGGGTCTGATTTACTTTTCCCATTTCCCTTGTGCAATGTCATTGTTATATTATGTTTAAAGTTAACTGGTATGTACTCGTATACAAGTATACCACTGAAGAGTTTTGTGAGACAGTGTATAAGAACCAGACCACCATATTTGATATGCTCGTAGGTGATATTGTCATCGGTATCAACCAAAGAGGAGTTTTAAGAATTTTGTTCTCACCAATGGTATTCATATCAACATGGGGATTTTCTATATGAGGTTCCATGCAAATATCAAATGGAGGAATTGGATTTGGCCTCCTAGCAAAAAGATTTTTACATCCAATTAAAAACTACTTTATGTGTGGGGTCGGATGAGTTTGCTTTCAATTTAAGAAGATACTGGAGAGATAGCTTGAGACAGAGAAGGCTCATTGGCCTCCACATACAGGCTGTTAATAGGAGGAGTTCGAAAAGCCCCAAGGGCCAAGCATAAATCCTGATTGTGGATTGTGTCAAGGATCTTCAAGTATGATATACGGGCCAATCCATAAACAATGAAGCATTACTTTAACTTGGAGCGAATAAGGGAATGATAGAGACGTAAAAGAACATTCCTATCAGCTCCCCATTTTGAATGAGCAACTGTTTTGAGAAGATTGAGTGCCTAGTAGCATTTCTTTTAAGTGCTTTAATATTAGGCAAGAAGGATAATTTCTTGTCAAAAAAGACACCTAAAGACTTTTGAGTTGTCAAGATGTAGCTCCGGGTCTAGATGATGACCTCGTACTCGACAAAAGTAAACACATTTTAAAGGCCTTTGAAAACTTAAAAATACTTTCATTAGACCATGTTTTAAGTTTGTTCATACATTGTTGAAGTTGTCTTTCAATGGTGGCCATATGGCTTGATTTAATACATATGAAAAAGTCATCCACAGATAGGCAACAATCCATACCAGGGTTAATAGCCCTATACTGTTTATTTTGATACTAAAAAGTGTCACAGAGAGAATTGATCCTTGTGGCACACCAATTTCTTGTTCCCTTGCATATGATAAGGTTGTGCTAACCTTAACACGATGAAGTCAATTATCTAAAAGGGAAAAATAAAATGAGGTAAGCGGCCTCTGAGACCGAAGTCCATTTTTCCATGTAGTGTCAAAAGCACTGTCCAGGTCAAAAATACTGATACATTGCTTTTTTATGAAGGCTTCCATAAGAAAAGTTTCAAAGCGTACAAAATGGTCAAGTGCACTGCGTTGACGTCTAAATCCTCTTTGAATATCAACAATGAGATTATTATTATTACTATTTTTTTTTTTCGAAAAACCAAACAAGGCTGGTGTTGATCATTCGCTATTAACTTTTACAAAGGCAACTTAAGAGAGCTATGGGTCTATAGCTGTTTGGCTCAGAAGTATCTTTTCCTGGCTCTGGAATTGGAATTCTTAAAGCTTCTTTCCAGAGGAAGGCAAATCACCTTTTTGCCAGATATCATTGAAGATATCAAGCAAGACTGACAGAGTGGTATCTGGTAAATGCTTTAGGAATTGTTAATGTATTTTGTCTTGACCTGGAGAGGAATCATGGGCTTTACCTAAAGCGGACTTGAGTTCTTTGAATGAAAATAGCTTATTGTAAAACTTAAGATGTTTAATTTGAAAATTAGGCTTTTCTTTAATCTTATTCCACTGGAACTTTTCAGAGCAGTTCTCAGAGGAGGATTTTCTGGCAAAAAGAATCAGCTGAAGTATCTGCAATTTCTTTAGGGATTTCAATATTATTGTTTGCAGACAAATACTTAATTGGAAATAATACACTAACTTTGATCTTTCTGATCATGTCCTAGACCTTTTTTCGTAGACGTTCTAGCATTTAGTCTGAAACCAAAATGCATCCAAGAATTACACTTACTACTTTTTACAGTTTGTCTTGCTTTTGCCCTGGAAATACGACAAAGGTTTTCCAGAGTGGGTCTCAGGTTGAATTTTCTGAGACCTCTTTCCTTTCTTTTACAGCCGATTTACATTAATCAGTAAACCAAGGCTAGTTTGGGCGCTATGGCTTTGTCGAGGTATGTGATACTGATTGTTTTGTTGCATCAATAAGCAACCGACAAAACAATTCTGCAGGATCAGTACAAACTTCTAGTTCATCTCTTGTAATGGTCTGTTTACAGTTAACTTGAAAAAGGTCCGAGTTAGCTTTTGAAAGTTTCCTTATCTTGGGAAGTTCACATGTACATGATTCAGAAGATGTAATAAAAATTGGAATGTTGTCACTTCAACACAGGTCGTTTCACACATTCCAGTTAAAATCCTGAGGCAAAGCTGGGCTACACAGAGAAATGTCAAGGGAAGAGTAGGACCCAGTTGCTAGATGAAGATATGTTTTTGAATTATTGTCATTCATGACTGATAAATAGTTATTAGACAAAAGTCCTCCAGTTGTAAGCCTCTTTGATTTGTATCATTGCTACCCCTGACCATTGAAATCTCCTAGCAATATGAAAGGGGTTGAAAGCTGTGAAATAGGATCATTGAGCTTGTTTTCATTGATAGATGTACTTGTGGGAAAGTATATAGAGCAGAGGGTAATGATTTTCTGAAGAGAATGTCCAACAGCAACAGCATGCAGACTGGAGTTTAAGTGCATATGGGGGATGTTGTTCATCACAATAACAGAGACACCACCCTGGGCCTTATCACTCTCCTAGTATACCTTGTAAATTGAGTGACATCTGACAGAGAGAAAGTGTTTGATTCCTCGAGAAAGGTTTCTAGGAAAAACAAGTTGCTGCAGGACTGTGGTCATTAATTGGATGTGAAATCTCTTCATGATTTGACTTTAGACATCAATAGTTCCACTGTATAATATTGTGAACCATTATGCACATTAAAAGAATGTAACACATGGTTACTGACATTTTTCTATAGGCATTTCATATACCCTATTATTTTATATGGACGATGACTTCAGTCTCAGGTTTTAAAGTTGACCAGGATTCTATGTCCTTACCCCAGTCAGTTTTACAAGACTCGGAGAGTTCTACCTCCAATTCCTCTTTTTCCATGGTTTCTTCCTGCTCATTTTCATGTTTCAGAGGTTCGTACTTATTTGAAATAATTAATAAATCCTCCATGATAGACATTTTGTCTCTGGAAGAGCTGGAAGCTTTTGGCTTCTGCATAGATATAGATTTATTCTCTTTTCACAGGTTTTTCTGTAATCTTAATAGAGGAGGCTTGTGTTTTGGGGGCAGAAGAGGATGTACTGGGTTTTGTTGCAGGCTGTGTCTGTATGGGAGGTTTAGACAATTGAAGGTCTGGAACTATGCTTTTTTATCTTATTGGCCATTTCCGGAAATTTTTCGAGAAGATTATTTTGCCAAGAGTTCACAAGTCGGGCAATGTTCCTGTCCAGACGTTGGAGATGAGACTTTTGCATATGTTATTGAACTATTCAACAATGTTTGGTCCTTTCTGCGCTTTTGAACTATCTTCTGTGCTTTCACAAAACTGAAATTTGCCTTGCTTTTATTAATGGGATTTCTTTTTCATCCTTCCAGACTACACAGTCTCTAGAAAAGGTTGGACGAGGGCGATTGCATTTAAAACGGAGCACATGGTTATTGCAAATTTTAGGGTCATGGTCTAAGCCCTCAAGACACATTTTGGACAGACGGGTGTGCATTTACTTTCATGATGGCCATGCCACTGCAGCAGCTCAGAGGATTAGGTCAACCTTTACAGATTTGAATCCTATTTTTATGGAACCGGGAAGAGTGGGTAAAGAAAACGCAAGGATATAAACATTTGTATCCTTATGTACACCATTTCTGAACATGGAGATTCGTTTGACCTCAGACACAGCCCGAGATTTTGGATTACATTTAATCTCTACCACTGGGTCACAGTTTGAGATTTCCTCACACATGATTACTTTCTTTGCTGGTGTTTAGAGTTTCGTGTTGATAAACTTTGACATACAGGTTGAAAAGCTTTTTATGAGAAAGGAGCCTTTTGGCCTGCTGTTGAGAAAGACATTAAACAAGCAGTGTCATTTTTTTAATTTGTTGTCTGACTTCGGTGTTCCCAAAATGGAAGAAATTGTCTTTTCTATAACGAAAAGAGAAAGTTTTTGTAATGTGTTTGGATGAGTCATCCGTCTCAATAACAATGAAACGAACAAATGTTGAGCTTGTATGGAAAGATATCTCACATTCTGAATCAAAATCAGAAAGAATAGGCTTGGCTTTCTTTCGTTCTGCTATGTTTGTTTTATAGGGTTCATCGCCGATGCTCCCCACTCGCCCTGGAGCCCAACAAGGGAACATGGTCTGGGGAAACCCAACTCAGATCATAACAAGGATACATCGATGGTACACTCGAAGTGAAAGGGCTAGACAAATGCAGGCCGGCAGAATGGCATCCCAAGCATAGACGCATAGGCATTTACAAGTCTCAAACACCATGCTTTCACCTGATTGGCCCATGAGCCACCACCTTCTAGAGTATTTACATACAGCAATATATAACAAAGAGGGAACGTGGTTTTATGATGTATCTGTGTGTACAAGCAAGATATATTCACCCAACGACATGAGTTGCAGTTTACAGCAAACAGGCAGGCACAGTGGGGGGGGGGTGTGTCATACCCTTGGTGTAGTGCAATAGCTGAAGTATTTATATCCCCCACCCCCGCCCAGGTGACTACACAGTCATCCACGCTCTCAAACAAAATTTGATAAATGTTCACTGCTCCGCATTCATCTGACCAGACAAATTTGACCTCAATTGTTCTGATTTCTTAGACAAGATTTTGACTGCTGCTTTACTTTGAAAATAAACAAGAGCACCATGTGTAGGTGCCAACGCTCGGCTGCAGTTGCGTTTAGATATAGATTGATTTCTGTGAAAAATTTGAGTCGGAAGAAGGGTATAACTGTATCAAAACTATTTTGATGGTTACCTACCCTTGTTATATAAATTCCTGTTTTGCTGGTTAACATGTAGTTTAAATTTGAAGCAGATAATATAAAATGTCGTAGCTTTTGCAAATTCTTAATAAAAAAAGGAACATAAATGTTTTAAAAATATTTTGATGTTTACCTGCCCATATGGGTTCCCCTTTTGATAATTAAAAACTATAAAGTTTGAAGTAGATATCATTAGCAATGGCAGAGAATTCAGAATATAACAACGCGCACGACGATAAGGCTATGAAAATACCTCGGAAGTTTTTTCTGAAAACTATCTTGCAGAAGTAACGCATTTTCTTGTAGTTGTCATAGAACATTTTCATGTCTTCACGAAAGTAAACAACATGCTCATCGAGTTAAAACAGCTGTAAGATCTTCAAAGCGTCAGTAGTCCAAGGTGCGCCATAGACCATGAATTGGGGTTGACAGAGAAGGGCTTTTTAAATTTCATTTTGGGAGCAATGCGAAAATGATCAAGTACATACTTCGTTATTTTTTTATCTGCTTTATGGTTTGACGCACCACTGATATGAACAACTTTGATTTAAAATTCCTATGTTTTACTGCTAAAAAAGCACTTTCTCTCCAAAAAAATGCATAGTTTTGATTTTTGTTATGCCTGAATTAATAATTTGAAAAACAGATTCATTATCACAGAAAATCTTCTTTTTGTCCTGCAAACCTTCTTCCCCGTAACTTTAAGCATACGAAACTGGCAAACATTTCCGATACCTTTTATTCAATAATTTAGGTCTGAGTACCAGTGTGGAAATCTTCAAAGAAGCCCCCACAACAAGCATCTGAAGTGAAAACTGCATCAGATTTAGACCATTCTTCGTAAAAGCATTTCTGAAATGCAGTTGTATTGAGGTAGACATACCACCAAAGAATATTTTTCTTTATAATTGCAGGAACTGGATTCATACAGTTATATTCCTGTACGTAACTCTCAACCATTTTGACATCCTGAATACAATTTCCTTCCGAGCCTTACACATGCTGCCACACAATTCAGCGTACCTAATAGTAATAGTACCTGTATGCGTCCAATTGAAGCTCTGTGTTCCTGTAACTACATGTACAATAAGTTATTCAATTTTTGTGATCATTCTGGAGCAATTTCCATGGTCATGGTCATTGTATTAAACCATATTCCAAGGAAAGACATAATTGTACAAGGGGAAAAAGCCTTATTTTTACATTCCTCAATGCCTTATTTCTCTACAACTGATTGTAACAATGTATATTCAAAGCAATCATTACCTGGTTTTTCTTTTGAAGCTAAATCATCCAACTAGTTCAGTACTAAAGTCCCAAATTTATACAAGATAAAGACAAGGGCGTTTATAAAACCTTGGACAACAAAAGGCCGAAAACCTGCTACCACTGCTTAAATCAACAGTCACATAAAGTGTGATTTTCCAAGAAAAAGCAACTAAATTATATGAAGCAGAGCAAAGATGTAACTATCTGTAAACTCTGCATAAATCTCTTTTAAATATTAAACAACCTTTACCTTTCTCTGTAATAATTCGAATAAAACCATATATATATATACGAATGAACTATTTGACCAAGAAAGAAGTCTTTACTTATGAAGTCATTAATGGATCTTCCTTCTGGATGATATAAATCTAAGTTTACTTTTCTTTTTGACGTATCATTTTTTAGGCAAAGACTAAATTTACGAAAAACCTTCATTCCTAAACGACACATATAACATCTAATGAAAAAGTAATCTGACTATCAAACTAAATAGTTGACACTACAAACAATCTACACATACCTTAAAGGGAGCTATTCCAATTTTTACATTGATTGTTGATTGTTCTGGAATTTAATGCTGTTTTAACAGCTAGGTCCTATCACGGCGGTAGGTGCACGCATATGTTTCCTGGCTTTCTCATACCGGTACTGACACAAAATTTCCAAGTCACGGACTACTTTTCTCACATGATTGTATCAGAGGAGAGAGGCGAAAATTGCTTGAAAGAAAGTTTGTCTCAACCCGGTATCGAACTCGCAACCACCACAGATTTTTATAATCTCACCAAACTTCTAAAATAAATTTTGAATAAAGCCGACCATTCATCAGTAAAGACTTATACAAAAGTAAGAAGAAAACATTTTTCAATGGTATTTTCCTAAATGTGTTACGTAGCCTCTGTAAATGCCTTTCATATTTGGCAAAATCTTAATGAAATGTCACATGATTAATAACATGCATCAAATACGTGGAATGATATTCAAACCAGTATGATGACGTCATGTCTGATGCAATAGAAATAGACAGCGCAATAAAACAAGAGGGCCAAGATGGCCCTGGATCGCTCACCTGAATTTTTGAGAGGACCATAGCCAATTTCTTTTTGAGGTATTGAAACTTTGGAAACAAAATCATTATTTTGCCAAGCAATTTTGAAAAGGTCACATGTAAAAGTTATTTCAAAATCTGTCACCACCCCTACAATCATCACCACAGCAATGATTTTGATGAATCAGAATTCTGCGAATAAATTTTTGGATAGATCATCCAAGGACAATTTCTTGAAGAAGAGCACATGCTCGATAGTGACTAAAAACATAAGTCGAACAAAAGCACCACATGCAGGTGCCAACAATTGGCTGTTGTTTTTCGAAGGATAAAAATTTCCCTAACAATTTTTGAAAAGGGTCACCCTAGGAACATTTCTGTGAAATTATTTCAAAATCTGACCAGCTGTTCCAGAGAAGAAGAATTAAGAAATTCCTCTTTATGTCCCTGTAGTGCAAATAGCCCCTACCATCAGAGCCATGTTTCTTGACAGATCACAATTTTGTGAACAACTTTTGAAAAGAGTCACCCAAGGAACATTGCTGTGAAATTATTTCAAAATCTGACCAGCGGTTTCAGAGAAGAAGAATTTTTAAGAATTTCTTCATGTCTGTATGGTGTAAATAGCCCACAGCCATCAGAGCCATGTTTCTTGATGGATCAAAATTTCTCGAACAATTTGCAAAAAGGGTCACCCATGAAACATTTCTGTGAAATTATTTCAAAATCTGACCTGCCATTTCAGAGAAAAAGAATTTTTAAGAATTTCTTCATGTCCATATAGTGCAAGTGGGTCCCCCCATCTGAGCCATGTTTCTTGACGAATCAGCATTTTGCGAACAATTTATGACCAGTGGTTTCAGAGAAGAAGAATTTTTAAGAATTTCTTCATTTCTGTATAGTGCAAGTAGCCCCCAGTCACCAGAGCCATGTTTCTTGACAGATCAAAATTTCGCGAACAGTTTTTGAAAAGGGTCACCCAAGGAACATCTCTGTGAAATCATTTCACAATCTGACCAGCCGTTTGAGAGAAGAAGAATTTTTAAGACTTTCTTCATTTCTGTATAGTGCAAGTAGCCCCCATTCACCAGAGCCATTTTTCTTGACAGATCAAAATTTCGCGAACACTTTTTGAAAAGGGTCACCCAAGGAACATCTCTGTGAAATTATTTTAAAATCTGACCAGCAGTTTCAGAGGAGATTATTTTTAAAGAATTTCTTAGAAAATTCCACTTGGTTGCCATGGCAACCAGCGTTTTTGATGGAATCAAATTCTGTGAACAGTTTTTAAAGAGGACCCCCCCCCCAAGGAACATTCCAGCCAAGTTTGGTCCAAATTGGCCTAGCGGTTTAGGAGGAGTTGATGTGTAAAGAATTGTTGACGACGCACGACGCATGACGCACTGACGCACGAGGCACGACGGACGACGGACACCGGGTGATCCTAAAAGCTCCCCTTGAGCACGTTGTGCTCAGGTGAGCTAAAAACAAGAGGGCCTGATGGCCCTGGATCGCTCACCTGAGTCAATAGGCAAAATTTCACTCCATGGTCATGATTGAAACACTGACCAATTGTCAGGTCAGTTGAGCTTAAAATATGGCCTCTAAAGCGTCCTCAAGGAATTTCCATAAATTGACCTAGTGACCTAGTTTATGATCCCATGTGACCCAATTTTGATCTCATCCAAGATTTTATCAAGACAAACATGCTGACCAATTTTCAGGTCAATTGAGCAAGACTTTTTGCCTCTAGAGCCCATACAGAATTTCTGTAAGTTGACCTAGTGACCTAGTCTATGACTCTAGGTAACTGAATTTTGAAATCATCCTAGATTTTATCAAGACAAACATTCTCAGCAATTTTAAAGTCAATTGAGCAATAAATGTGGCCTCCAGAGTGCTCACAAGATTTTTCTTTAATTTGACCAACTGACCTAGTTTATGAACCCACATGACCCAATTTAGAACTCATCATAAAGTCTATCAAGACAAACATTCTGAACAATTGAGCAATAGATGTGGCCTCTAGAGTGCCCAAATAAATTTCTTTAATTTGACCTACTGACCTAGTTTATAACTCAATTTCAACCTCATTCGATATTTCATCAAGACAAACATTCTAACCTATTTTCATGTCAATTGAGCATGAAATGTGGCCTCCAGAGTGCTCGCAAGGTATTTCTTTAATTTGACCTTGTGACCTATATTATGACTCCAGGTGACCCAAATCTCATCCTAGATTTCATCAAGATAAACATTTCAACCAATGTTCAAACCAATTGAGCAATAAATGTGGCCTCTAGAGTGCCCAAACAGTATTTCTTTAATTTGACCTTGTGACCTAGTTTATGACCCAAGGTGACCTAAGTTCAAACTCATGTGAAATTTTATCAGGACAAACATTCTGAATAACTTTAAAGTCAATTGAGCAACGAATGTGGCCTCTAGAGTGCCAACAATATATTTCCTTAACATGACTTAGTGACCTAGGTGACCCAAATTCAAACTCATCCAAGATTTCATCGAGACAAACATTCTGACCAATTTTCAAGTCAATTGAGTTGAAAAATATGGCCTCTAGAGTGCCCACAAGGTATTTCTTTAATTTGACCTAGTGACCTTGATTAAAACCCAAAGTGACCCAAATTCAAAGTCATCACAGATTTCATCAAGAAAAACATTCTGACCACATTTCAGGTCAAATGAGCCAGAAATGTGGCCTCTAAAGTGCCCACAAGGTATTTCTTTAATTTGATCTAGTGACCTAGTTTATGACCACAATTGACCCATTTTCGAAACTCACTGAACATGTTGTGCTCCGGTGGGCTAACAAACTTAGTACAGGTCCACTAGGAGATAATACATACCGAATATCAAAGCTCTAGGCCTTCCAGTTTTAAAGAAGAAGAATTTTAAAGTTTTCCTTCTTTGTTCCTATGTTCGAAATTGTGACCCCCGGGGAAGGGCCAGTTTTCACCCCATCGGTTTATTTGAACAGACTTGGTAGAAGTCTACTAGGAGATACTACATGCCAAATATCAAAGCTCTACACCTTCCAGTTTCAGGGAAGAATTTTAAAATTTTCCTTCTTAGTTCCTGTGTTCAAACTTGTGACCTCCGAGGCGGGGCCAGTTTTGTTTCCAGGGGCATCATATGAACAAACTTGGTAGAGGTCCATTAGGAGATACTACATACCAAATATCAAAGCTCTACGCCTTCCATTTTCAGAGAAGAAAAATTTTAAAGTTTTTTGTCTTTGTTCCTATGTTTGAACTTGTGACCCCCAGGGCGGGGCTAGTTCTGACCCCAGGGGCATCATATGAACAAACTTGGTAAAGGTCTATGAGGAGATACTACATACCAAATATCAAAGCTCTACACCTTCCAGTTTCAGAGAAGAAGAATTTTAAAGTTTTTTGTCTTTGTTCCTATGTTTGAACTTGTGACCCCCGAGGCTGGGCAAGTTTTGACCCCAGGGGCATCATATGAACAAACTTGATAGAAGTCCACTAGGAGATGCTACGTACCAAATATCAAAGCTCTATGCTTTCTAGTTTCAGAGGAGGAGAAGATTTTCAAAGATTTTGCATTTTTTTCTTTTTTGTTGCCATGGCAACCAGAGTTAAGGGTGGAATTCAATTCTTTGAACAACTTTGGTAGAGCTTCACCCAAGGAACATCCCTGCCAAGTTTCATCAAGATTGGCCCAGTGGTTTAGGAGAAGATGTTTAAAGAAATTGTTGACGGACGACGGACATAGGGCGATCACAATAGCTCACCTTGAGCACGTTGTGCTCAGGTGAGCTAAAAAACTAAAATATCTTCACCTTTTTACTGAATGTAACTATACAATTCCTATTTGATTGCAAAGAAAGATTTTGGTTTACGGTATAAAAACAAGATACCCCCCTTTACCTTGGATACGGATAAGTGATACTTCTGGTCTTTTCATAAGCTACTATGGATGGACAAACGAGTGTACATTTTTTTTCCAAATCTAAACAAGGATTAATGGAGATATGGAGAATTCATACTACTAGTGCATGTGACCTTTGATTCCCTGTTGTCACCTTGACCTTTAAGACTGATATGTAAAAACTTTGCTCTTCTAGTTATCCAATCAAGGCAACTATGTGTGTCAAACATTTTTAAATTTGCATAAGGGGCTCATGAGATATGGAGCAGACACACTTCCAGTGCATATTATCTTTGAACACCTGCTGTAACCGTGAATTTAAAAACTGTTAAACATTGCTGTATGTGAGATCAACTCTGCTTGTCATCTAATCAATATGGACAGGTGTTTGAAATAATTCTCAAACCAGACAAGGGGTTCAGGTGACATAGATTGGACACGAAAACTTGACAGGAAAGGAGTCGAACTGACAACTTTAAAAGTAAGAGGGCTATTGGCCCTAAAGAACTCACCTAAGTTAAGTCATCCCGTCATCTAAGATTGATAAGTTGAACACATCTTGATTGTGATGATGTAATCACTTGAGTGTTTGTTACCTACTTTCATAATCAATGAGACCCAATCTTAAACTTGTCCGAGATCTTATCATGACAAACATTCTGACCGAGTTTCAAGAGTATCAGACTGAAAATTTTGCCTCAAGATTTTTTTCTAAGATTTGACTTTGTGACCTACATTTTGATCTGACCCAATTTTGAACTTGTCCCATGACAAACACTTTCACCGATGTGTATCAGGCTGAAAGTAATCACACTGACTAGAGTAGGTACAAGGTTTTTCTAAGAGACCTACTTTTCCAGAGACCTAGTTTTTACCTGACATGACCAAAATTCAAACTTGTTCAAAAATCATCAAGACAAACATTCTGACAAAGCCTTATGAGAATCAGACTGAAGATATGGCTTCAAGAGTGAACAAAAGGTTTTTCTACAAGTTGCCCTAATTACCTACATTTTGATCCGATGTGTCCCAAATTTAAACTGCTCAATCTATCATCTGAACAAACATTCTGACCAGGTTTTATGAGTATCAGACAAAAAGTGGCCTCTAGAGTGCACCCACAATTTTTCAAAGATTTGTCCCAACGGTCTACTTCAAGACCCTAAATTACCGAGTTTCAAATTTGTCAAGAGAAACACTCTGACAAACTTTCATGAGTTTTAAACTGACAAGAGGGCCATGATGGCCCTGAAGTCGCCCACCTGAGCCTTTTGGCCAAAACATGATCTATTTAAATCTCTTACGCGAAATTATGGCAAACATTCTATAAAGCTTTCATTACAATTGGACGGAAAATTTGGCATCTAGCTTGTATACAAGCTTTCTGTACACTCATCTAAGATGTCATCAAGACAAACATTTTGACCAAGTTTCATGAGAATTTAACTTAAATTGTGGCCTTTAGAGTGTACACAAGATTTTTCTTATATTTGACCTGGTGACCTAGTTATTGACCCGACATGACCCATTTTCAAAGTAGTCCAAAATGTTATCAAGAAGAACATCCTGACCAAGTTTCATTAGTATTGGACAGAAAATGTGGCCTCTAGAGCATACAAAAGGTTTTTCAAAGATTGGTCCCAGTGACCTAGTTTTTGACCTGACGTGACCCACTTCCAAATTCCCCCTAGATAACATCAAGACAAGTATTCTGACAAATTTTCATGAGTATTTGACTGAAAATGCCGCCTCTAGAGGGTAAACAAGGTTTTCCTAAAATTTGACCCAGTGACCTAGTTTTTGACCTATTAATATCCACTTTTAAACTTGTCCAAGATATTATCAAGGAAAACATTCTGACCAAGTTTCATGAGTACTGGACTGAAAATGTGGCCTCTAGAATGTACACAAGGTTTTTCTAAGATTTGACCCATTGACCTAGTTTTTCACCCAACATGAACCATTTTCAAACGCGTCCAAGATATTATCAGGGAAAATATTCTGACCTTGTTTTATGAGTATTCGACTGAAAATGAGTGTACACATGGTTTTTCTAAGATTTGACCAAATGACCTAGATTTTAGATTGACATAACCCATTTTCCAACTCCTCCAAGATATCATCAAGACAAACTTTGGTCAGCTTTCAAGAGTATTGGACTGCAAATGTGGCCTCTAGAGTGTACACAACGTTTTCGAAAGATATGACCTATTGACCTAATTTTTCATCCAGTATGATCTATTTTCGGACTAATCTAAGATATTATTAAGGCAAACATTCTGATCAAGTTTCATGAGTATTGGACTGAAAATGTGGCCTGTAGAGCGTACCCAAGACAAAAGTTGACAACACGACGGACGCCAGACACAGGACGATCACAAAAGCTCACCTTGAGCACTTCATGCTCAGATGAGCTAAAAATGTAGTCTGTATAATGCACTCAAGTTTTTTTCTAAGATTTAATCCAGTGACATACTTTCTGACCCAACATGACCAAATTTCAAACCTGTCCAAGATATCATCAAGACAAACACTCTGAAAAAAATTCATGAGTACTGATACTCTACTGTACAAGGTTTTCTTAGATTTGCCCCAGTGAAGTATCTTTTTACCTGACCTATATAATTTTGAAACTTGTCCGAAATATCGCCAAGAAAAACTTTCGTACCAAATTGCATTTGTATCGGACTGAGAATCTGGCTTCTGGAGTGCACAAAAAGGTTTTTCTAAACTTTGTCCACGTGGTCTACTTTAGGACTAACATGACCAAATTTCAAACTTGTCCGAAATATCAAGACAAACATTCTGCCCAAGTTTCAAAAGTATCGGACTGAAATAAAGGCTTCTGGAGTGCACAAAAGATTTTCTAAGATTGTACCTGGTGACCTACTTTTTCACCTTACGAGACCAAATTTCAAGCTTTTCCATAATGTCATCAAGATAAACATTCTGACCAGTTTCACGAGTCTCGGACTGAAAATTGTGCCTCTACAGTACACAAGATTTTTCTAAGATTAGACCTGGTGACCTACTTTTTGACCCAACATGACCCTATTTTGAATATGTCTAAGACATTATGAAGAAAATTATTCACAGCCAATGTAATTAAATGCGTTGTTTGATTTGTAGCATCATCTAATCCAAAGTTTATCTTTGAGCGACTTGATCTCCAGAGGGGGATATCATCCCAATGGAATTCAACAAACACAAAATCAATGGCTAAATTTGTTTCATGTGTTTATTATGATACATTTAAACATGTATTTATGATGGATGAAAATTAAAGATTAGTAAATTTGCTTATTTCAGTTTTTTTTTGTTTTTTGTTTAAAATTTGTTATGTATCTACCACACACTATTTTGTGACATGGCTCCGAAAAAAAAAAGACAAAAACTACAGCTATCAAAGGCGGACAAATAGTCCCTCCTGAAAGTCTGCAACTGAATAACTGCCTCTTTCCCAACCAAAAATATGTAAAATAACAAAGAGCAAAAAATGCAAAAATACTGTAGAAAGAGTTATGGATCTATGGCTCTGCACATATCCTCAATATGATCTATCTGTTTCGAATCAATAGTATTTATACTTTGGAAAACGTGCTTTGGACAAATAAAAACCCTTTATAATTAGGAATTTTGTGCACAGCACTTTCCTCAGTGTGATCTATCTGCATATGAAGTTTGATGGCAAGAGCTCTTACACTTTGGAAGTTACGCTCTGGACAATAAAAAAAAAAAACAGTTCGTAAAATAGCTAAGGGCAATAACTCAACAATAAAGACAGAGTTATGGATATTTTGCTCTGCATTTGTCCGCAATGAAGTTTGACGGCAGCGGCTGTTATACTTCGGATTTTATGCTCCGGAGAAAAATCTAGTTTGTACAAGTGAAACCAAAACTAACTAGAGGCGCTTGAGCGCCTGTATCGCTCCACAGGCCTGATATTTCTGTAATGGCGAAAGGAAGTTTTTAACAATTATCATTCAATACTGCATTTTAGCTCACTGAAGAAACAATCTGGTAGACAACCACCATGGGAACTTACCTGCAAAACAACAATGAAATCCAATGAATAGTTTTAGAGAAGAAATTTTTCAAAGATTTTATTTTATACCATAACAGGAAAATGAGTCTCCCATAAAAGCCATGTTTTTTGACAGATCTTTTTTTTTTAAGGAATTCTGTAAACCTGTATCTAAGGAACATTCCTGCAAAATAATAATGCTATCCAAATAGCGGTTTGGGAGAAGATTTTTAAAGGTTTTTTACTTTGGTTGCCATGGCAACCAGAATTCTTCATGGAACACAATTATTTGAAGGAATTTGAAAGAGGACCACCAAGGGAACATTCCTGTGAAATTTGGTAAAAATCCAGTCAATAGTTTCTGAGGAGAAGTTTTTTAAAGAAAAAGTTTACGGACGCATGCACGGACGAACGGACGAACGAACGAACGGACGGACGGACGGACGCACAGACGCACAACGGACACAACGCCATAACAATAGCTCGCTGGCCTTCGGCCAGTGGAGCTAACAACAATGAAATCCAATGAATAGTTTCAGAGAAGAAATTTTTCAAAGATTTTATTTTATACCATAAAAGGAAAATGAGTCTCCCATAAAAGCCATGTCTTTTGACAGATCTTTGTTTTTTAAAGGAATTCTGTAAACCTGTATCTAAGGAACATTCCTGCAAAATAATAATGCTATCCAAATAGCGGTTTGGGAGGAGAAGATTTTTAAAGTTTTTTTACTTTGGTTGCCATGGCAACCAGAATTCTTCATGGAACACAATTATTTGAAGGAATTTGAAAGAGGACCACCAAAGGAACATTCCTGTGAAATTTGGTAAAAATCCAGTCAATAGTTTCTGAGGAGAAGTTTTTTAAAGAAAAAGTTTACGGACGCACGCACGGACGAACGGACGGACGCACGACGGACACAACGCCATGACAATAGCTCTCTGGCCTTCGGCCAGTGGAGCTAAAAAAAGAAAATAAAGAAAAGAGTTGTTGATCTTATGCAATGCACTTGCCCTCAATAGTATCTATCTGTGTATGAAGTTTGAAGACAATAGCTTTGATACTTTGGAAGTTATGCTCCGGACAAAAGTCCAGTTTGTAAAATAACTAAGGGCAATAACGAAAAAAACAATGAAGAAAGAGTTATTGATGTTATGCACTGCACTTGCCCTCAACGGTATCTATCTTTATACACAGTTTGAAGACAAAAGTTTTGATACTTTGGAAGTTATGCTCCGGACAAAAATCCAGTTTGTAAAATACCTAAGGGCAATAACTCAAATAATAATCAATTTGAAAAATTGAAAAATCAAAAAGAGCTGTGGATTTTGTGCATTGTGCTTGTCCTTATTAGTATCTGTCTATGAGGTTTGAAAATGCTAGCTTTCATACTTTAGAAGTAATGCTCCGTACAAGTTTCTAGCAGGTGCAGAGACAGACAGATGGATGGAGGGACGGACGGACAGGTGAACTATTGACAGAATCAAGCCCTAAATGGAAGAGCGCTGCAAGACATACTGTGTTAATCTGATTGTCTATTTCCTTATACGGATCCGAAAATACTCGAATACAATTACACTTTTTGGTTTGAACTATGTTTATTATTAAAAAAAAAAAACCCGGTCCCTTGGGCTATAAACTACTGAGGTTGTGCTGTTCATCACTTTAACATAGTTGTTAAAAGTAAATGAAAACAATGTTGATCGATATCTGATGAATTTAAATAACATTAAATAATTCGAAGATGGATTTTGCTATTGAAATGAAAATGAAAGTGTAAGGTGAAGATTACCTAGAACTGCTAGTCCTTGATCTGGGGACGCCGTTTGTTTGCTACTGCCATTTGAGTTTGACAGGGGTAGTTCTGATTCTTTCCTGACGACATGAAGGACATCTTGTTCATCAGTTTTACTTTGCAAAGTTTTTTCCTTTATCTCATCTTTAGTAAAAAAAGAAAAAATGTTAGGTCTTTATACTACACAAGCTGTTACCTCGTTACAAAATAAATACTGCATTTTGTATCTCTACAAACTTCCATTAGAAAGCAATGGATCTTGTTTGTTTGTTTGTTTTTTTTCTAACATTTAAACTAGACAACCACGGCCCAGCTGGGTAGTTCAGAGGTCAGTTTATCCGATTCGAGATCTGGTGGTTGTGAGTTCAATACCTGGTTGAGGCCAACTTTCTTTCCTGCGACTTTTATCCTTTTATCTCCGATGCATATGAGAAAAGTATTCAGTGACTTGGAAAGAAAGTTGTCAATACTGGAGTGAGAAAGCCAGGAAACACATGTGCAGTGACATCCTTCATATGACCTAAGCTGTTAAAATGGTAGTTAAATTCAAATAAAGCCAACCGACTAGTCACCCACTTGTTAATGAAAAGTGACCATTGTCAAGCTTATTTTAGATATTTGATTAGGATAAATATTTTGAGCTTGTTTAATGAGCATTAAGCTAAAACACACAGTTTTTCTAAGAATCAACCATATGACCTATTTTTCAACAAAATGGCCTTTATATTAACTTTTAAGATATATAAACATTACAAGCACAATAGTTTACGGATATCAGAAAGAAGCAGTGGCGTGTAAAGAGCAAACAAAGTTTTGACCTTATGTTCTACATTTGTATAAATTGAGCAAAATTTATTTTTAGCTCACGTGCGATCAATTCCAAATTTTAAACGCCAATAGGTTCATTATTTTTCTTTTTTAATATGACCTAGTAACAAACTCTCATACTGAAGGTAACTGAACAAACATGGTGTCATGGCCATTCAATGGAACATAAAGAAAATATTGGTCACTTAAATGCAAACAATATTTTTTTGATTTGCCTTTGTTACCTACTAAAACAAAAATCGAACCACATTTATTTGGTTCTCCTGAGTTAACAGAGCCGGTACAAATCCATTAGATGAAGCTATACGCCAAATAGTACGGACCTAGGCCCATTGGTGATACTCAATAAGATATTTGAAATTTCCACAATATAAAGCCGCAGTGAAACAAGTTAGCCAATCCCCCAAGGCCAGTCAAACTTTGATTCAAGGGCTATATCTCGAACAAATCTACCTTCACTAGATGAAGGTAGGTGCCAAATCAGGTATCCCTAGGATACATGTGTAAGGTTAGGAACAAAAACATTTTTAAAGTTTCACTATAAAAGCATATGATACACTTCTGACCCCCGAGGTGGGGTCAATTTTGACCGAAAGGCTATAAACTTGGTAAAGGCCTACTTGAAAATAAAACAAACGATATATTTCAGGTCTAGCTCTCATGGTTATAAACAAGATTTTTTACTATATAATCCTATGTAAAACTTGTTATCAATTTTGATCCCAAGGCTTCAACTGGAACCTATTTCAAAGATTGAGGTCTACTAAATGACGGCTCTATTTACTGCTTATATAGGAGTAGTCTGCGTACATGTGTCCAGTGTGAATGGAGACCGGACTGTTCAAAACTGCAGTTTTGTCTTGATTCTACACTGTCCTGTAACTTAAAACTTTCTGACTACGATAAGCTTCAAAAATTTATTTACATGACCTTTCAAGATTGAAAATATGATCTTATACGTATCTTCCTAACGCTCTAACACCACCTATCTAAGAAACCATTTCTCTCTGTAAAAACTTTTCAAAAATGATTTTTCTTATTATATCTGCTACAGGTAATGTAAATTATTAATGGCAATAATTCAAACAATCTTGGTAGAGTTCCAAAGGATAAAGTTGCATGCCTAGTTTCGTTAGTAGCCTGATGGTTTTGAACATGAAGATTTTTCAAGTAATGATCAAACAACTAACTTCTAGAATGGGGATATTTATGACCCCAGGGCCATAGTTTTGAAAATCTTGGTAGAAGTCCATTATATTAAGCTACATGCAAAATTAAGTAGTCTTAAACCTTATAGTTCCTGGCCACAAGATTTGTAAATATTTTCAATAGGTTTCAGATTTCTTGCGATGGCAATTTTCAAGTGAATTAAATTCTTTTAAAACTATTTTAAAAAGGACCATGGCAGCATCATTTATGTACAGTTTGTTTGAATTCTATGTTCAGCTCAGAGAAGAACATATTTGAAATAAAAGCTAAAACAATGGCACAGAAACGAACGCAAGAGAAACATAGTGCAGTAACATAAGCTCTCTGGTTTTTAATTAATATACAAACTGGCTTGATACGTCACCATTATGATGATAGATGCTTAAACTCTTACTTTCAGAAAAGGAACAAGGTAGTGTGATCTCTTGCAAAATGGCCCACCCTGAGCAACGTTTGATATTGGAAATTTCACGCAATCTATACGCGTTTTCTACGTTGTTTGTATACGGCGGCAATAATGTCTCACACCAATTAAATCACTCTGGATTTATTAGTATATACCGTAAGTCAAGATTTTTTCACAGATATATTATCAGAGAGGTGAAAATAAAAAGTTTAAACCTATGTTTTTTTAAAATATATGCATCTCAGAATTCAGTATAGTGTTAATTTACTCTAGCACAGTACAATCATCTCTGTAAAAAGAAAACTGAACTTTGGTTGACCTTGAAGTCACTTAGTCATTCCTTTTTTAATATTTCCATACTTTTACAAAGATGAATTGACAGTGTACTGGAATCCCAAGGTAAGACTGAAATCTTAGCTGATTAGCAATTGAGTTATTCTTAACTTTGCTGGATCATGGTTTTTAATGTTTGGGCAACGGGAGGAAGCTTTCACCATTTTTAAAGTACAATACTTGAAACAGAATCACATCATTTGTGATAAATACCACTCCGATCCATATCTGGTATCTCCGCCTGGCATCGAATTTCTCGCCTATTTTGCAAGGGTTCTAGTTCTAATGCTGGTGCTTCTTGTGTATCAGTTGGGAGTTGGCGGCGTCCATCTAATAAAACATAATAATCACACATTTCCATCAGCATTGACTGTATAGGTTTAAAAATACAGAGGAGCTCAAATTTTCTAAAAACCACTATTAACAATTTGAAATACTAAGATGATTATTTCTAAAACAGTTAAAAAGAATATTCTTAAAACTAGTATAAGGGTCATAAGGATACATATGAAATTAAAGGAAAATGTCACAATTGTACGTGTAAAATTTGTCTCGTTTAAACATGATCAATTGCTTTTTGACCACAGTATCGTTTAAACTTTCATTTCAAAAAAAGAAAAAAAAATTACGGTCAAGATTCTGTCAAAAAATTTGACAGAGGTCACTGCAAGAGATTTTTCTATATCTGTTATTATTTTTCCTGTTTTCCTGTCACACAACATAAATTTTAATAGAATCAAATATGAAATAATTTTTTTTTAAATTGTTCGTATGCATGGTGTTTAATGATGTATATGACAAATGTTCGCGTGCATCCTACTGCACATGTATTTTTGTCATGGATATTGAATCAAAAGTGCATCCATGTGTCAAGTCACTGGCTACTTTCTAACAAAACACCCTCAAAACAATGTTTAGTAGTGAGAAAGATTTGAATCCTGTAGTAATGACAGTCATCAATCCTTGGAAAGAAATTGGCCAAGCTTACCAATCAAAGCCACAACTCCCTGGTTTAAAGCTTTGTACATTAGCCACTGGGCCATCAGGCCCGGTCCCTTTACCATAATCCAAGCAATAAGTAGCCATACTGTTTACAGAATTACTGATTCTATCTAAAAATGAAAACAAGAGCTTCACACAGCGGTGCATATACGCCCAAAGGGGCTTCACAGTGAAATGGGTTAAAATCCAGAACGCCTAAAAAGATCCATTTTTTAAGAATCACATTCACAACTACACATCATAGAGATTCATTGTGGAAAGTTTGAACTTATTCCAATGGAAACTGTAGGAGGAGTTGCGCACACAAGAAATTGCTAACGGACAGACGGACAGATGGACAGACAGAAGCACAGATGGACAGACGACCGGGGCCATAACTTAATACGTCCCTTCGGGCATAAAAACCTAGACCTATTACTAAACGTGATCATACCCCCCCCCCATCAGCTCTTTGTCACAAAACAGCTGTTTGTCACAGAATGCAGAAATGTTTAGTACAAAAGAAAGAGTTGAAAAAAAAAACTAGTGGGAATAGAGTTATGGTTCTTGTACACTGCACTTCTCGTTAATGTGGTCTACACTGCACTTCTCGTTAATGTGGTCTATCTGTATATGAAGTTTGAAGTCACTAGCTTTTATACTTTGGAAATTATGCCCTAGACAAAAATCCAAAGTTAAAATTTACAAAGGGTAATAACTCTGAAAGTAGTGGGAATAGAGTTATGGTTCTTGCACAGAGCAGTTTGCTTTAATGTGATATAGTTGTATATGAAGTCTGAAGTTACTAGCTTTTGTACTTTGCAAGTTATGTCCCAGATAAAAATCCGAAGTTAAAATTTACAAAGGGCTATAACTCTAAATATAATGGGAATAGAATTATGGTTTTTGTAAACTGTACTTTTTCTTAATGTGGTCCATCTGTATATGAAGTTTGAAGTTACGCGCTTTTATACTCGGGAAGTTATACCCCAGACAACAATCTAAAATTAAAATTTAAAAAGGGAAATAACTCTAAAAATAGTGGGAATAGAGTAATGGTTCTTGTACAGTGCACTTTGCTGTATGGTGATCTAATTGTATTTGAAGTTTGAAGTTACTAGCTTTCGTACTTTGCAAGTTATGCCCCAGATAAAAATCCAAAGTTAAAATTTACAAAGGGCAATAACTCTAAAAATAGAGGGAATAGAGTTATGCTTCTTGTTCACTGCACTTCTCCTTAATGTGACCTATCTGTATATGAAGTTTGAAGTCACTAGCTTTTATACTTTGGAAGTTATGCCCCAGACAAGGTTTTCGTGACACACGGGCGGACGGACGGACATACGGATGGATGGACAAGGTGACTCCAGTATACCCCTCCCCAAACTTCATTTGTGGGGGGTATAAAAATAGCAATCCACTCTTGGAATATTTATGCCAAATATGATATAATTCTGTCATAAATCTTCACAAGCATACCTCTAGATAACTACCAAAATTGTGTGTTTTGAAGACCCTGTGAAGATCAACTTTGGAAAACCTCATGGGAATAAGGAGAAAATGCTGGAAACCGCCAATTTTTCCCCTTTTCCATAATGTTTTTTCTATCCTATTCAAAACAAATTCCATCCTTACAACTACATTCAATTTTTTTTAAGTTTTTTTTAAATTTATCTGCATATATTCTCATTTTGGACCTGTTCTAAAAATTTGCCATTTGGTAACGTGTTGATGACAGTAATATTTCTGAAAGACCATGCCCATGTTTAGTATGTTTTAGGAATGGGAAGAGTATGCAATTAATCAAGTACTCGATTGAACGTCTGATTACCGATTTTCAATAATTGCAATCAAGTACTTGGGTGTTCAGGAAAAAATATGAAAAAAAAAACTTTTTTTTTTTAAATTACAGCTCTCCTGATTTAAAAAGTTTGACAAAGGAAATGTAAAGGGTCAGTTATGTGTAACATCTTACCATCTAACAACCCCTCGGTCCACCGTTTTTGATATCTTATCAATTTGCAATCCCTTCAGTTAGCAATTTGGTGTCAAACAAAATCGCCAGTTTTTCAAACCAACACCGGCCACTGCTTATGCATTTCAATTTTACACTTGTGAGGTTTGCATGCTTATCGACTTTTTCATCAGACATTAAACTGACAATCGAAAATTAAGGATCGAAATCAGTCGTTTCTGATCAGATGCTAAATATAACCTTGAAACTTATCATATTTGACAGTGTGTGTAAATACTACGGGCACTTGTAGCCAGGTAAAGAAATCAATTACCTACATTCGCCTGTATATTTAGCAATTTACTAAATGAACAAACTGCATGTTTCGGTCATTTCCTTTTTTTATTTTAAATTTACTGTCTTCACTCGTATATTACCCTACTCCGTATTAGATATCTAGATATCTAGCCTGTTAATGTATGTTGATAATACTAGGCCTATACTTCTCAGCGGTGACTTGAAAACATTCGGAAAAAATATCGATATATCATTTCAAGGACTTGAGGACTGTTGCCAGGTAGATCACCTACATTTGCATGCATATTTAACAATTTACTAAATGAACAAACTTTTTATTGGACGTGTTCGGCCATTTCCTATTTTTATTTTAAATTCACTGGCTTTACTCGTATATTATCCTACTCCGTATTAGGTATCTAGCCTGTCATTGTACGTTGATAACATTACGCCTATACTTCTTAATGGTGACTTGAAAACATGCGGAAAATTTTTAACATATCGTTTCAAGTGATTGATTATTTGTCGATATTTTTCTCTAATACAGCCTAGTTAACTAATTTTCAACCTTAGCTGACCCATTTTCAAAAGTGTTTGAGATATTATTAACTTAAAGATTCTGACGAAGTCTGAGTAACCCATATTCAAATTCCTTTTATCAAATAAATAAACCATGCTTTAATACCAGGGGGCTTAATGCATCTCCATGATACATGATACCTAACAAGTCATTACTATGGCAACACAGAAATCAGCTGATGGCTTGGAGTGTGCTCCATATGTAACACTAAAGTTACTTAGGATAAAATATCAATCTGTTTTAATACATCCCATTCATAAAACGCTGAGATCAAAATAATTTCCACAGTTTGAGTGCAAATGTCCTTCTATTTAAATGAACTTTTAAAATCAGTTTCTACAATTTACATAGCACTACTTAACAACTTAAAACTATCACAAAAGGTGACCTAAAACACTTGCAAAGACATGCAGACTTATATAAACTTACTCTACAGATAACTGAATTTGACATGTAAGATAATGACATCTAGGAACTTTTATCTTAGATAGAATTCAGAAGGATAAACAGTGTTTGATGTTAAAAAGTCACTGAAAATTAAAAAATGTGTAAAAGTAAACTTACCCCTATCACAACAAAGTTCTCTACAAATGGAACGAAGCTCTCTCCTATTCCAGAAAGCTGAAAGGCAGAATCTGAGTTCTTCACTCAAAGCCATTCAAGTCTATGACTTGCATTTTCTTTTATCTCAAGTTCATATCTGTACTGGTCAATAATGGTAGTCCTTACGTGTAACTGACTTTGGAACAACAATGAAAAAAGCGAATTTAACTGCAGACATTGTCTTCTGTGGCACCTGACTTTCATACGTACACTGCCATCCTTTACAGTCATATAACAATCTAAAGAACAGATTCTTCCAGAAAAATATAGCATAAGAGTTAAGCTACAGAAAATGTCAATTAAAGGTAGGGTGGTTGTTTGCAAGAAATTGTTCGTTCAACAGATTTTTCCAGAAAAATATAGCATAAGAATTTAGTTACAGAAAATGTCTAATTGAAGGTAGGGTGTTTGCATGCAAGAAATGACTATGAATGCTATACATCAAACATTCTATCTTCATGTCTCGGTGTTCTTTTACGGTTCACTGTTCCTCATTGAAGGATAGTATAACATTATTGAAAAACTTATCAAAACAAGTAATTGTCAAAGTAAACCCCAATGCTTGCCCCAAAACACAATCCAATAAACATAGTTTACTTAAATGTGATGTTTTTTGTGTGACCTTCATGGAGATCCATGATATCTTTATCAGTAAAATAAAAAAAAATCACGTTGACTCTGTACTTGCACCATTCACACTGAAGTGTCCTTCGACAAGACACAACAACAAAAAAAAAACCCATCTCTAGGACTAAAGAAACCCAGAAGAAACAAAAAAAGGTGAGCTTTAATTATGAGATGACTTCAAATAGGTTGGCAGAAACCTCATGCACCTACACAAGGTGCTATATTACATGAAGGGGTCTGTGAATATCATCTACTTTACCATCCTCGGAACCCAGGTTTGAAGCATTACATTACTCTCCATGCATCATCCCTGGGAAAATTGACTAGAAAATCATCGTTTCTTATGGATATTCATATGGTCGGGAAGTACCCTTAAAGCCAATCGAAAGATCGATAACATAATGATACTCTCTTGTAGAGATGATAATTTCTTTTTCTCCGTTAATCAAAATAACCCTGGAAAAAACCCGAGGTTGTCAACAAATATGGCGGCCGTCGGCGTGCTTGTCTCCTGAGCGATATGCCATTCTGCAATACAGGGACGACTCTATTGATCTTTGTGTACGATTTTAACTGACAATCTTTCGGTGTTACGCCGAAAATCTCTTAAACGCTTCTCGATTGTGGTGTAGATGGGCGCCGCCATATTTAATGTATCGCTAAGCTTGATTTGCAACAAATGATGTGACTGGATAATGACAAGTAAAAAAATATAAATGACAGCGTATTTGTGATAAAGATAGTTTAAATTTTCTCAAAGATCACTAGTCAAAGTGCTTCATGAATAATTCATGAGAACGAGGACACGCCAAGGAAATAACCCAGGGGCGATTACAGAATTAATTGAAACTGGGTTACCGAGGATGCTACTTTACATACTCACCAAAAACTGTGATTGCTAAGATTACTGCTGTGACTGCTGTGATTATGAAAGCGACTTTCCAATTGTTTGCTGTTAATATAAAATAGAGACAAAGTGTACAAGAAAGCCATCAAAAAGACTCACCTTAAGCGTAATAGAGATGTATAAGCGTTAACCGAATAAGGAATATGAATACTAAATACTGTATTTCAGACCGGGGCCGTCTCAGAAGGTACAAGACTACCGATAAAGATAACACGCTCTTAGAGATGGTTCACTGGCGATTGTCTGCTTTTGCAAAGCACCTTTTTAATACCCTAAGTTCAAAAGTTAGTTCTGAGAGAGTCGAAATAGTGTACTTTTTGTATTAAGGTCAATTCATAGAAGGATGACGATCTTCGATCCTCATAGAGAGGGTAATTTTTGGTTCGAAGCGCAAGCGTGAAAACCTAAAGCCAAGATATTTGGTATATGATATTTTCGGTGACATTACTATGTAGTTGGATGTTACTTAGAATGCGCAGCTGCCCAGCCCCAGTGGTGCAGTCGATAGCATTCAGGACTTGAGAACAGGGGGTCACTGGTTCGTTCCCCAGCTCGGCTGGTTTCTTTCCAAGGATTGATGATCGTCATTGCGACAGTTTCATTCCTCTCTCACCGCCGACCATTGTTTCGGAAATGGTTATGTGGGAAAGCAGCCAGTGGCTTGGAAAGATTATTGTGTGTAGTACTGGTAAAAGAAAGCATGAATAGGTGCACTGGGCACAGCGATTTAACTCAAATAGTTTTAAATACACCTTAAACACCATTCGATCAATCTATCATTAGAGTGCGCTGGCCTTTGACCTACTTCTTGATACTTACTGATGTATACAAAACTTAAAAGATATTAATTTGCAGCTAGTAAAAAAATGCACATCTTTATTCGGAAGGCCCCTGCTGGCCTTTTTGCTAGCACATTTATGACACAAATATACAAGCTTTACTGCCGCTAACAATACCCCGGGGCCTTGATTTAAACACTAGCAAATTACTATGATAAGAATAATCCTTTTCTTGTAATAGTGCAGAATTCAATACACTTAAGTGTAACCCCGTTACCCGTTACATAAATACCATTTGGAATACCCTGTGAGATACCGGAATCGGCCAAAGCAGTCCATGTATGTGCTATGGAGAGCGGTTATGTACATGTAAATAAGCACTGAGAACCACTGTGTTATTCAATGAGGTAAAATTTCGATTGATTGTATGGTGTTTAACGCCGTTTTCAACATTATTTCAGTTATATCGCGCGGCCAATGCACCTATCCATGCTTTGCTGGATTTTTTTTTTTTTTTTTTTAAAACCAGTACTCCGCACAATATTCTTTCAAAGCCACTGGCTACTTTCCCACATAACCATCGTCAAAACAATGGTCAGTGGTGAGAGAGGAATGAATCCGGTTGCAGTGAGTACTAGTATCATCAATCCTCGGAAAGAAATTGGCCGAGCCGGTGATCGAACAAGCGACGCCCTATTCTCAAGTCCTGAACGCCACCGCGTATCTCACGGGACTCGGCTGAGGTAACATAGTAAAACGGTTTTAAATGCGACGTTCTGTAGCATTTAGTGGGGTGCATCTTAGCTAATGCTTTGATAGTTGACAAAGACGTCGTAAGTTATAATTGTGTTTTTAGACACATAACTTACGCCAGTTAAATGGATTAACCTCAAATATTGAAATACGGGTATAACTGAATTTATCAACAATACGAGATATTGCGCGTTTTCGGCATACCAAAGCAGATCACACCCTTACAGTCACACCGAGAAACTGTTAGGGGTGACGCCAAACCGAACTCTCGCTTTAGTACCCCTTAACCCGACCATTGGCATGTTCCACAGACACTCTGTACCTCCTGAGGTATCTGTTGTACTTCTCACCAGTAACTTTCTGTGTGCTGCGGAGATGGGCGGTGCTAGATGGCGTTATGATAGGGTAGATAAATTCTGTCCACTAGCAAAACACAATTAGTAGGTCTAGGTCTTGTGTGGGTACTTGACGCATAAGTTCGTAAGTTTGGTTGTCATTCTGATTCTGTTTGCACATGAAGGCAGTGATAATTTCTGAATTTCTGTGGTAAGAATAAAACTGTTGTTGATTTTGAAATAGTCGATATATTTTGTGGCTTGTGCCACCTATGGCTTCAACAGCAGATTGTATTTTATGCCAGTTTCCCAGCATTCTGCGTTTTATATAGGTTGACAAAGTAGCGTCGAATAAAGGTAGACTATGCTGTATCTTTGTTCAGGCGTAAGCCACACTTAACCCAAACATGGTTAATTAGCGTAGGACATTGGTAGGGTAAGTTCTTAACCATAGATAGTTTTTATATGCTCGTCGAAGACGGGACGTATTATGGGATCACCCATGGCGTACGGGCGGGCGGGCGTCCGGGCGGGTGGGCGGTGTCCAGTTTTTTGTCCGGAGCATAACTTTGTCATCTCCAGTCCGATTGACTTTGAAACTTGGCATGTGTGTTTGTTGCAATGATACGGAGTGCAGTGCGAAAGAACCATTACTCTACCTCGTGCTGTCTTTGAGTTATTTCCCTTTGATCGTCATTTTTACTGCATTTTCTGCTTGTCCGGAGCATAACTTTGTCATCTCCAGTCCGACTGACTTGAAACTTGGCATGTGTGTTTGTTGCAATAATACGGAGTGAAGTGCGAAAGAACCATAACTCTACCTCATGCTGTCTTTGAGTTATTTCCCTTTGATAGTCATTTTTTACAGCATTTTCTGCTTGTCCGGAGCATAACTTTGTCATCTCCAGTCCGATTGACTTGAAACTTGGCATGTGTGTTTGTTGCAATAATACGGAGTGCAGTGCGAAAGAACCATAACTCTACCTTGTGCTGTCTTTGAGTTATTTCCCTTTGATCGTCATTTTTACAGCATTTTCTGCTTGTCCGGAATATAACTGTCATCTCCAGTCCGATTGACTTGAAACTTGGTATTTGTGTTTGTTGCAATAATACAGAGTGCAGTGCAAAAGAACCATAACTCTACCTCGTGCTGTCTTTGAGGTATTTCCCTTCGTCATTTTTACAGCATTTTCTGCTTGTCCGGAGCATAACTTTGTCATCTCCAGTCCGATTGACTTGAAACTTGGCATGTGTGTTTGTTGCAATAATACGGAGTGCAGTGCGAAAGAACCATAACTCTACCTCGTGCTGTCGTTGAGTTATTTCCCTTTGTTGGTCATTTTTACAGCATTTTCTGCTTGTCCGGAATATAACTTTGTCATCTCCAGTCCGATTGACTTGAAACTTGGTATTTGGGTTTGTTGCAATAATATGGAGTGAAGTGCGAAAGAACCATAACTGTACCCTGTGCTGTCTTTGAGGTATTTCCCTTTGTCATTTTTACAGCATTTTCTGCTTGTCCGGAATATAACTTTGTCATCTCAAGTCAGAGTGACTTCAAACTTGGTATGCATGTTTGTTGCAATATTACGGAGTACAGTGCGCAAGAACAATAACTCTACCTAGTGTGGATTTCGAGTAATTCCACTTTGATCTTCATTTTTACAGTATTTCTTGCTTGTCTGGAACGGAACTTTGTCACCTCAAGTCAAATTGACTTGAGACTTGGTAAACATGTTTGTTGCATTACCTAACCTTTACGATTATTATACCCCCTCGACAACTGGCGGTGGGACGGGCGTATCTTGCGACAATTTGCCGCTCTTGTTTTTTAATCTGATATCTGCATAAATCGCTTGAATAATATAGTCATCGAAACCAGTGCGGGCCAAATAAATATTTTTTTGTTGAATGCCTGTAAAGTAAGGTAGATTGATCAGAATCTGTCAAAAGCGATCAATTTCGACCAAAGTCAGCCTAAGCAAGCCATGCAGTTTGATTGTCATTATTTTTTTTTACCACAAATCTAACAGCTACAAAACTTTCCATATCAAAAAAATCAAAGGTACTGAGTTCTGTGGGATTAGAAAGTTAATTTGGGTGATGAAATGCAGTGGTAGTGACAATGAATACACAGGTAAACTGGAATCCTTCAAAGGGATAGAGTTACAGTTCATTGCCAGCAAATAAGAGATGGAAACCTATGATATTTTTTCAAATTAAAAGTAAGCCAAAACCTAGCTTCCTGTCCATCAGTAGAACCTCGATTCTTATCATATTCTAATTGTTAGAATATATTGACAAGAAAATCCACTAGGCAAATCTGAAGACGGATTATCCGTTTTCCCCCATATATACTACCCTTGCTCTGGCAAAAGAGGGTTGAATGCATCTCCATGCAAGTCATCACATAATTATGGATCGATGAAATCCATTTTTGTACAACCGAATAAAGAGACAGACTAGCCCTTGGACATGCAGAAAATTAACTAATAGCAAAACATTCGACCCGGGTCAGCCTTCACGGACTTCGTAGGCTGATATGAGTCGATTCTTTGCGTAGAAACAGTAAAGCCACTTTTCATAGAACATGGCTTATATATAACAGTGACAAACATACAGGTATAGGTTATTTTGAACGCTTCAAAAATATATCAAACTACTAATTAAGCGACTGTAGCTACCAAATGTATACACTGCCGGTGTTAAAATGGATTTAGATTTAAACCATTCCATTTAAACGTATAAAAATTATTGTGAAGATGAAAATCTGTTATTGTATGGTCGGTTCAAGTTTGAGTCGCTAGTAGAGAAATTAATTTCAAAACTATGTTAAAAGTTGCCAGGTCGCTCTATCTCTTGCTAACTTTTTACCTGATTTTAAGACTAATTTTTCTGCCAGCGACTAACATTTGGCCCGAGCACACAATAACAGATTGTCATCTTCACGATATTTTCCATACGATATTTTCCATACTTTTAACTGCATGATTTAAATTTGAATGCATTTAACACCTGCATTTTTTTTGTTGCTATTTGGCCTTTAAGTTCTAGAAAAAGAATGTCTCCTCTCTCGTATCCACTCGCTGTGGTGTCAATAGAACCTCGGACAAAAGATTAGCGGTAGCAACACTTGTGATTATTTAATTGCTTGCAAAGATATACTAGTATCCGAAAATAGGCCTGCAGGGGCTTGGATATAAATGTACCCGCAAAAGAGGGCGTCGAATAAACACGTTCACATTTTGAACCAGTTTCAAATTACCATCTAATACTTGTTAATTTGTATATATTCATTCCAAGAAACAGATCAAAAGCCGCCAAAAAAAGCCTTGTAAACAATTTTAACAGTTCTAGGTAAAATTGTGTGTAATTTGTCCATAAAACATCTGTAATACCCACTGGATGAGCCGTAGAAGCCTTAGCGGTTGGATACGTATTGATAATTCGACACAGACTATACGCCAATTTACCATTCAGAGAACCTACGACAGGCTTCCAGTTTCAAGCAAGGCCAGCCTGTGCAGTCCAAGCAGGATAACATGGGTCGATACTTTTCCCGCAGATGCTACAAGGCACAGATCATTAACTCTTTACCACACAATACCGAGTTTTAACGACCCTGAAAGAGAAGGCCTTTGAAAACATTGTGGAAAATGTGGAAAATAGAGAAATGCTGGTAACCAGCATTCTCTACTTTTCCCACAATGTTTTCTATCTTTTCAAAGACAGAAATAATCATTTAAGCTACATTTAATCAGTCGTCTGCAATTGATTTTGATTTGGTCAAGTAAAAAAAAAATTGAAGTTTGATAGAGTTAATGGTAAAAAACTATACAGGTGCGATGGAAGAACAACAGAAAGATAGGGCAATTAGCAGATTACCTTTATCGATAACATCGTAGCCTTTCAGACGACCCCGGTCTAAAAATACAGTATACCGTGCTAAGATTCTGTACTGGGTTACAGCTTGTACATCTCTATTATGAGCATAAGTTTGATATACATGTACTGGTACTCTGTATTTCACTTTCATGAACCATGTGCAAAATAAGTGACTCAACTTTTTTTTTGACTCATTGATTATTTTTTTACCCAAGCTGAACAACATTCAGACTTAGATTTTGTCAACAGAGTGTCATAAGCTTAAAAAGTGGTTTTGAAGATATTCATAAGCTTTTTCGATGATTTCATGTGGTGGTAAGTCTTTTTAGCTGATTTGCTTTGCAAATCATTTTACTTTGATCAATCTGACCAAAACCTGACACTGAGAGTTCCGGATGTGCACCACTTATTCTAATTTCAGTTTAAGGCACAATACATTCCTCCTTCCCCTCCCCCAGGTTATGATTTGGTGGAAGTCTGCTGGATGAACATATATAAAAAATAAATCACAATATTTTTCACTATATCAAGCCTATGTCAAACTTGTGACTCCTGTTCTAGGGCAAATTTTGACCCCAAAGCTATGATCTGAACAGTCTGTGTAGAGGTCTACTAGATGAAACCAAAACAATTTCAAAAGGTTCCCATAATTTCTTTTTTTGTTGCAATCCCCGTAAGATTTCTGGATAGAATTGAAATCAATGAACAACTTTGGAAGAGGTTTACCATGACATACAAAATATCACAGCTCTATCTCTTAGATGCAAGACTGCTAATATTTTCAATATATCAGCCAAGGTTAAACTCATGACACTTCATGCAGGGCAAATTTTGACCCTAAGGAAATAATTTAATCAATCTTGGTAGAGGTCTATTTCATTAAGCTATGTGGTACCTCTCTCTTTCTCGAATTGTTTTTAAAAGCCTCTTCACTCAGTCATTAAAATATGGGATTGTTAGTAAATGCTCAACACATAAATAACCAAATTTTGTAAATTGGATGACTGAAAATGAATACTATAGTCACCTTAATTTTTTTTCAAAATCAGGATAATAAATCAACACTCTGCCCCTTATACTGTATACGTGGACATATACATGTGTCAAATAATTTACGAATTACAGATTAGTACATTTTGCGTTGGGAAATGTTTGCAAATTCAAGATACTCGTTATACTTCTTGTTAAATATGCGAACAGAAAAGTTTGCAAGTTTTTTCGAATTCGCGAAATCGCAAAAAATTCCACGTCGCAAAAATTTCCACTTATACAGTATTTTTTTTAGACAAGACAAGATCCCTTATCAGTTTTCTTGCATGAAACTAATAAAAATTATAGCCAAATCTTACAAATGTAAAATATGGTCAATTTTCAACCCTCAGTCTTCATTTCAATACATTTTGTACAGCCCAAGATATTAATCATAAATTCCCAGTTTCAGAGTCATATGATTCTGTCCTCTAGTTCTGGCAGAGAACTTTCTCAGGTTTGTACTGCTCAGTAGCCATCTTTCAGTTTCAATGAAATTTCTTTCCTTTGATCTAAAGTGTCTATGCAATTTGATTTGATCCTCTAATCCTGAAGAGAAATCATTTAAATAACCTTGGACAAAAAGGAAAAAAGATGATCGACAGTTACATATCTATATAGCTAACCCAGCACATGTTATTATAGACTGTTGGTAACAGAAATATTTGAAAAGCAAATAAAATTAACAGCTGAATATGGATGCCCCTGCAACATGACAAACATCACAGTCATGGTAAAGTTCAAAGCACGTGGACAGGGGTAACACTATATGCCCCCCTTTTTATGGCGGGGGGCGTAAAAAGGATCGGTAGTTCATTTCATAGTTGATAGGTGAGACTAATATACTTACTATTAGGGTCAGGTTTATCAGTTGTACTGCTTTGAATAACTGAGGACAAGTCTGTCGGTATCACAGTTTGAGATTGTGAAGTAGACTGTGATGTGTATAGGATTTTAGCTGTAGAATGTTTAGATTGAGGATTTTGACTACTGGTAGTGGTCTCTGGGTCCTCACTAAAACAAAATAAAACAAAGATGTCAGAAAAACAACTATCCATAATGATGAAAACATCCCTTTGAAGCAAGATGTACCGTTAATTCTTCTGCAGTACTTACCGCCAATGATTCCTCCTTTCTCAACATTGTTAATAATTTGTTCATATAATAAACCTTACCAGTAATTCAATTTGACTATAAATGTCTTACATGGGTGTTTTCAAAGTTACCTCCTGCTTATTTTCAAGCTGTAATGATTTACCCCTTTACCGCACATCACTCGCATTAACATCCCTGAGGAACAAGGCTTTTGAAAACATTGTGGAAAAGGGAGAATGTGCTGGTTACCCACAACAGAACTTTCGTTATTTACATCCTAAGGCTTATCAGTTCTAGAGCATAACAATTTTGTCTATGTAACCAGATGTATTCTCCCTAAGGAGCCCCCGTTTTTTTGTTTTTGTTTTTTTGTATAATATATACATGTACATTTATCCATCCATTAGGTATCCAAGCATGTACATGTAATTATTTCATGAGTATGCACGAGAGAAACCTGAGTGAAGTGAGTGAGCACTGTGAGTGATTTTCTCTGTTTGCACGTGAACGTAATTAATGTGTGGAACCTTCTTGCCTTCGTCTTTCATTCTGGCTCTGTCTTCATTAGAAGAAACAACAATTTGTTTTTGTGCTACAGATCTTTCACACAACCAGCTGGTAAGAAAACTCATTTGCTTTTACTTAAAGTACTCAATACTTCAAAATCCATTTGTATTTTGTATTTATTGAAAGTTATTCATCTTTAAGTCGTTGAAGCTTTTCGGTATGAATTATCATTGAACAACCCGCTGTAATGCGTACTTAATGTTTGTCCATTTCTTATTTTCAGACTTTAAAAATTTGCATTCTTCAACTACATCTGGAGATTAAAAGAACTCTCAACCCAGACAAATGTTGTTTTCTTTGTCACCCTGGGCTACAAAATGGCGACCACGACGATTTAATCTCTGTTAGGGTCAGTTTGGCGTCTCTTATTCTTCCCTTATTGGATAGAGAGAAGAGAGAACTTTAGCTATCGAGTTCACGTTAGACAGCCGTGGCTCCGGAAGGGTACTCTACGATTGTCCCAGGATCCGATCGCTTCTACGTTGGAACTTATGGGCCCTTGGACCAGATTTGGAGCACCAGTGCTTTACGATTTTGTGAATTTGACCGTACGGTACGGTGTGCATGACCAGTGTTTTTTTTTTTCAAAAGCATATGCATTAACCGAAATTTCACTTTAGGAGTTTTTCCGAAGGCGCCTAGTGACGTAATCCCGCGGGAATCTCGCGACAACAGACAGTGGTGTTCACCGGTGAAATGTGGAACAATGTGATCAGTGTAAATATGTGTAAATACGGATTAAAAATTGTGGTGGACACGATTGAGTAAGTTCATATCACTAAAATGCTTTGCTCTTTCTACTACAACGTTCCATTAATTTGTATTTTGAGCTAAACGGCTAATTTTTCTGTTTTGATAAACTTGACCTTGACATCTACTTTCGGTTTGGAACTTTCGTTTCAAGTCATCTGTTTTTGTGGGTCAAGCAGCTTTGTACTAATTCCTCAGATATTTTGACTATTTCTGTCACCAATACCCGTCTGGTATTAGTCCCTGGGTATTTAGTGTTGTAATTGGTCTCAGAATGTTTTACTGTCGAATCGTTAATCGGTTCAACATTGGAACTATCACAGACTAATTCGAAGTTGAATCAAGGGAAAAAAAACCCTAATACAATTTGCAGTTTCCAATTCGCTACAGAATTACTTAAGGAGAACGTTGAATTAGACTTTACTTAGTTTTATAAGCTAATTATAGAAATAGAAGTGCAATATTTTGTTTTTTTTTAAATTGTGTATAGATACATGTTTTTTCTTACATTAGGCAACTACGTGAACGTAACTTACTTGCAGGTCATTAAAATTTTCATTATATTGTCTGTGTAATATGGCATTATTTGCAGTATGGAAAAAGTTATTTCTCCTATTAACTATCTTTCTGTCTGCTTTCATTTTCTTGTGTGTGAGGATGACGAGTAGTATAGTGTGACAGTTTTTTTTTAAACCTATTGTATTGATATTTCTCCTCATCTGTATTTCTCCATCTACCTTCATTTTTTTCATTGTATGTGAGGATAAGGAGTGGTATAGAGTGAAAGTTTTTTTTTTTTTTTTTATTTTTATTTTACACATAATTGTATTGATATACCCAACTTTGGCCTGGTGTTATAAAACTTAATTTGACACTAGGATTTCCATAATCTTGTAGGCATAGTTCCCTGAACAGAATATTGGTTTTTGGTAAGTGAATTACTGTTGCTGAATTGCTGTCGCTTTAGGTCTATCTATTTAGCTATTGGTTGCAATGGCACAGTCCCTCACTGAAGAGGAATTGATTGCTGCATTAGAATCTAAGGGGACATATGTTGTAACCAGAAAGGGTCCTCCACCTATGTCTGCACCACCTAGCTTAACTGAACCTGAGTATCCCCCTATGTCCGATCCACTCAACCAAACCATGCCAAAGTATTTACCAGGTAAGCCTGATCAGTTTCATTTATATATTTCATCCCCTGCTGGTCAAGGTGCCTAATTGTTGGAGACCTCTACCCCTATGAAACCCATCAATTTAAGGAATTTGGTCCCACCACCAGCCGGCCGTGGGGGCATACCCGTTCAGACCTACCCATGTTGACTTTACCCCTTTTCCAAATAATGACACCACCCATTGTGCTGTTGCTGCCGCAGCACCATTGCCAAAAATCCCATTTTTTCTGGTGATGATCAGAAGGGTGATGCAACCTATTTGGAAAGGAGATTTGAAATAAGGTGTTTAATGCATGACACAGATTTAATCCCACGTAAATTGTCTCAGGCCATTCGTAGTTCATTGAGAGTCACTGCTAGGTAAGTAATGGTCAGTCTTGGAGAGAATGCCCCAGTAGATGCAATCCTGTCAAAGTGAGAAAAACTATTTGGCGATGTCTCAACACCTGGTATGGTCATGCAAGAGTTCTTTAACTCTTATCAGAAACCAGATGAATCAGTGACCAGGTTTGGTTGTAGGCTTGAATGTTTACTTGGGCTAGCCCTGGGTACCGGCCAGTTGGATCAGAAAGCAATGAATTGTTTTCTGAGACATAGATTCTGGAACTCTTTAGCTTCAGAGAAGCTAAAGAGTCAGACTCGTCACAAATATGATGAAATTACTGACTATGATGAGCTAATCAGACAGATTAGATCAGTTGAGAAAGCGACGGAAGTTAGTTCTGCAGTTCAACCTTCTTTGAAGAAGGCAGCACACCATCCTGTTCTTGCAGAATCTCAGACTTCTGACTTAGAGAAAAAATTTGATCTTAAACTTGAGGGTTTAGAGAACGTATTAACTCCAAAACTGATGACAAATTTGGTCAGATTATGCAAAAACTAAGTTCCTTACCCAGCAATGTGCCTAACACTGATACACAAACACAAGGGTCTTTAAACCAGTAATTGCCTCTGTAGATGGCCATACAGAGGCTAATTTCGGAAATCAAGGCCAAACACTCTTGTTGGTACTTCTAATGAGTCTACTATTCTTCTAAATGACCAAGAGGTTACAGCTCTTGTAGACAGTGGCTCAATGATCACCACTGTGTCCGAATCCTTCTACTTGTCATTGCAAGACAGACCACCTTTGAGGAGTCTTGACTCCCTTTGGATGTATCAGTTGCTGATGGATTCAAACTAAACTACTTAGGATATATTGAGACAAATGTGGTAGTTCCATTCATAGTTGACTATGTCCTACCAGTCCCAGTACTTGTGGTCCCAGACACAGATTTGAACAATGCCTGTACTGTAAGTGTTGGTACTAATGTACTGAGGCCTTTAAAAACAAGATTGTTATCAGGATCTCAAACTCTTGACATCCCGACAGAGTGGCAGTTAGCCATTGATAACCTTAATTATAAGACCTTCATGGTTAAAGCCTTAATTATAAGACCTTCATGTTTAAGGCATGTAGCAGAAAACCCATTAAAGTAGAGCCCTACCAAACGAGGATGGTTTCATAAGAAACATTGACAAAAATGTAACAGAGGTTGTAACACAAAACACAGAAAAATCTAGATATTTGGTTTGCCAAAGAGTTGTTAAACTTGACCATACTAATTATCATACAATATCTGTAAAAGTTTGCAATACGGCTGCAAAGCCAATCACCATTAAACCAAGATCTCCTTTTCGTGATGTCTGTGAGGTTAAGGTCATAGACAACATTACTTCAGATGTTCCTTGTTCAAGCCAAAACAACAAAGGCTTTGCACGGCTTCAGGAACTTGGAGTTAAAATAGATTCCTCTGCTTTAACTCAAATTCAACTTTTACGTGCACAGCAGGTCGAGGGTTCGGCGCAAAACTATCGTAACTGACATTTTTTACGAAATCCACTTTTTTGCATTATTACATGTATTTTTCACATCCGCATCATATAAAATTTTTTTATGGCAAAATACCAACAATTCAAAAATTTTGCAAAAAAAATGCGATACTATCGTAAGTGATTATGAGAAATTTTGTAATTGCAATACCATCGTAAGTGCACTTACCATAGAATTGCATTTCAAGTTATTACATTTGATACATAAAAATGATTTGCAATGCTACTGTAGGTGCAGTTACCATATAGTCCTTCATTTCAAAAATATACTTTTAACTACATAGTATTGATTTTTTAAAGAGGAAATAAGTAATTGAATTACTTCCAACACATGACATCATCAATACACTGGTTAGTGATGTCATCAAATTTGAATTTTGGCTGATATGTCACAAAGAATCTTGCATGAGCATGTGCCACATTTATAAAAAATCATCTAAACCATGTGTGGTGTATGACCTTCTTCAGGCAGAAATTTCCCTAAAATCATGTTAGAATATAAACAGTGATTCAAAAAAGGTAATTCATTTGTCCCTAAATATAGACTGTTTGGTCATTTTGATGCAGTGCAGACAATCCTTGATCTATGCCTTTGCATTTTACCTACATTGCATGGAAACTCCAAACTGTCTATATTGAATAACAAATTACCTTTTTCAAATCATTATGCCATAAATTTACATAAGTTTGCTAAATCATTTATTAATCATAATTATGAATAGAGTTATTTGGAATCCCCTGATTTATAATGAACTCATGAATGACTTTGAAGATAAGTAGTAATTTATTAAAAAGGCCATAGGCCTTGGTTCTCATTTATTTTACATTATTGAATAGAAAAATTGTCTGAAAAACAAATATGGCACTACAACAGAATATTTAGCATGGTTGTGAACATCATAAATAAACAATTTAAAAGAACTAAAATTCATGTTGAGTGTGATCAGATCAGAATGGACTAAGCCATTATTGCCTAAGGAAAGGTTATGAAAAAAATAAACCATTGCTCCAACGATAAATGACTATTATTTTCATAATGTTTTCAGAAGACTTTCTCCTCAATTCGAGTATACAAATGATTAGAAACAAAGTGAAATTTAAAGTTGTAGACATACTTTTGAGGGTATTGTCAATGGAATGCATAGGGAATGGGTTGGATTGGGAATGTGCAGAATGTGAGCAGAATGATTGTCAAATTTATCTTGTTCTTAACTTCACTGTACCATCATGTAAATTCTCATCAAAAGAACTTTAATAATCTTCAACCATTTATTGCAGTATGAACCAATATAATTTATTGTTATTATAAATGACAAGATACCTTTGAGTTTCTTTTGTGACATTTTCAAAGTTTTAATATGTTTCACAATGGAATGAAATAATTATTTAGTTACATCTGCATTTCTATAGATTTACGCTTTAAATTTATGCTTATCTTTCCTCTCTAAAAAAGAAAAATCCATTCATTCTGCTTACCACTGAAAATCACCAATGAGGCGCATTTGTGGCTAAAGAAATTTAAAAAATTCAAGTTCAATTTCCATGATTAATCTTTTTGTGGTGTGGAAGAACAAGGGTCATAGCGTTTTCAACAGAAATTTCAATCATAAAATCTGCACCAAATAACTTGATGATTCCTGGTACAAATGTGACTTAATTATTACGGTGTAAGTGCATAAGAGTCTTGTTATACTTTTCAAAATTACATTACATATAAATGTTGATGCTTCAACAATACGTTCATAATGAAAACGTTGCATGTCACTATCCTCGTAGCATTAAAAGATCAAAGATCATAAAGCAAATAGTCCTATTTTAAGGTACTGTAACATAAACTTGCAATATTATCACAGTATTAAAATGTCATCCATCGATTGTTGATTGAAGTTCTTTATTTCACCAACAAGAAACAAATGAAGTGCACATTACACATGCATCATTTGATGAACAAACGAAGTATTATTTGATTATAATTAAACCAGTGTAGAACGTAACTATACCAGTCAATGATCTCACATGTTTATGTCAAAGGGTATTTTATCTTTAAAAAGACCAATAATGAATAAAGGGCTACCAACACTATCCCTTTTCTGGAAAGTTCCACAAACTATATTTCCAGTTATTCAGAATCATCTTTCTTGCAGCAAATATGACCTAGTCACTCTAACTAATTAACCTTACATTGAATTTAATGCTTAGACCTTGACAAAAGTGGAAGTTATAATCTTTGTAATGTATTTGTTCCACCTTAAGTCTGTTACAGCGAGTGATAAAAACAAAGCTTAAAGTTATAATCTATGTCATATAAGTATCTGTTACATGTAAAGTCTATGTAACAGCAAGGGGTAACATTCTGAACAAAATTACTGTTTAAAATAAGAAACACCTTTCATAAAAGTGATAGAATGCCAGAATACTTTTATAAAATGGGAAGGATGAAGTTCAGTGGTATGGGGGCCAGTAAAATTATGTATCATATTTGCACTGTCAGGATTGTTGCTCATATCATTTACCATGTCAGCTTTTGTTTGTCTGCCTGAGCACCTAGCATAAACAGCCTTTTGGACTTTCATACTGGCTAGAGTCTCTCCCATTGCCTACCTGGAGCACATGCCCACTATGGTTAAAAAGGCAAGGCCTATAGTTCTCAACCTCTGAAGAGAAATGTCAAAGGAAAACCTTCATGGGTTGTCATATAATAAAAGGAGTAACTATGAAAGTATGATCATCAATTCCTAATAAAGGAATCAACTAATTCTGGAAAGAAACACTCAGGCAGGTCTCACTTTAGACCATGACCCCTACCCTGGGAATGCCAGACACTAAAGTAGGAAACCATTGCAGAAGTCTCACTTGAGAACATTACTTCCCATGGAGTAAATTCTGTTTTAACAATTTGTTGTAGAGTAAGTGTGGCTCTAGTGTGAGACTTCCTCTAAAGAGGGAGTGATTTGCTCCAGAGTGAGTTTTCCTAGAGCGTCCTTGTCCAGAGTTAAGGGATCTCAATCCAGAGCAAGCCTGGAGAAGTCTAATGCTAGAACGCATCTTCCTGGTGCAAGAGTCACTCCCAGGCTCTACTGGGAGAAAGTCTCACTGTGGGAAATGTCTCAGTCTACAATACAGTACTTACCATGATACTGTCATTGTCTTAATCTTTCTTTTATTGAAAAAGAAGCTGCTTTATATTTCATTTGCTTTATTATTTTTGTATTTCATGTTGCGGCTGAACATAAAGGGTAACAACGTAAGTATAGATATTATACAATAACTGTAATATTCTTGGTACATGTACTTCAATACAAAAAGGTAGTTTGCTCCCATCTGAATATCAAAATTTATTCCCTTGTTAGATAAAAAACACAAGCATTTTTATTCAAGACATGATTGTGATAAAATGATTTTCATACTTTTCCATACTAGACTATGAAATATTGTAGAATTTATAGATTGATAAGCCATCATAAAATTTAACAATAATGTCCTTTGAGTTTTTCAAAATGCATGTAGATAAAACCAAATCAACACACTTGTAATGAAAGAGAGATATATCAATGACTTTTCTCGAAACAAATTTTAACATATACTGTTATGAAAGAATCATTGCCAACAGGCATACCTTTTAGCAACACCAATACATACTATGTTACCAGTAGTCGCGTATGTATTGCTTGTTTGGTTTGCAACAAGAATTGTTATAAACTTATGAACTCAGATTGCTATATTTTCACTTGAAGTAAGTGAACCAGTCCTGTGAAATGCCTCAAAAACTGAATATAACAAACTTATTAACAATATACTCTGTTTCACCAGTGATATTACATGAATATATCTCAATCTTTTTATTATTTAACAAATTGTAAATATCCCAATTTCTTAAAGAATAGCATGGTAGCCCTAACAAGGTTACACAATGAAATACAAATCTTGTCAATGACAGAATTGTTACATGTCATAAAATTTTAACTTGTTCCATTTTGTATGTTTTGGTAACTACGTACCATATGTACATTACTCAATATTTGCTACCTGTAGCTTGACAACAGCCTGCCGTCTTACAATTTAGTTTGCAGGTGAGATAGCCATGCTTTATTCAAATTGCATTTCATGGCTACAGATAACTTTTTATTCAAATTAATATACATTATGCATGTACTATGATAATCCATACGTAGCTGCAATGAACTAAAATTCCATCAGGTATCATCTAAGCAATAGTTTTTCCCAACAGTAAGGGGCTGTTTTCATTTTTATAAAACATCTCTTGTTTACTCTGGCTGTGTCATGCACCTCCACAAGATTTGATTTTGCAGGAGCATCACAACATGTATCTAGGTCATTCCAGACATTGTCACAATGATCATAATCATTGTGACAACGTCTGGAGTGACCGTAACTTTCAAATGAAATTTCTGCTGATTCTTACCTGCTGAAGAACAAAGTGGACTTTTAAACGTAAATATGCTGGTGAAAATTTGATCATCAACTGTATTTTGTTGATGTGATGAAATATAAACAATTCTAGGCCTGCGACAATAATATATGTACCATTTTTGCATTTTTAATGTGATTTAAAAAAATATCTGAAGAGACACTGAATAAAATACGGGTGATAAAATTGAACTGACTCAGGAACTACTCCTAAAATATTTTTTGTCTTTTTGCACCAAGCTGACTTTACGAAACAGCATGACTTTTTTTGTGACATGTACTGTATTTGCGCCTTACTAGTTATATTCGTTGTTAACCTTAGATTATGATCCTAATATACATACAAAGTTTCAAGTGAATACCTTGTGTAGTCACAACAATAGGAAGTTGCACGTACATATTGATGCACATGTGAGTAGAATAGCCCTCTTGTTCTTTTCTGATAGTCTACATGACAAGATTTTCATCTTTTGTGTGTTTAGGACTAGTTACAGCAAAAAATAAATCACATGCAATAGTATTGCGTAAACTTTTATCTTAAGGACTTTACTAATATAAGCGCAATACTATAGTAACTGCACTTACGATAGTTTTGCACAAAATTTTATTCTGAAAGTGAACAGTTTTTAGATGCAATACTACAGTAACTGACATTTTCATCAAAATCATTCTAATGGTGAATGTTACATCAACATTAACTAGCTATTTATAAAAAGGAGTAAAAATAATACTATTAGTCAGGGATTTCTGTGACTTACTTTTAAAACAAAAATTTAGTTAAGTTTTTTTGCGTTCCTGTAAAATTTTCAAAAAGACAGTTACGATACTATTGCGCCGAACCCTCGAGGTGTTAGGCAATTAAGAACATATATTCTCAAAAGTTCCACTGACTTAGGACGTACCAACATTGTCAAGCACAAAATTGGGTTGATTGACAAATCACCTTTCAAGTAATCATACAGGAGAATATCTCCTGGTATTTATGAAGAAGTAAGGCAACACTTAAAAGATATGCTGGCGGCAGGTGCCATTCGTGAATCCAATAGTCCCTTCTCTTCCAATGTCGTCTTATTCAGGAAGAAAGATGGCTCTTTGCGCTTCTGTATAAATTACAGAAATCTGAATAGTAAAACTCGCAAAGATGCATACATGCTTCCTCGATTCGACGATACTGTTGATACACTTGCCCGATCCCAGTTCTTCAGTAAACTGGATCTTAGGTCTGGATACTGGCAGGTTGAAATAGAGGAGGAAGACAAAGAAAAGACGGCCTTTTCCGGTGGTAATCTGGGCTTTTACAAATGTGAGCGCATGAGCTTTGGTCTATGTAACGCACCAACCACATTCCAAAGGCTCATGGAGAAACGTATGGGTAAGCTCCATCTCAAGGAATGTCTCGTCTTCATAGATGATATTCTGATTTTCTCCAAAACCTTTGAACAGCACATTCAACGGCTTGAAGCTGTACTTGAAAAGGCTTGCACAGCACAATCTTAAGTTGAAACCCTCAAAGTGTGAATTCTTTAAGACTTCAGTTGTTTACTTAGGACATATAGTTTCTACTGATGGCATCGCTACAGACCCTGAGAAAATTGCAGCTATAAAGAACTGGCAGCCACCTACCAACCGTAAGGAGCTAAGAAATTTTCTTGCTTTCGCTGGTTATTATAGGCGGTTTGTCCAAAACTTTTCTTCTATGGCACAACCCCTTAACGCACTCTTAGAAGGTCACTCAACTCATAAGAATGATGAACTCTAAGAAGAAAACTAAGAAACCGGCTCAATGGGTCTGGGAAGAAAAGCAGCAGGATGCTTTTTCTGTCTTCAAGGAAAAGCTTCTCAAACCACCTATCTTGGCTTATGCAGATTACTCACTCCCCTTCATTCTGCATACTGATGCCAGAGGGCATGGACTTGGAGCAATTCTTTATCAGTAGCAGAATGGAGTAAAGAGGGTTATTTCGTATGCTAGTAGGGGTCTGCGACCTAGTGAGCGGAAATATCCCGCACATAAGCTAGAGTTTTTAGCACTTGAATGGGCTGTCACTGATAAATTTCATGATTATCTCATGGGCAACACTTTTGAAGTTGTCACTGATAACAACCCATTAACCTACGACTACTACGATGCTACAGGACACTGCTGGGTTGCGGCACTAGCAAACTATAATTTCACCATCAAATATAGGACTGGTAAGAAGAATAGTCATGCTGATGGGCTCAGCTGGCTCCCCCCAGAAACCATACATGCAATCAGTCAGGCAGTAACTGTGAATGTTCCTTTTGCTGATTGTCTGTCTGGGGGAGATGGCCCTAAGACGGCCGATGAGGGTTATTCTGACTCTGAACAGCTCGGCAAGATAGACTGGGCAAAAGAACAGAGGCTCGACCCTGTCCTTGCTAGGGTTATCTCTCCTCTGAGCAGCAGTTTTCGCCCCAGGGACAAAGCATCCCCAAAGGAATTTCCTGAGATACAGAAATACATAAGAGAGTGGAAGAAGCTCCACTTAACTGACAATATTCTGTACCTAACTGCTACTCAGGATGAGCAAGTCGTTTAACAGTTAGTTGTACCTAAGAATTTCAGATCCTTAGCCTTGAGGGGTGTCCATGGTGATGTTGGCCATCAAGGCAAGGAGAAAACTTTATGATTGGCCAAACAGCGTTTCTACTGGCCTGGTCTTGAAAAAGATGTTGATGCTAAAGTTCAGAACTGAGACCGATGTATTAGGAGGAAATCTCCCATTCAGCCTATCGCTAAGCTCAACCCAATGACAAGTACATATCCTATGGAGCTGTATAGGATATGTTTGTGCCTGCAGTCGCCGTCCCATGGACCCACACAGATTACGCAGGAGATAGCGTGGAATGCGAGCCTACTCTTCACGAAGAGCATTTGTCAGATCTTGGACGTTTTGCAGCTGTGGGTTACGTCGACGTAAACGACGTCTGAGGATGTCCCACATGCGTTCGATCAGGTTACAATCGGGAGAATTAGCAGGCCATGGCAGCATGGCAATATTATTGGCCATGAGAGAGTTTCTGGTAAATCTGGCCGTGTGGGGGCCGCATTGTCATGTTTAAATGTAAAGCCACGGCGTTGCTGAAACATGGGAACGACCACAGGACGAAGAACTTGGTTTACATACCGTCTGGCATTTAAATTACCATTAATAACCACTAGGTCAGTTCTAAATGTGTGGTTTATTGCTGCCCAAACCATTACACCACCACCACCAAAACGGTTGTGCTCCAGAACACAACTTTGGGTGTACTGTTCATTACGTCGACGGTAAACGCGGACTCGTCTGTCGGCACAGGAGAGGTTAAAACGGGATTCGTCACTGAAGACCACATCACGCTAACGTCTTCCAATGTTGTTTTGAGCCCACTGCCGACGTTCCCGACGGTGGTGGTCAGTTAGCACAATAGGGCGGTACAGCCGCCTGCACAATATACCACGCTCCCGAAGTCGTCGCCTTACTGTATTCCGACTTACATGTCTTCCACGATTCCCTATGACCATCGACGTTGTGGATTGCGCTGTGACAAAAAAGTTTCGCAAGTGACATTGATGGATGAAATTGTCTTGTTGTACAGATGTCACACGCGGAGCACCAGGTCGGGGTCTATCAGACAAGATCCCTGTTTCGTTAACCTGTCGAATAAGATGCACTATTGTTGATCTTGCAACGTTAAAGCGTCTTGCAAAGTGACTTTGAGAAAGACCGCTTTCAAGCATGCCCAGAATGCATCCTCTTTCTTCATTATTTAGTCTTGACATTTTCGAAATTAATGTTTTCAAAATATTGCTTGGACTACTTAATTGTAAATCAATTACTGTTTACACATGCGTAATTTTGACCGACATAACCACGTGGGGAATAGCGTGGGGCGTAGGGCAAAACGGTGCCATGAGCCATGGCTGAAGCAAACATAATAGACTGGCACGAAATTTCATGCTTCAGTAGATTAGAGAAGTGAAAATTCTATGGTAGGCAAAAAGTGACATAATATACTGAACCAAAAAAGAAACTTCCCCTGTGTTTAAGTGCAAATGCAATGTTATTAAAAAAAAATCAAAATATCAGATGACCTACATATATTCGGGCGAACGATTATGTGTCCGATAAAACAAATTTTAACTCGATTGAAAGCATTTTGCAGAAGAAACCCGCTGAAAGCAATTTTCACGTGCATGCACGGACCAGTATAATTCGTGTATATTTTTTGAAACCTTTCAGTCTAATTTATAGACTTTCATGTCAATAAGAAAAAGACGTTGAAAAAAATTAAATTTTTTTTAGTTTTCTTTATTTTTGATATGCCTAGAATTCCGCAAAATTTACGCGAACGTGCCATTGGCATGCTTAATGCTGGTATGACAATGAATGCTGTTGCTATGAATATTGGATGTTCTACTCGTGCTATTCGACACCTTAGGCAACGTTTTCAAGCAACAGGGCGTACGGAAGATCGACCACGTAGTGGACGTCCTCGCGTCACGACGCGCGGCCAGGACCGCTATATTCGGAACACCCACCTGCGCAATCGCTTCCAAACTGCCACAGCCACTGCTGCTAACACCCCTGGTACACATAAAAACCGTATATCTGCCCAAACTGTGCGCAATCGCTTGCGCGAGGGTGGGCTACGTGCACGTCGTCCATACGTTGGTTGTGTTTTGACGCGACGTCACCGCGTAAATCGTGTTAATTGGGCACGTACACACCAACACTGGCTTAGACAACAATGGAATAGCGTTCTTTTCTCTGACGAATCCAGGTTTTCCATTCATCGAGGTGATGGTAGGGTTCGAGTATACCGTAGGAGAAATGAACGTTATGCCGACTGTTGCGTACTTGAACGAGATCGTTTTGGGGGTGGGGGTTCTGTCCTGGTCTGGGCGGGCATTGCACATGGCTTTCGCACTAATCTCGTCGTTATCGAAGGGAATTTGAATGCCCAACGCTACCGAGATGAAATTCTTGCGAGGCACGTTATCCCACTGTTTCAAAATAATGCCAATATCACTCTTTTTCAGCATGATAATGCCACAAGCCATACAGCTAGGGACAATGTGAATTTCCTCAGGGCGAATAACATTGCATTTGTTAATGACTGGCCTGCCAAAAGCCCTGATCTGAATCCCATTGAACACCTTTGGGATAATTTGGACCAGCGTGTTAGACGTCGCCCTGTTCCACCGTCAAACGTCATTCAGCTAAGACAAGCCTTAATTAAGGAATGGAACAACATTCCACAAGCCGAAATCAATACACTTATCCGTTCTATGCGCCAACGATGCCAGGCAGTCCTTCATGCTGAAGGTGGTCATACCCGGTATTAATTTGTGATTTTGGTGAGCGACCCCTTCCGCATTTCAACTACCATTTCACTACTTTTGGATAAACCCTCAGCAATAATTCTTTTCACACAAACTCGCAATAAAATACTCTTTCAATGCATATAAATCTAGTTTAATCCTGATTTTCATATTTGTGTATATCTGCACTTAAACATAGGGGAAGTTTCTTTTTTGGTTCAGTATATATTCTAAGTATGTACAAAGCTATCGCACTATTTAGATGAGGCGTTTTTTATGGACGTCAGTATACATTTATCCATCCATTAGGTACGCAAGCATGTAATTATTTCATGAGTATGCATGAGAGAAACCTGAGTGAAGTGAGTGAGCACTGTGAGTGATTTTCTCTGCACGTGACCGTAATTAATGAACCTTCTTGCCTTCGTCTTTCATTCTGGCTCTGTCTTCGTTAGAAGAAACAACAATTTGTTTTTTTGCTACAGATCTTTCACACGACCAGCTGGTTATAAAACTCATTTGCTTTTACTTAAAGTACTCAATACTTCAAAATCCATTTGTATTTTGTATTTATTGAAAGTCATTCATCTTTAAGTCGTTGAAGCTTTTCGGCATGAATTATTATTGAACATGAATTATTATTGAACAGCCGCTGTAACGCGTACTTAGTGTTTGTCCATTTCTTAATTTCAGACTTCAAAATTTGCATTCTTTAACTACATCTACAGATTAAAAGAACTCTCAACTCAGACAAATGTTGTTTTCTTTGTCACCCTGGGCTACATCTACATACTTCTCAACAGAAGCCCGCTCGGGTAGCTCAGTGGTTAGTGTATCTTACTAGTGACCTGGTGCTTTCACGTTCGCTACGCTGCTAAGGCAAACTTTTTTTCCGGCAATGTTTTCCTCTCACCTCTGATGCAGTAACTTGTGTTTTAGGAGATCACTCCTTCTTCCCATATAAAATCAATACCTAACAACTGCGTTGGGGAGAATTCTCTTTAGCTCAGGGGTTAAGGTTTTGGTCTTTCAAACCTCAATGAACAAGGATCTTTTTTGTACGGGTTCGAATCCTGCCAGGTGCCGCTTATATTTCAGCTATGCATATATTGCAAACTTGGAAAGAAAGTTGTGTCAGTACTGGTGTGAGAATGCCAGGAAACACATGTGTAGGTGCACTGACCGTCGTGATATGATCTAAGCTGTTACAACGGCGTTAAACTCTAATACAAATAAATTGTCAACTGACAGACGAAAAAAAAGATTAAACAAATATATCCAACAATAGGACTTAAATTGCAGGGAAGAGCTAAGTATGATCTATCTATTACAGAAGACATGTGTTCAAACCTAGCAAGCAATACACACAAATATAATCGCACCTCAAGGGGAGATCATTCCTTCAACACTTAAAATCAAACTTTCAAATATAGTATTTTGCACATTAACAGTTCCTTAAGATAGTTGTTAAAAGTTTAAATACTATGATAAAAAAAAAAAAAGGAGTGCAATTTTAGCTTATGCATGTCCGCACAAGATGGGCTGATAAGCAGGTTGATTCCCATATGACCAAAAATATATTTGTTGTGTTACAGTTAATTTATAAATTGTAATACAAGTAAAGATATAGCCCTTTCTCTTCTGATACCTGTTTTGTAATTCCTTATTGTTTAAAGTGGCATCCTGTTATAAAGGTATGAAAGTAGCAGACAAGCGATACATGTATTATTTAATTAACTTCATTTATTTCTTACTAAGACTTATGGACCCCCAGCTGGGCGGGGGGGGGGTAGAAATAGATCAGCTGTCGCACTACAGCAGAGGTAAGACCCCCCCCCCCCCCCACTGTGCCTGCCTGTTAGCTGTGGGCTGCAACTCGTGTCGTTCGATGACGGGATCCTGGTGGTTGAGTGGATTCAGAGCTCGGCCCTTTGATAGCTCAGTTTTCGCAACACACCACTTTGGCCCTGAACTGAACTAAACGAGAGGTCAGGAAGGCCCGTCCTGATCAATCGGCTGGTCATGCCTTGCCCTAGGGCATCTAATATGTTCTTTCTTTTGCACCCTTCTCTCAATTAAAATTACTGTCTTCTCCATATCTAATCCACACTCTTTTCAGATTTTATATTTCTTGTTCTGCCCTAGAGGGTGGTGTCTCATGGGTCAATCCGGTGAAAGTTCTTTGGTATTTGGTTGACATTTGTAACCTCTCAATGATCGTCTAAGCTTTATAGGACTTTCTGCGAGAATGCATCTGTCCAGTCTAGCCCTTTCATACCGAGTATACCACTGATGTATCCCTGTCATGGTCTGCGAATGGGTTTTCCCCAGACCATGTCCCCTTGTTGGGCTCCGTGGCGGGTGGGGAGCATCGGTGGTGAAACTTTACAAACAAACATGGCGTCCCAAAAAAAGGCCAAGCTCAATGAAAGCAAGCGCCCTCTTTCAGATAGTGGATCTGAAACAGAAACTTCAATCCCTAGTTCTTCCTTCCACTCTGTACGTTTTATTGTTATCCAATTTCAAGATCCTTTAAAACCTGTCACAAAACTCTCTCCTTTTATAATAGAAAAGCAAATATCTAGTATCCTTGGAACCCCAAAATCTGTTAAAAAACTTACAGACCAGACCCTCCTAGTTGAATGTCTCACAAATCAGCAAGCACTGAATCTTTAAAAAAAAAAAAAAATTCTTTGACAAACACGTTAAAATTTTCCCGCATCCTTCACTCAATTCTTGTAAAGGAGTAATTAGATGCAAAGAGCTTACCTACTGCAACTCCTTACAAGAAATCAAAGACAACCTGAAACAACAAGGTGTATCTGATGTTCAGCGGATTTCTGTACGCAGAGATGGAGAACAGAGACTTACAAACACTTACATTTTAACATTTTCTTCACCTGTTCTTCCAACATTTATCAAGATAGGCTTTCAAATTGTAAAAGTAGATGTGTATGTGCCAAATCCCTTGCATGTTTTAAATGCCAGCGGCACGGCCATCACATCGGTAAATGTCCAAACCAAGAAACATGCTCTAAGTGTGCTCATCAGGGAATTGACCATGACAGTACTACATGTTCAAATCCTCCTCTTTGTATCAATTGTAAGTCTCCACACTCTACTTTTTCAAGAGAGTGTCCTGTATGGAGGGAAGAAAAAGAAATCCTGTCCATTAAATGCAACAAAAATGTTAGCTTTCCAGAAGCAAGGAAAATATTTGAACAACGCAAGAAAACCTCTTCTAGTCTTAGCTATGCAGGTCTTGTTGGCTCGTCAACTGAAAAGGACGACTGCAGCACTTGTAAGATTCTTGCGAAAGTTCTCTTTCAAAAATTTCCTGATGTACCTACTGAGCTGAAAAAACTTCTCCCTCCATCCACCTCATCCAAACTAATTCCTGACTCTCTGTCTGCGTCTGAAACAAACAAAACCTCTTCAGCACCCTCAAAACCCACAAACTCTCAAAATATTTCTTCAAAAAAAACTTCAAAGCCATCTACCTCTGCGCAAAATATCTCTTCGCAAAAAGCTTCAAAGCCATCTCCCCCTTCACAACAGTCTCCAAAGAAACTCCAACCTCCATCTTCACAGTCTACAACTAAATCTAACGTTTCATCTAAAGATCACAAATCTAAACATGCACCCCGATCTCCTAAAAGGTCTTCTTCCAAATCTAAACCACAATCAGGAGATGCCTACGGATCTTGTGAAATCACAGTCAGAGTAAATGATCCTGTCCCTACCTCCAACAGATTTTCGGAGCTAGAGGACATGGATGCAGATGCTGAAAACCTGGAAGGTGAGGCTTCAGATCCAGAAGCCTCTATCTGGTCCGTTTCTAAAGATCCTTGGAACAAGGACACTGACACTTGGCACTCGTCCAGTCCCGACACAACTGTAATGAACTCTTAATCAATCTATTTTAAAATGCATTGGTTTACGGCCTCTTTTTTTACTTTAGCTTTTATACTTTCTTCATGCACAATCGATACCATAATCCAGTGGAATTGTCGAGGTCTGAAGTCAAACTTTAACGAACTTTCCCTTTTAATCAGTGATCACAAACCAGTTGCTGTTTGTCTGCAAGAAACCTTCCTTAAACGGGAGGATGATATCTCTATCAAATACCATTCCATTTACAATAAAGTCTTTACCAAAGGCGAAAAAGCCAGAGGTGGTGTTTCTATTATTGTTAATAACAACATTCCTCATAAAGTTATCTCTCTTAACACAAACTTGCAAGCTGTTGCCATCAAGTTATCTTTACACAGTGCTGTTACACTATGTTCTTTATATCTCCCCCCGAGAACACCTATCAATGAGACCAATCTGAAAAATCTCATTTCCCAATTGCCATCCCCCTATATTCTTGCTGGGGACTTTAATGGTCACAGTGTTATGTGGGGTTGCGATGACACTAACCAGAGAGGTTCACAGTTAGAGAGCTTCATTTTGAACAACTCTTTGTCTTTCATGAATGATAACAAGTCCAAAACCTACTTGCATCCAGCAACTGGATCTTACTCTTCTATTGATTTAACCTTATGCAGCCCAGTCTTACTTCCCAATTTCACTTGGAAAGTGACTGAGGATTTGTGTGGAAGTGATCACTCCCCTTTTATCTTTTCACCTGCACAACCATCCAGCAGTGTAAGACCGCAGAAATGGAAGCTCTCCAAAGCCAATTGGAATAGATTTGAAACCCTCTGTGAACAGACCATTACACATGACAAATTTGGAGATTGCGATGATTGTAAACAGGCTGTCAGAGACAGAAAAACGTATGGTCAACGACAGGCTTGTCTGGTTTTTAGATAAAAACAACCTCATCGTTGATATACAGAGTGGATTTCGTCGCCAACGTTGTACCATCGATCATCTTGTCCGCTTTGAAACCTTTGTCAGAGAAGCCTTTATTAATAGACAGCACGTAGTATCTGTCTTTTTTTACCTTGAAAGCACTTACGATACAACTTGGAAATACGGAATTCTTAAAGACTTACATGACTTTGGTCTTCGAGGCCGTCTTCCTCCTTTTATTTCAGCCTTCTTGGATGAACGTCTTTTCCGCGTCAGAGTTAGTAATACTCTCTCGGGAGCCCGTGAACAGGAGATGGGTGTACCCCAAGGATGTATTCTCTCTGTTACACTTTTCAGTGTAAAAATAAACAGTATAGTTAAAGCTATCTGTCCTGGTTTAGACTGTTCTCTTTATGTTGATGACTTTCTTATATGCTTCAGATCTCGAAATATGAATATTATTGAGAGACAACTTCAACAGTGTCTCAACAAACTCCAAACGTGCTCTGATGAAAATGGCTTCAAATTTTCCAAGTCCAAAACTAAATGCATGCACCTTTGTAATCTACGTGGTATTCATTCAGACCCTGAACTCTATTTGGACAAAACTAAAACTGAAGTCGTTTCCGATTTAAATTTCTTGGAGTCATCTTTGACAGAAAGCTTTCTTTCCTTCCTCACATCACTGCACTTAAAAAGAAGTGCAAGAAGGCTCTTAATCTTCTCAAGGTTGTGGCCCATACTGAATGGGGAGCAGACCGTAAAGTCCTCTTGCGGCTTTATCGGTCATTAGTTCGCTCCAAATTAGACTATGGATCTATTGTATACGGATCTGCCCGTAAATCTTACCTTAAAATTCTCGATCCTATACACCACGAAGGTCTGCGTCTTGTACTTGGAGCTTTCAGAACTTCCCCCGTCAATAGTCTCTATGTTGAGGCTAATGAACCTTCTCTTTCTTAAAGGAGGGAAAAACTCTCGCTTCAGTATGTTTTAAAACTGAAGTCAAATCCTTTTAATCCAACTTATAAAGTTGTTTTTAAACCTCAATATAAACGTCTTTTTGAAAGGAAACCAAATGTTATTCCTCCATTTGGTGTCCGCATGGAGCCCATTGTAGATAACCTTGGCACTGACACTGAGTCTATTGCCGACTATAAAATCTCTGAAATCCCTCCATGGACACTAAACAGTGCAGAATTCAGATTTGACCTTGCGTCTGACAAAAAGTCTGTCACGGATAGAACTGTGTTTCATGCTAGATACAACGAGATAAAGGAGCATTATTTTTCCTTCAAACCCATCTATACAGATGGATCTAAAGAGGGAAACTCTGTAGCAGCTGCGGCTGTATATGGAGAAAGGAGCTTGAAGTGCCGCCTTCCAAACAACTCCTCTATCTTCTCTGCTGAAATTAAAGCAATTGATCTTACCCTTAATCTAGCTGAACGTTCCAATTCCAATCATTTCATTATCTTTTCAGACTCTTTGTCAACATTACAGGCCCTTTCAAATCAACGACTTGAGAATCACTTAATCTGTAGTTTACTTGAAAGGATCTCACGAATTTCTTCTATGAATAGACTGGTGTTCTGCTGGCTTCCAAGTCATGTAGGCATCAAAGGCAATGAAAATGCTGATAAGTCTGCCAAATCTGCACTTAACCTTCCCATTTCAGATTTTAAAGTTCCACACACTGATTCTAAATCCTCCGTTTTAACACATATCCAATCTTCTTGGCAATCCCAGTGGGATGCTGACGTTTTCAATAAACAGCATTCGGTTAAACCTTCCCTTGGTGAATAGTACCCCGTTTACAGGTCTGTTCGTCGAGGAGAAGTGATAATTGCATGACTTCGAATTGGCCATTCACGCATCACACATTCCTGCTCTTTACCAGTCTAGATGCCCCTGAATGTATTACATGCAATGCATCCTTTTCTGTAAAACATATCCTACTAGATTGCATTGACTTTCAGCCAGTTCGTTCAAAATATTTCAACGAAGATACTTTAAAATTTTTTTTGACTCTGTCAGCATTGAATCGATTATTGCTTTCATAAAGGAGATTGGCATTTACAATAAACTGTAATATTTGTTCTTGAGTTTCTTACCCATCTTTTTACATTCTTTACACACCTTTGTATTAGATATTTTGTCATTTCATTCACAGTCTTACCTTTTTAATCTAAAACTTTGGAGTAGGCAGGGACGCCCAGCCACTCAATATCATATTTTATGTACATTAAAAATGACATTCTTCTTCATTTTAAGCTTTCTTACTATCAATCCAACATTTTGTTCAAATCTTTTTATCACATTCTTAACTTTATCGTTTAAAACTTTTGAGTAGGTAGGGATTGCCCTGTCACTCAATAATGTCCTTTATGCATATGAAGATCACACATAATACTTCTTAATTCTTTTACTATTATTAATGTATTCAAACTTTTTTCAGTTTAAAAATTCCACTTTTATCATCTTTTAACACAGATATGCGCGCTAAATGACCAAAGCTGTCGATGTGCCATAAAACAACATTCATTCATTCATTCTAAGACTTATGCTAATTTCAAAAAATGACCACAAGTATAGCTGGATGTGATTGAACAGATTACATCTAAAAGCGCTTTTGCTTCTTTCAAACTCTGCCAAACACCATCTTTTCTAGATAACACTCAACTCAATCCCTGTCAATTTCTATGACAATATTGACCAAGTCTAACCGAGTTTCCAAACAAAAATGAGCACTTTCCTGCTTGTACATTTTTTCTTGTAATTTCTAATATGATATTTGTGAGTTTTGAGGTAAACTGCAGGAAGCGGTAAATGAATTTAAAAGCTTTCCAGATAAATGAAGCCAAGACAAATAAATGAAGAATGCAGAACTTGAACTTGTAGAGATGCATTATGATACTTACATACACTCATCAGAATATTTGGTTCTGTGTCCTCGTATACATTTTGGAACACAAGTTCTATCTGTAAGTTTACAAATACAATATATCATCCATGTTCTGGCAAAAGGGGGTTTAAAGCATCTTCATTATACATGATATCAAAGAAGTCTTTGAAATCTGTTTTGTATAACATCCTACTGGATCATGAGCTACACTAGTCCTTTGACATACAGAAAATTTACCAACAGCAAAAGGTTTTGACCCAGGTCAGCCTGCACTAGCTGCCTGGGTCCATACTTTTGGCAAATCCATTAAGCCCCCTTTTCACAGAGCATGCTTCATGTGTAAATGAAAATATCCATGAAAAACAATAATTAACACAAAATTTGGTTTCATACACATGTAGCAGAATATAGTAACAATAGGATGAGTTGCACATCAGAGAGAAATTCTTTTGCCATCATGCTGTTTTTCTAAATTGGTCTTGTCCCAGAGAAAAAAATGTCTTCTGAATTGCGAATCAGCAGGAATGTGTGGGTTGACGCTAAGATCACCTTCAACAGTTAATTGAGAAGTACCTATAAATTTTGCTTTTTCAAACATGCAGTAATTAAAATATCATTGAGTGATTGAATAGTGTTTAACGCTGCTTCCAACATTATTTCAGTCACAATGGAGCGACATCTCAGATATTCATGTTTTTCCAGGGTTTCACCAGTACTACACTAGGGCTCTTGTCTTGCCCAAGGACAAACCCTCGGAAAACCCAGTGGATTCAATGAGGCTCGAACCCGTGGCCTCCAGCTCACAAACCTTACACTTTACCACTGAGCTACACTTCAGATCTCAAGTTCTTATATCTATAAAGTCAATTTAATGTAATATTTTCATGTTGTCTTTGGCTTATTACTAACTTCTTACTATTACAGAATACTGATGATAAATCACCTCTCTTTCCACTCCATTAACTGATGATTAATAACAACAATCATTTCACATCTATGTTACAACAACAAATGAAATCAACTTGATACTACCACTTGAAATCAAAATATCTATCTGCATCCATATTGGAATTATAGAGTCCTAAATGTGGGTTTTTCAGAATGAGGTTGGCATCTCAACTATCAATACAGAAATTCATTTTCATAAATCATCATCATTCAATTTTAAAAACCTGTTTTCATTCAAATGCTGATTGAAATGTAATAGCTTACATAATTTGTTCAAATGGTCAGGGAATTATCTGTCATCTGTGTTACTCATTTCAATAATGTATGTGCTTTCTGCCACTGTGTTCTGGAATCTTGAATACCTCAGGTTTTGTAAGGTTTTAACCATTGGATACTGAAGCTTTTTTGAGTAGGAACTTGATACATTAAAATCAATTACTTTTTGTGTATTTAACAACAATGATGATACATGTCAACAGTATCATTAATCTCATTAATCTTTCCTCCTTGTTTACCATTTCAACTCTGTAACTAAAGTTTACTTTTTGAAACTACGAAGTATGCTGATCATGATATTACTAATTTTACAAAATGAAAAGCGCAAACTCTCAACATGTAAGATTGGTTATTGCAAAATATACAAACCAATCAATACATGTGTTAGAAATCGCAATGTTTACATTTTTCAACTGAATTAAACAATCTTGAGCACTGACACAGATATATCTAGCTTAGCCCTTTCCCATGTTACAGACAGAGCCACTAAATAAGTATTGAACATTTAGACAGAGTTACAGTAAAAATAACTTTGGCTGATGCTGATTTTATTGGTCATGTCCTGCAAGTCTGACCAATTATGTGGGGTCTGCCGCATATGAAATTTGAGTATGGTCATGTTTCTGAAGACAGCAAATGTCTGCTGTTAGTGCTGTTAGCTCCTGTGATGTAACAGATCTGAAGCATTTGAACAATTTTGAAACACAATTTTGTACAGATGTTGCTGTTGCACAAGAAATGACAGATGATGACTAAACCTAAAACCTCCATATAAGCACATGTATTATGTTCAGGTAAGCTAAGAAAATTAAAAGTTCATTTCTTTACGACAAAAGAAAGGTTTCAAGATAAATTGACTTTTTTCTATCACCTTTTCATGACCTTAAAATGACAGAGAACAAAAGACGGCCATCAATGGTTCCATATTGTTCAAGCGAGTTAAGATTTCTAATCCCCTATACCCCGCACAACTTTTGGCCACACTGTGTGACAAGTCACTCCTTTAAGTCACATGACTTTAAGCACCTTTTTTATACTCTATACTCAATATTTACAGTACTTTCCTCAGAAAGAACGAGTTTTCCATTTCTTTACAGGTTTTATTATGATCTATTTTAGATATGTATATACGAAATAATATGTTATAGTGACTTTTCTTGCTTGTATTTAATTCGAGCAGTGTGACAAAATTTGATATCACGTTAGACCAAAGGTTGAGTGAGATGCCAGAATTTTCGTACACAACAAGAAGTAAATACAAGCACCAGGAAAGTCACTACAACATACGAGGGTTGTTCGGAAAGTTCGTAGAATTTTGTTATAAATTACACAATATTCTCAGTATTACAAAGAATTTTATACCTACTTAAACTTCAACATCTCTTCTACAGATTCTGAAAACCAAAATGATGCTCTATATCACATGAAAATTATGTTTAAAATGAGTATGTTAGAAGTACCCGGAGCACGCCGAAGTCAATATGATGTCGCGTAATCATCAAGCGTCATACAGCACGCGATTGTCGCACTTTCTCAATATAGTCACCAGCAACATCTATGCATTTCTTATGTCTGGTCATCCATTTGTTGTAAGTTTCAATGTACAGGACCTTGGTTAGTGACAATACAACAATTTCAGTCGGTTTTGTAAGTTTCTCTGCTGAATCGAATCGCTTTCCGGGCAACTCGCCTTCAACTCGGGAATATCAGGAAATCCACTGGAGTAAAATCTGGACTGTATGGTGGATGATTCAATACTTCAAAACCAAGTAAACTAATCTCAAGCTGTGTAGATTCCGCTCTGTGCCCCGGGGCATTATCCTGATGTAGAATTATTCTGTCCAGAGATATGTGTGGGCACTTCTTTCGAACTGCATTAACAAGATTTAGCCTAAGCACTTGAAAAATAACTGAAGCACAACCTCACCATGCATGTTCAAACAAGGTAACATTAGCTTCCTATTAATTATAAAAAATGTTGGCATATAATTTTTAATCCAAAACACGCAAAAATAAAACCCCTATCTTAGAATAGTAGGCAGCAGTGACAGTCTGACCATCTGGTATCCTCTGCTGTAAGATCACCTCGTACCGATCCATAAAGAAGATGAACATGTGTTTGCCTGCACTTTTCTGTACACGTGCCTTCTTCGGGGGAGGTGAATTTGGGGTTTTCCTAACGGAGGCATAGCTCTGGTCTCTGGATCAAAGTGGTGTATTCAGGTCTCATCCATCTTGAATATCCGATAAAGAAAATCCTCGCCTTAAGATTTGTAGCGGTGAAGAAACCTCTGTGAACAGTGTACACGGCGCTCCTTTTCATTTTCCTTGAGTAATCGTGGTACCCACAAAGCACTCACTTTCGACATGCTAAGTTTCTCACTTAGTATACCATGTGCTGTTGAGCACGAAGCACCGAGTTCATTAGAAATAGTTCTGATGGTGCTTCTCCTGTCGGTCTGAACCACATCCTTTACTGACTTCTTAATCAAACAAGTTTAGACTGCCGGTTGACCGCTCCTAGAATCATCATTAATAGATTCTCTTACGCTCCTAAAACGTGAATGCCATTTGTAGACAAAAGTTGGACTGAAAAAATCGTATGCTCCTATTGATTTTATCATTCGCAGTGTTTCTGTTGTCTAGGACAACCCATATATCTGGTTTCTGTATTCGATTTTCTATTATTTTTTTAAAAATTGCTTAAGGATAAGTCAAGGTTCATGCATATCAAATTTCATGTATATTTGATGAACAATTCTAGAGTTATAACAAAATTCTACGAACTTTCCGAACAACCCTTGTATTATTCTTTTTATTTTATACCTCCTATTTTCAAAGACAAAATGTTGCAATTATTGACAATTTATTCAAAAACGGTAAACAAATAATGGTGTAGTAGCCAGTAACTTTGTTTTATAAATGGCAAATAAATATTTAAGCGTAAAATTTTGACCAATCAAATTGTAAATGAATACATAGATATTCCGCATGTGAGTTACATCATTATTACGTCATTATAGGATATTAGGAAAAGTATTTCAAGGTGTGTATATACAGATTTTTTTCTGTCTTGTGGGATATTTTATCCACTTGCGATGCATGTATTTGAGAAGGAAATTTTTAAGGTATATGATAACATTCTTTATCTCACATAACATCCACGTCCTTATGGACAATAATTATCTCCACATACCACGTACTTTTCACATAAATGCATATCAAAATCACAGCAAGCTATGTTTTAATTTCATGACATTTACTTACTTTGAACACGCTCCATACCATTCCTACACGGTCCAACATTATAACACTCTTTTGCTATGTGTTCATCGCTTGTACATACCAAGCTGTTCGAGCTGTGACTAAACACATAGTTTTCAAAAGTATTGCAGCGACACTCTCTATTCATTTTATATACATCCTTACTATTTATATTGACTGGATTGCATTCAATACCATGTTCTGGATCACATTTCGTCTTCTGTTTACATTCTGAGTATGTTGATGAATTTTTCTTCATATCATTGAAATGTTCCTTGTCATGACACTCAGCACAGGTGACATGAAGTTCATTCGTAGGTTCTCCATCTTTTATATTGTCTAAGTATGGAGCTTCACCTTTACAAATAGAATATATTTATGTAATCTGTTTTAATTTTGATCCCCACTACTTTAGCAGCAAATCTGACAGAAAAGAATATGGTACAATAAACTTTAGATCTAAAGGCCCAACCTCTTTGATACATTAACCTCAGCTTTGTAACAGTGCAACCAAAATCACTGCTAACTGAATGTGACATCTCATACTTGATTTTCAAGCACACGATGAAATATATGGATGACATGCTAACCAGCTGTTAAGATTCAGTATTGGGGTTTTCCTTTTGACTTCTGATGTCTAGATTTTCTGTATCTTAAGAGTAAACATCTATTATCATTAATAGCATCAAAAATTTGTCATCCATAGTTCCTGTATAGAAACCTATGCACATGCCTATTAAGCCTTTCTCAAGCAATCTCGTGTTTTTGGAAATAAAGTGGGGAAAAGCATTGTCTCATTTGCCCACAATGTTTCCTACCCTTTCAAGAAAATTCTCATCATCTGAGTCACATTCAATTTGTCGTCTGCAAATTCTTTAAATTTAAGACAAGTCTTAAACGTTTTATTCGGTAAAGAATTAAAGATCAAGCTTTAACAGAGCTTTAGCCGTTCATTAACTATGGAAATCGTGTGTTGTTATAGGACAACTACCGGCTCTTTCAGTATGTTTCATTTGTGCCAGCTGCACCAAAGAAAATTGATAGTACAAGGTCTAATATCTTTGTCAATTGTTTTGTATTTCTTTTTCTTCTATATATTGTATTTGATGAATACAATATGTTTAAACTTGCCCAAGAACACTTCCATGAAAAATCCAGGTCATAAGTCCTACATTCCACATTAAGCCACACAGGTCCCCTTCATACTATTGCGAAATTGTTGGTCAATTTCAAAACACTTTATTGTCAAACTTTTCATTTGGTCATTCACAGCAAGTAAGTAGACAGCAGCTGTACCCATGTCGAAAATTCAAGTTCTTCGGATTTATATGCCATAATGTTTTAAATGTATTCCGGATCTTAAATTTGGAATATTGAATGCATAGTTTAGATTCGGCATTACTAGTTTTTTCACCTGTCCAAGATATCAACAAGACAACATTCTTCTGACCAACTTCCATTAGTACTGGACTTAAAATGTTGCCTATCAGGTGAACGGTTTAGGAATATTTGTACCTCTGACTTACATTTTGAGCTGACATAAGCCAATTTTTTCCTCTTACAAGGTATCAAGGCAGAAATTCTATTCGACTTTCATGAGTATTGGGATGAAAATGTAGCTCTAAAGTCCTCACAAGGTAACGGTTGATACTTGTACAACAAAAGATGAACAAGAGGACCATGATGGTCCTATATTGCTCACCTGAGTACTAAGCAGTAAAGGTCTAAAATAAAGATAAATACCAAATATCGAGGTTCAAGGCCAAATGATAATGAAACAAGAGCAGCAAATTGTCGCAAGATATGCCCGTCTCACTGCCAGTTGTCAAGGAGGTATAATAATTGCAAAGGGCAGGTAATGCAACAAACATGTTTACCAAGTCTCAAGTCAATTTGACTTGAGACTTCAAAGTTCCGTTCCAGACAAGCAAGAAATACCGTAAAAATGAAGATCGGAGTGGAATTACTCAAAATCCATGCTAGGTAGAGTTATTGTTCATGTGCACTGTACTCGGGCCTAAAAAAAAAAAAAAAAAAAAAAAAAAAAATACCTGTGTTTTGGGTTTCCCGACCCTACCTAGAAAAATGCTGCCGACCCTAAACTTTTTTTTCCACTATGATCGAAAAAAAAAAAAAAAAAAATTGTTAGGTGCGATCAAGGTACATCTCGGTACTTTTTGGCTTGTGCAATTTCGTTCCCTGTCACTCGTCTGCATCGAAATATACTAACACCTGTTGTATGTCCCGTAGCCGTCCAAAAGAGTTGATACGAAGATCGATAACAAACTAGGTTTTGTCTAGTTACATACCAAACATGCATACACGCCATAAAATGCCAATCAATCAAATGTCAACTTTGCCACGCCCCATCTGCAAACTCGGGAATCACGCACGAAATTTAGTGCTCTCATTTCGTGGCCTTCACTATCTATAGAACAGTTCATGAACATGTATTAAGGAACTGAAAAACATCGTGTGCATCAAACTCAACTAAAATGTTAACTGTCACGAGAATGAACTGTTCTGAACAGCATAAATGACCAGTTCTAAGTCAACTGTCTTCAGTTTCTGAAGCGCAATGAAGGGGACAGATAAAAGTCAAGGCGGCCATTGGCCCTTTCTTTACAGTAGCTCTACAATACCTGAATAGCTAAAATTAAGACCTTTTGGTGCCTTCTATCAGTTTACATGCACCTTTGAGGACAGATTAGGAATTTTTCAAAAACTTATCTCATAAAGTATCTGAAAATATTGAGTGTCTTTATAAAAGGGTTGTACTCTCAGTAGCAGCGAGTGTTCTGGAAAAATTGTTCAGTCATAAGTGACAGAACGAAATAGGTCATGAAATTCTCTGATCTAAATATACATCAGAATCTTGTCACATTATTCCAGTATGGTTATGTGACTTTTTGGCATCTACACTATGTCACATGTTGGGAACTTTTCAGGATTAAACTTGAACTTTAAACGGAGAATTTAAATTGGGCACGTATCGAGTTTAAAATGGTAATAAGAAATTTTCACTAAAACTGATCTTTCCTTTAGAAACATGCATACTGTCTGCTTTTGTTGCATTTCGTAAATTAGCAGTGGTTACTCCGTTATTTACATTCAAACAAGCAGTTGACACAAAATGGTGACGTCATTCACTTTATAGTTCGCAAGGAAAGTGGGATATCATTTCGGGTTCAAAAACAGGTACTGCTCCAAATCTGGTCGGTCTACAAATCCATATGTATTTAGCGACGGCCGAACAGGCTGCCAGTTTTGCATTAAAGAAAAAAACTGACATAGTTCTCGTTGTATAACCAATATGATATGCGATAGCCACCCGGTGAGGTAGCCAATTTACAAAAATTGAAAAATTAGGAATTAAAATAAAATCTAGGCACGGGTCTTTATCTGATATCGCAACATTTAGGCAAATTAAGGGGTATAAAAGCCGATACGATTGTATCACACTGTATGATTTCAAGCGTCCCTTCCCTGGGACTAAAACTTGCCTCCTGCTGTCAACAACTACAAGAGAGTAGCGAAAGTGCAGCATTTTCATATGACCAGTGACTCCGGGTTTTGACGCTTGGAAAGTTGAAATAAACGTTTTTGACGCTCAAAAATTATCTTTCTGGTGCATGTGATTATCGGCTAAAGCTCCATATGAAATAGTCTAGCTCACGTGCATACGGCAGAATAATGGGCTTTGATAAACACATTCAGTAACAAATGTGAAAAACGCGCGCTGCTCTGTTTATCACAGCTCGTGAACCTGGCGAGTCAATTATGAAAACGTGATATAGATGTTGGTCCACTTATCTGGTGTAAAGTGATAGGTTTGAATGTTACCTGCTACCATAATTGACAAATTCAAGACAAATTATGAGGTAATACTCCTCAAAAATTAATTGGCATTCATAAAAGAGCGCTGGAAAAAAACGCGAAAACCAATGACACAACAAAGGCCATTTTGGCATCGTCCGATCAGAGACACTTAAAACTCTCTTTACATCTTTAATAATTAATTTAAACAGTGAATTTACACAAATTTCTGTATAAAACAATAATAAGTGGAAGCTAAAATCTCTATTTTTGAAATCTTGACATGGTCCATGTATAAAAAAAAAAAAAATAAAAAAAAACTGGGAAAAACATTTTTTTTCCTGACCGACCCTACCTACTGCATCTAGGACTGAAACCCGAAACACAGATATTTTTTTTTTAGGCCTCGGTAATATTGCAACAAACATGCATACCAAGTTTGAAGTCGTTCTGACTTGAGATGACAAAGTTATATTCCGGACAAGCACTAAATGCTGTAAAAATGGCATTCAAAGGGAAATAACTCAAAGACAGCACGAGGTAGAGTTACAATTCTTGTGCACTGCACTTCTAAATATTGCAACAAATAAGCATACCATATTTCAAGTCATTCCTACTTAAGATGACAAAGTTTTGCTCCGGACAAGCAAGAAATGCAATAAAAATGAAGGTCAAAGGGGGAATAACTGAAAATTCATGCTAGGAAGAGTTATGGTTCTTGTGCACTGCACTCCGTAATTTTCAACAATCATGCATACCAAATTTGAAGATGTTCAGGCTGGAGATGACAAATTTATATTCCAGACGAGCAGAAAATGCTGTAAAAATGATGATCAAAGGGAAATAACTCATAGACAGTACGAGGTGGAGTTATGGTTCTTTCACACTGCACTCCGTATTATTGCAACAAACACAAATGCTAAGTTTTAAGTCAATCGGACTGGAGATGACAAAGTTATGCTCCGGACAAAGAACTATTCTAAAGAACTTTCTAATTCAAGGGCAAATAACTCGAGTCGTTCCTGTCCGATTAGACCCATAATGGAACTCATCCCAGATCTTACAGTCATATATATTTTGACCAAGTTTGGTGCTGATTGGTTAATATTTGTAGATGCTAGAGTGTAAACAAAGTCAAATATAGCAATTTTTCCAATTCAAGGGCAAATAACTCCAGTCGTTCCGATCAGATTACACCCATAATCAAACTCATCCAAGATCCTATGGCCCTTTATATTTTGACCAAGTTTAGTGCTGATTGGTTAAAAATTGTAGATGCTAGAGTGTAAACAAATGCAAATATAGCAATTTTTCTAATTCAAAGACAAATAACTCCAGTTGTTCTGGTCCGATTAGACCCATAATCGAACTTATCTGAGATCTTATGGTCATATATATTTTGACCAAGTTTGGTGTTGATTGGTTGATATTTGTAGATGCTAGAGTGTAAACAAAACAAGAAGATTTTTAAAGATTTCCTTCTTTATCTCTATGTGAAATCCAAGAACCCACAACATAGGGCCAATTTCCATACTATGGCCAAAATTTGAAGTATTTTGGTAAAGGGCCACTAGATGATTCTACATGCCAAATATGAAAGCTCTAGCCCTTACGGTTTGGGACAAGGAGATTTTTAAAGATTTCCTTCTTTATCTCTATGTGAAATCCGAGAACCCACAACATAGGGCCAAATTCGACACTAGGGCCATAATTTGAAGTATTTTGGTAAAGGGCCACTAGATGATGCTACATGCCAAATATGAAAGCTCTAGCCCTTACAGTTTGGGACAAGGAGATTTTTAAAGATTTCCTTCTTTATCTCTATGTGAAATCCGAGAACCCACAGCATAGGGCCAATTTCCACACTAGGGCCATAACTTGAAGTATTTTGGTAAAGGGCCACTAGATGATGCTACATGCCAAATATGAAAGCTCTAGCCCTTACAGTTTGGGACAAGAAGATTTTTAAAGTTTTTTCTTTCGGTTGCCATGGCAACCAGAGTTCTTCATGGAATTCAAATCTTTGAAGTCTTCTGAAAGTGAATCACCTAAGGATCATTTCTGTGAAGTTTCATTGAAATCTGATTTGCGGTTTAGGAGGAGAAGATTTTTTTGTAATTGTGAACGGACGGACGGACGGACGGACAGACGGACGACGGACATTGACCGATCACAATAGCTCACCTTGAGCACTTCGTGCTCAGGTGAGCTAAAAAAAGACACAGCACGAAAGGTAACATTGAGCTCTTTGTGCTCAGGTGAGGTGAGCCAACAAAATCATTTAGAATCAGTTTTAAATCAACCGATGGGACCAATAAAAGGTTAAAATAACTTTTAGCAGAAATAAATAATGGACTTCACACAAATATAAACAACAAAGACGGTTAATAATATTTATTCCGATGTTAGTTGTGTAATACATACCAGGTAAACATTCTTTGCTCTCAGCACAGGCATGAATTATCATGGATTTGTTTGTATAATGTCTAGCGCAATGATACAGTTTACCATAAGCACAATCAAAAACATCTTCTAAGCATTTCCAATAATTCGAATCTATATTATCTGGACATCGTTCAGTATCATACCATCCACAATACTGGAAGTCTTTGTCATCAATAGAGCAAGCACTATGCAACAATAAATTGCTAATCTGAAATAATTAATTGGTGGAATCTTGAATTGAGGGCAAACACACAGATTGACAGACAGATGCGATTGTTGATGTACTTCTATTATGTAGCCCTTTCCCACATAACAAGATTTAGACTTGTCTATGTTCGGCGCAAAGTAAGAGTCGGTACAATTTCTGAATTGTCCTGCGCAAAGTAGGAATTCCTACTCTGTCCGCCAATTCTGGAATTGTACCGGACAATTCTAGAATTGCGCAAGGGAGATATATCGTATCATGGTCAGATATGGTCTTTGCGCAAAGTAGGAATGAACTTGGACAAGGTAAGAATTCAAAGGGTACTGTAAAGTGAGAAAAGTCAGACGAAGTAAAAATAACCAAAGGCATTTCTATACAAAAAATGTAAAGATACAGAAAACATGAATGGATTGTCTTGCAACTGAATATATTTCTCCATTCCCAGATGAATCAACTAAGCTGAAGTGATGATGAAAGTGTAGATCAACGCTTTCATGCTAAATTATATAAGCATCGTCAGCAATTTATCTTTATCCCACGATGTTTTCTACTCTTTCACAGGCAAATCCCGTCGTGTATGTATCATCCAATTTGTTGTCTGCAAATGCTTTCACTTTGACAAATCAAAAATTTGTTATTTGGAAAGTGTAAAACTACAATATATCGCAAAATCAAAGTTCTTTTCACCAGAGAAAATCTTACTGTGTAGATCCAAGATCAGACTGCACCTCTAGTGCTTAGTTAGGTTATCAGCATTTTCTCGTTTATCTGCAATATTTTCAGTAGCCTTCTTCATGGTTGTTAAAATTTTGGATTGTATGGTATAGGGTGAATTTTATCAAAAATGTTTCAAAGATTTTGCTTTCCTTTTCCAACAATGCTCATGCTGCAACACATGCCATTATTTCCTCATTACACGTTTAATTTGGACTCTTCATCATGTTCTCATGACTCATATTACATGTTTTATTTGTCCCGATTCCTACTTTGCGCAGGGACAATTCCGGAATTGAACCCCGCTAGGTAGGAATTCTTACTTCGCCTGGCAAAGTGAGAATTCCTACTTTGGGCAGGACAATTCCAGAATTGTTTCGATTCCTACTTTGCGCATCTATATTGAAGGAATTTACAGATGATAATTCAACCTTTTTCAAATAGTGTTCTCCTTTTCCAACAATGTTTTGAAAAGGCTTCCTCCTCAGTATCGTTAAAACCCTAAAGTGTGTGGAAAAGGGTTAAAATCTATTCAAGTGTTAAAAACTCTGACTATGTAAGGGAAAAACACAAGGAAAATAACTGCAGCACAAATTTCCAATTTTTATACATGGATGTAAATTTCTAAGCAAAGTGTAATAGCAATGTTTGGGTTTTTACTAGCGACTTGAAAGTTTCATAAAACTTACATAAACAGTGTAAGGGTTAATTGGTTAAAGTGTTATCTACAGCAATTTCAACATCATTTTGTATAACTACAACAGCTTACACATTCATGTATGACCTGCGTTTCTTGCCAGGTGTGTCAGTGTGACCATAAAGGTCCGCTAAGTGTTGAAAGTGTAAATTTTGTAATCAGGGCCAGTATTCACCATCCCTTCTGAATGGCATTCTTAGTCTTATTAATATGAAAAAGGCAAAGCCTCAATACGAGTAACATGAATGATTTGTGGAACAAATATCTAATAATTCAAATGACAGCCTATATTCTAAATCTTGAAATCAAAGAATTTTGAGTTCGGCTTTGACAAAACTAATTTTGAGCGTTGTTTAAAGTAGAAAGCATGCTTCTTTCGTGGATGTATACATGTGAAAAAGGGCGAACGGTCCCAGATTCCCCTAACGAAATTAAGACAGTTCCTCTACAATTTTGTTAATAATATTCAGAAAAGAATAACTTGGAGTGATAATTGGTTCACCTATTTTTAAAGGCCCAGTAAAGGCCAAAATATCAAAGCAGGAGTCACAATACATCTAAATTGAAATCATACCATTTAAAAGTATGAAAAATATTGTGGCAATGACCGTCTGTCATTGTGTGGTCGGATCATATTATATTTGCGGGTAGAAAAAAAGGAATCTTAAAATCAGGCAAAAGGTAAACGAAAAACACAGCTACCTGGCAGGTTTTAACCGAGTTTTGAAATTAATCGCTCTGTCAGCAACTAATAGACCGTACAATGACAGATTGTCATCTTCGCAATAATGTCCATACTTTTAAGGGGTATGATACAAATGTAAATATATTTAAACACCTACTTTGTTTACCTTTGGGCTTTATTGTTACTTTAAAGAACATTTTACAGGGACATTTCCTGACTGCATGTAGATCTAGATCTTTAAGAGAGACAGAGAGAAAAGAAAGAAAGGAAGAAATTCACGGTCACATTTTCACATTGGATGTAAAAAGGAGAAGGGAAAAAAACCTTCACTTTTCATAGGTCTCTATCATTCCGTGCAACACTGCTGTCTTTCTGCAATACCACCAGTGGCTTCGATCACCAGCCAATCATGTGACCCCCACATTTTGAAGGGTTTACATGGTCGACTGGATTTTTTCCACCGCTACCCGAGCGCTATTGCATCGACATCTGATCATTCTCATATCTGATTCACACCATGATCTCTCTATCTTTGGAGAATTATGATGCTTTTTTTTTTAACACTTAGACATAATTTCACTTGTAACGTTGGATCTGTCAATAGCGGCCTGTTTTTCCTTGAGTTTCTTTAAAATGACAGTGCGTAGATCGCCAAAATCAGATTACTTGTAGCTTTCCTTTTTCATCCCATCTGCTTTCCTACACGTCAATCGTTTAAAAAGCGATCAGTGTAGAGAGAAGCATTAATTTTTCTAAAGTGTATTTTGAGACAATCAAAAACTAGATCTAGTTGCCGAGCCCCGATAGCGCAGTCGGTAGCGTGTAGGACGCAAGAACAGCGGGTCACTGGTTCAATCCCTGGCTCAGCCAATTTCTTTCCGAGGATTGATGATAGTCATTGCGACAGGTTTCATTCCTGCCCCCAGCTGGGCGGGGGGATAGAAATAGCTCAGCTGTCGCACTACAGCAGGGGTAAGACCCCCCCCCCCCCCACTGTGCCTGCCTGTTTGCCGTAGGCTGCAACTCGTGTCGTTTGATGACGGGATCCTGGTGGTTGAGTGGATTCAGAGTATGGCCCTTTGATAGCTCTGTTTTTGCAACACACCGCTTTGGCCTTGAACTGAACTAAACGAGGGGTCAGGAAAGCCCGTTGTGATCAATCGGCTGGTCAAGCCAAGCCCTAGGGTGTTTCTCTGACTTTGTTTTGTTTTACACATACATACACAGATACATCATTTCTTTTCTCTGTCGTCATTTGCTGTATGTCAATACCCTAGAAGGCGGTGGCTCATGGGGTAATCGGGTGAAAGCATGGTGTTTGATTGACACTTGGAAATGCCCAAAGATAGTCTATGCTTGGTATGGTATTCTGCGGGCCTACATTTGTCCGGTCTAGCCCTTTCACTTCGAGTATATCACCGATGTATCCTCGTCATGATCTGAGTTGGGTTTCCCCAGATCATGTCCCCTTGTTGGGCTCCGAGGCGGTTGGGGAGCATCGGTGATGAATAAATAACAACTATCATGGCAAATCCAAAAAAAGCCAAGCGTGTTCTCTCAGATTCGGATTCTGAATCCGATATTTCCCACACATCACCCTCAAGTTTTGCTAGGTTTATTGTAATTGAGTCAGCTGACAGATCAAAATTAATCACAAAACTATCACCTTTCATTATCGAAAAAACAATCTCTTCTATTCTTGGTACCCCAAAATCTGTACAGAAATTTAAAAATGAAACCCTGCTCGTTGAATGCTTTTCTCAACAGCAGGCAAAAAATCTTTTAGGTCACAAAAAATTCTTCAATCTAGATGTTAAAATTTATCCTCATAAGTCTTTGAATACCAGCAAAGGAGTCATCCGATGCAAAGAACTTTCATACTGTGACTCCATAGAAGAGCTTAAAACAAATTTACAATCACAGGCTGTGTCTGATGTCAGGAGAATCTCTGTTTTTAGAGATGGGGTACGTAGAGAGACTCACACGTACACTGTAACTTTCTCTACACCCTCTTTACCTGCTTCCATTAAGGTAGGATTTCAGTCGGTTAAAGTTGATGTGTATGTGCCAAACCCGCTGCGTTGCTATAAGTGCCAGCGGTACGGACATCATGAGAGCAATTGCACAAACACTCCAGTTTGCCCAAAATGTGCTTTTGAGGGCCCCGACCATGATCCGACAATCCAGTTCTCTGTTATAATTGCAAGTCTTCTCATCCAACCTTCTCCAAAAACTGCTCAGTATGGAAGGATGAGAAGGATATCCTATCCATCAAATTCAGAGAAAACATTAGCTTCTTGGAAGCAAGGAAAATGGTTGAAAACCGAAAGAAAGATGAGACATTGTTGACTAGTGCTAATTCATATGCCAAAGTTACATCTCCCATGTCATCACAGGGACATTGCTCCACCTGTGAACTCTTAGCAAAGAAACTTCTTGAAAAGTTTCCAGAAATGGCCAACGAGTTAAAGAGCTTAGTCCCGGATATTCAACCTTCCAAACCTCCAAAGCATCCAAAACAGACACAACCTACACCCAAACCCACTACTCTATCTACTACCCTCAAAACACCATCTACCTCTTCTCAAAGCATTTCCTCAGAAAAAACTTCAAAGCCATCTACTTCTTCGCAAAATATCTCTTCGAAAAAAGCTTCAAAGCCATCTCCCCCTTCACAACAGCCTCCTAAGAAACCCCAACCTCCATCTTCACAGTCTACAACTAAATCTGACGCTTCACCAAAAGATAAGTCTAATCATGCACCCCGATCTCCTAAAAGATCTTCTTCGAAATCTAAACCGCAACCCAGAGATACCCATGGATCTTGTGAAATCACAGTCAAAGTAAATGATCCTGTCCCTACCGCCAACAGATTTTCGGAGCTAGAGGACATGGATGCAGATGCTGAAAACCTGGAAGGTGAGGCTTCAGATTCAGAAGCCTCTATCTGGTCCATTTCCAAAGATCCTTGCAACAAGGACACTGACACTTGGCACTCGTCCATACCCGAAACAAGTGTAATGAAATATTAATCAATCTATTTTAAAATGTATTGGTTTACGGCCTCCTTTTTTACTTTAGCTTTTATACTTTCTTCATGCACAATGGATATCATAATCCAGTGGAATTGTCGAGGTCTGAAGTCAAACTTTGACGAACTTTCCCTTTTAATCAATGATCACAAACCAGTTGCTGTTTGTCTGCAAGAAACCTTCCTTAAACGGGTGGATGATATCTCTATCAAATATCATTCCATTTACAATAAAATCTTTACCGAAGGCGAAAAAGCCAGAGGTGGTGTTTCTATTATTGTTAACAACAACATTCCTCATAAATTTATCTCTCTTAATACAAAATTGCAAGCTGTTGCCATCAGATTATCTTTACACAGTGCTGTTACACTGTGTTCTTTATATCTCCCCCCGAGCACACCTATCAATGAGACCAATCTGAATGATCTCATTTCTCAATTGCCATCCCCCTATATTCTTGCTGGGGACTTTAATGGTCACAGTGTTATGTGGGGTTGCGATGACACTAACCAGAGAGGTTTACAGTTGGAGAGCTTCATTTTGATCATGAATGATAAGTCCAAAACCTACTTGCATCCAGCAACTGGATCTTACTCTTCTATTGATTTAACCTTATGCAGCCCAGTCTTACTTCCCAATTTCACTTGGAAAGTGACTAAGGATTTGTGTGGAAGTGATCACTTCCCTATTATCTTTTCATCTACACAACCATCTAGCAGTGTACGACCGCAGAAATGGAAGCTTTCCAAAGCCAACTGGAATAAATTTGAAACCCTCTGTGAACAAACCATTACACATGATAAATTTGGAGACTGCGATGATCCCGCAAAACTTTTCACTACCCTATTAATTGATGCGGCTAAAAAGTCCGTCCCTCAGACCTCGACAAATCGAAAACGTCCTGACAAGCCTTGATTGTAAACAGGCTGTCAGAGACAGAAAACAAGCACTTAGAAAATTTAACCTCAGGCCTACCAAAGAAAATCATAACTTATTCCGTATTTCCAGGGCAAAAGCCTGTCGTACCATTAGAGAAAGTAAGCGCAAAGCTTGGGGACAGTATGTCTCTAAATTAAATACTAGAACTACTACTAAATAAAACCTGCGATATGATCAGAAAGATCAATGGCAAAGGCCAGCCCACTCTTAGTCACCTTGAAGTTAACAATACTTCGTTAGAATCACCCCAGGATATAGCTGATACTCTTGCCGACACCTTTTGCAAAAAGTCTTCCGCTGCAGACTATTCTGAAAAGTTTCAGAGGAATAAAGCTAGAGAAGAAAAGAAAAAACTTAATTTCAATTCTTCTAATTCAGAGCATTTTAATAAACTCTTCACCTTTAAAGAATTAAAATCTGCTCTGAACAAAGCTCAGGATTCTTCTCCTGGCCAAGATAAAGTTCATTATCAGTTTTTAAAACACTTACCTTTTACTTCTCTCTCTGTTTGACTTGATATTCTTAATGATATCTGGCAGTTGCGTGATTTTCTTTCGTCCTGGCGGGAGGCACTGGTCATTCCTATCCCAAAACCTGGCAAGGATGCTAGTGACCCAGCCAACTATCGTCCAATAGCTCTTACTAGTTGTCTCTGCAAGACCCTAGAATGTACGGTCAACGACAGGCTTGTCTGGTTTTTAGAGAAAAACAACCTCATCGTTGATGTACAGAGTGGATTTCGCCTTCAGCGTGGCACTATAGATCATCTTGTCCGCTTTGAAACCTTTGTCAGAGAAGCCTTTATTAATAGACAGCATGTAGTATCTGTCTTTTTTGATCTTGAAAGCGCTTACGATACGACTTGGAAATACGGAATTCTTAAAGACTTGCATGACTTTGGTCTTCGAGGCCGTCTTCCTCTTTTTATTTCAGCCTTCTTGGATGAACGTCATTTCCGCGTCCGAGTTGGTAATACTCTCTCGGGAGCCCGTGAACAGGAGATGGGTGTACCCCAAGGATGTATTCTCTCTGTTACACTTTTCAGTGTAAAAATAAACAGTATAGTTAAAGCTATCTGTCCTGGTGTAGACTGTGCTCTTTATGTTGATGACTTTGTTATATGCTTCAGATCTCGAAATATGAATCTTATTGAGAGACAACTTCAACAGTGTCTCAACAGGCTCCAAACGTGGTCTGATGAAAATGGCTTCAAATTTTCCAAGTCCAAAACTAAGTGCATGCACCTTTGTAACCTACGAGGTGTTCATCCAGACCCTGAACTGTATTTGGACAAAACTAAAATTGAAGTCGTTTCTGAGTTTAAATTTCTTGGAGTCATCTTTGACAGAAAGCTTTCCTTTCTTCCTCACATCACTGCACTTAAAAAGAAGTGCAAGAAGGCTCTTAATCTTCTAAAGGTTGTGGCCCATTCTGAATGGGGAGCAGACCGTAAAGTCCTCTTGGGGCTTTATCTGTCTTTAGTTCGCTCCAAATTAGACTATGGATCTATTGTATACGGATCTGCCCGTAAATCTTACCTGAAAATTCTCGATTCTATACACCATGAAGGTCTGCGTCTTGTACTTGGAGCTTTCAGAACTTCTCCCGTCAATAGTCTCTATGTTGAGGCTAATGAACCTTCTCTTTCTTACAGGAGGGAAAAACTCTCGCTTCAATATCTTTTAAAACTGAAGTCCAATCGTTTTAATCCAACTCATAAAGTTGTTTTTAAACCTCAATATAAACGTCTTTTTGAAAGGAAACCAAATGTTATTCCTCCATTTGGTATCCGCATGGAGCCCATTGTAGATAACCTTGGCATAGACACTAAGTCTATTGCCGACTATAAAATCTCTGAAATCCCTCCATGGACACTAAATAGTGCAGAATTCAGATTTGACCTTGCATCTGACAAAAAGTGTCACGGATAGAACTGTGTTTCATGCTAGATACAACGAGATAAAGGAGCATTATTTTTCCTTCAAACCAATCTATACAGATGGATCTAAAGAAGGAAATTCTGTAGCAGCTGCCGCTGTTTATGGAAAAAGGAGCTTAAAGTGCCGCCTTCCAAACAACTCCTCTATCTTCTCTGCTGAAATTAAAGCAATTGATCTTGCCCTTAATCTAGCTGAAAGTTCTAATTCCAACCGTTTCATTATCTTTTCGGACTCTTTGTCAACATTACAAGCCCTTTCAAATCAACGACTTGAGAATCCTTTAATCTGTAGTTTACTCGAAAGGATCTCACAAATTTCTTCTTTGAATAGATTGGTGTTCTGCTGGCTTCCAAGTCATGTAGGCATCAAAGGCAATGAAAATGCCGATAGGTCTGCCAAATCTGCACTTAACCTTCCCATTTCAGATTTTAAAGTTCCACACACTGATTTTAAATCCTCCGTTTTAACACATATCCAATCTTCTTGGTAATCCCAGTGGGATGCTGATGTTTTCAATAAACTGCATTCAGTTAAACCGTCCCTTGGTGAATGGTACCCCGTTTACAGGTCTGTTCGTCGAGAAGAAGTGATAATTGCACGACTTCGAATTGGCCATTCACGCATCACACATTCCTGGCTCTTGACCAGAGACGATGCCCCTGAATGTATTCCATGCAATGCATCCTTTTCTATAAAACATATCCTACTAGATTACATTGACTTTCAGCCAGTTCGTTCAAAATATTTCAACGTCGATAGTTTAAAGAATCTTTTTGATTCTGTCAGCGTTGAATCTATTATCGCTTTCATAAAAGAGATTGGCATTTACAATAAACTGTGATATTTACTGTTGAGTTTCTTACCCATCTTTTTACATTCTTTATACGCCTTTATATTGGATATCTTGTCAGCTGATTCATAGTCTTACCTTTTTTAATCTAAAACTTGTGAGTTTCTACCACTGCTTTTATATTCAGTTTACATCTCCTTAATTGGAGGATTAGCCCCCTTGGGGGCATCTTATCTCATTGGAGACAGGACCTCTTTAATGGGAGTATACTGATCCCATTGGAGGCTCCAATCTTTACCAGTTTTAACACTCATTTCCAAGGAAAAGAAATATTCTTAGTCTTACCCTTTAATCTAAAACTTTTGAGTAGGCAGGGAATACCCAGCCACTCAATATCATATTTTATGCACATTATAAATGACACATATTTCTTCTTCATTTAAAAACTTCTCACTATCAATCCAACATTTAGTTCAAACCTTTTTATCACATTCTTAACTCTGTCATTTAAAACTTTTGAGTTGATAGGGATTGCCCTGTCACTCAATAATGTCCTTTATACATATTAAGATCACACATAATTCTTTTTAATTCAACTCTTTTACTATTGTAAATGTATTCAAACCTTTTTCAGTTTAAAATCCCACTTTTACTATCTTTTAACACAGATATGCGTGCTAAATGACCAAAGCTCTTGATGCGCCATAAAGCAACATTTATTCATTCATTACTGCTTTTATATTCGGTTAACATCTCCTTAATGGAAGGATTAGCCCCCTTAGGGGCATCTTATCTCATTGGAGATAGGACCTCTTTAATGGGAGTATACTGATCCCGTTGGAGGCTCCAATCTTTACCAGTTTTAACACTCATTTCCAAGGAAAAGAAATATTCTCAGTCTTACCTTTTAATCTAAAACTTTTGAGTAGGCAGGGAATGCCCAGCCACTCAATATCATATTTTATGCACATTAAAAATAACACATATTTCTTCCTCATTTAAAAATTTCTTACAATCCAAAATTCTGTTCAAATCTTTTTATCACATTGTTAACTATATCATTTAAAGATTTTGAGTAGATAGGAATTGCCCTGTCACTCAATAATGTCCTTTATGCATATTAAGATAACACACTAGAGGTGCTTGAGCGCCTGTATCGCTCCACAGGCCTGATATTTCTATAATGGCGAAAGGAAGTTTTTAACAATTATCATTCAATCCTGCATTTTAGCTCACTGAAGAAACAATTTGGTAGACAACCACCATAGGAACTTACCTGCAAAACAACAATGAAATCCAATGAATAGTTTTAGAGAAGAATTTTTTCAAAGATTTTACTTTATACCATAAGAGGAAAATGAGTCTCCCATAAAAGCCATGTTTTTTGACAGATCTTTTTTTAAGGAATTCTGTAAACCTGTATCTAAGGAACATTCCTGCAAAATAATAATGCTATCCAAATAGCGGTTTGGGAGGAGAAGATTTTTAAAGGTTTTTTACTTTGGTTGCCATGGCAACCAGAATTTTTCATGGAACACAATTATTTGAAGGAATTTGAAAGAGGACCACCAAAGGAACATTCCTGTGAAATTTGGTAAAAATCCAGTCAATAGTTTCTGAGGAGAAGTTTTTTAAAGAAAAAGTTTACGGACGCACGCACGGACGAACGGACGGACGCACGCACGGACGCACGACGGACACAACGCCATGACAATAGCTCGCTGGCCTTCGGCCAGTGGAGCTAACAACAATGAAATCCAATGAATAGTTTTAGAGAAGAAATTTTTCAAAGATTTTACTTTATACCATAAAAGGAAAATGAGTCTCCCATAAAAGCCATGTTTTTTGACAGATCTTTTTTTTTTTAAGGAATTCTGTAAACCTGTATCTAAGGAACATTCCTGCAAAATAATAATGCTATCCAAATAGCGGTTTGGGAGGAGAAGATTTTTAAAGGTTTTTTACTTTGGTTGCCATGGCAACCAGAATTCTTCATGGAACACAATTATTTGAAGGAATTTGAAAGAGGACCACCAAAGGAACATTCCTGTGAAATTTGGTAAAAATCCAGTCAATAGTTTCTGAGGAGAAGTTTTTTAAAGAAAAAGTTTACGGACGCACGCACGCACGGACGGACGGACGGACGACGGACACAACGCCATGACAATAGCTCTCTGGCCTTCGGCCAGTGGAGCTAATAATCCTTCTTAATCCAACCTTTTACTATCATTAATGTATTCAAAAATTTTTCAGTTTAAAAATTCACATCTTTTAACACAGGTATGCACGCTAAATGACCTAAGCTGTCGATGTGCCATAAAACAACATTCATTCAGGTTTCATTCCTCTCTCACCGCTGATCATTGTTTCGACGATGGTTAGGTGGAAAAGCAGCCAGTGGCTTCGAAAGAAAATTGTGCAGAGTACCGGTAGAAGAAACTCCAGGAAAGCATGGATAAGTACACTGGCAGCCACGGTATAACTGAAATAATATTCATTACAGCATTAACACCGTACAATCAGTTAGTCATCAGTCAAAGAACTAGTATGGTCATGATTTCTTCTAACACAATATTTTCCGCGAAAAACCGGCTCGTGCATGACGTAAAAATAGTAAGATTAATGACATCATCATTTGCTAGCATAGATCATTGTGTATATTTATAAAAAGAAATAGACGTTTAATACGCTGAAACTAAGTAGGAAATTAGATAATTTGTGCTCATTAAACTACCAATGATTTTTAAGTTATCATCCGATCAGTAGATATTTACTGTCATTTTTGACCAATCAGGTAACTGTGCGAAAGATTGTGATACGCGTGACGCTGTGCAACTAACTGGAAGACACTCAATTTTTAGTCATCCCTATTTAGATTTAGACTAAAACCCAGAATGAAGTCGGAATTATATTTTCAAAAATCTAGAACGGTGTTACCGCAAAACGAGCTTCGCTCGTTATTAATTACATTACATACCTTCTGATTGCCTAAACCATTTAGTTTAGCCAATCAGAAATGGTTTAGCCCATCAGAAGTTGTGTTACTTTCAAATGTAGAAAATTCTTGATAATAAGACTAGGAATGTTCTTAAGAATGGTTGGTGTATACTGGCCCTGATTAAAGATTTTACACTTTCACCACCTAGCCTGGATGGACCCCTCAAAGTGTCTTCAATCTTTCTTTTCTTTTCAACATAAAACTGAATAAATTACATTGGCAAGCTCTATACACTGTATCAAACTCATATACCTATTTGATGTGGTTCAAGGTGTGTGTTAGGGACAATTTTAAATTATCACTTAACAGATCTATCCAAGTTATAGTGCAAAGTTGATGCTTTGGTCTTAGGATTTAACAATGTTGGCCATGAAGACCAAACTTACCTGCTTTGCTAGAAATGGTTTTACAAAAGGCCTTACAAAAAAATGTCTGTGTTTAGGGTTTCGGTCCGAGATGCTGTAGGTAGGGTAGGTAGGGATTTTTTTTTCCCAGAAACTTTTTACATGGACTATGTACTGAAATCACGCCTGACAGATATTTCTTTTTCAAACGTAGCATAAAAAGTTTAGGGTTGGCATCATTTTCTAGGTAGGGTAGGGAAACCCTAAACACAGTTAATTTTTTTTTAGGCCTAGCTGTTTGTATAACAGATAATGAACATTGTGTTATAATCCAGGCATAACCAGAAAGACAGTAAACCAAAACCAGTGACAAGGTCTTAACAAATAACAAAATTTATTGCCAAAAAAAAGTAGAACTTGAAAATCTTACCGACAAGTAAATTTACAAACAAATTTCAAAATAATGTCCTATTAAGCAAAAAAAAAAAAAAAAAATTCCCTCATATGTTTTCAGCTTTAATTCTCAAAAGTTTTTATCTGATACTAAAACTGTTCTTTAAAACAAATATGAGCACTTTTTATTTCAAGAATAAAATTTAAATTACAATTTTTCAAATAAACCGATGGTGATTCACAAAAGTGTTCATTCACAAAGGTGTTCATTCATAAAGGTGTTCACAAATTTTTTCATCCCATACCTATAACACATGTACTGAGGAACTTTCTACTTAATCAAATTGAAAGCATTTGCAGACAACAAATTCAGTTAAACTAAAGAGATTATTTCTGTTTTAAGAAATGAAAGTTTTCTCTGTTTCCCACAATGTGTTTAAAATCCTTCTCCCTTGGAGTCCTTAAAACTCTGGATTGTGTGTTAAAGAATAAAGCTCTTCCATACTCTGAACTGTTCCACAACCTTCTACAACATTCTAACTGAAAGTTCTTCAATATTGGGAAAATTCCAAAGTATTATTTTTACTCCGAGAATGTTCTATGAGTGTACATGTAAGATCATGATTTTTATATAAATTTTGTTGGATTCAAGCAAGTAATACACCGTTTTCAAACAACAAAACATCTGGAAAGGTAGAGCATACAATAAATAGTACATCCATGCAAACAACTATCCCACATAACAATTGTCACTACCTGCAGGCTTCGGAAAGCATTTGGATTAAAAAGTACCTGGAACTGTAAAAGGTCAAGACAGCCATCCAGACATGAACAATTTGTCTATTGTTAGAATAATCTATCTGATATTTTCAGTTTATTTTTCAACTAACTGAATATCCATGCAATAATACCTACGCAACACTTTTTTTTTTTAATATCACAAATATTTATAGAAGATGAATGAATTTTCCAAGGGTAAACATCACATTTGTACAATGTGGTCAACATCATTCATGACATAATTATTGTCTATATCCTAATAAATTGAACAGATCTGCTTTGAATGAAATAATGCATATATTATTCACATTTTTATATGATGAGTAAAAATAAGACGTTAAAAGATAAAAAAAAAATGCATGCATAATATTGTCATTTATCAGAAATATCAAACATGGGTAGGAGAATTGATAATTGTCTCACTAAGGTTCGACAATTATCATTTCTCCAAACCTTGTTTGATATTTATGATATACAGCATTACTATGTACAAATTCTCTATTTGTCAGGCCCCATAAGAATCTACTATTGTCGTTGTATCTGATTGTAAACTTAAATACTGGAATATTCAAGACATTGATGAGTTCCAGCTAACAGTCAAGTTTACCATAGATCCCCTTATTGTAAGGAAATAAGTATATACAAGATGTTTCATAATATCCGTTTTTATTCTAAACAGTAACTTATTCTCTACACATAGAAATTTACAAGAAATGGTAATCTACCAATTTTTTGCAGTTGGCAGAATACTGCAACATGATTGTGCTAGACTGCAGCAGCTATTGTGGCATGCAACTTCTTGCAACAAAATGGCATAGATGTATTTGATTGGCCAACATTCATAGCCCAGCTATGCTTTGTTGCAAACTTTTTATGTATGAAAAAGACTTAATGCCTTATAAAGCTCCATGTCATCATAGAATGACCTGTGTAAGAGGGGGTATCTTATGGGAGACCACTTCTTCCAAACAGCATAGCTTCTTCTGATTCAAAATCAATACCTAGCCACTACATTAGGGAGAACACTTTTTAGCTCAGTGTTAAGTGTATAGCCTCTCCATAGAAGACAATCTTAACCACATGAGTTCGAATCTCAGCCACAGCGGTTTGTATTTCAGCAATTCTTTGTTGCAAACTTTCATATTCATAAGAATGCCAACTATGCAATGAAAGAAACTTACCAGTACTACGGATAAGACTGTGTTTCCAAATGCTGGTACAACTCTCAACTTTTTGTTCATTTTATCATACCACTAATCTGCAATATATTGGATTGTTCTTTTATGCTGCTTTCAACATTATGTAGTAGTATTACGGTAACAATTTATTTATTCAGGTGTTTCCTAGCATTCAATAGGTCTTTGCTGGGACTCTGACGCACCTTGCCAAAGGAAACTTCCAAAACAACAGCAGGGACACGTACATCACAATCTCACATAAAGTCAAACAAAAACTCTCTTCAATTTACAAGATTTCCTGTCACAATTTGACATCTTTAATCTTTTACAAAAAAATTCTATTTACCAACCTTCATTGTGCAGAGTCGTGTAAAATTTTTGGATAGAGAGAAAATGATTGTAACCGGCATTTTCTCTTTTTCTGTTTTCACCCCTTTCAAAGATAAATCCTATAAAGTGAGCCACATTAGAAGTGTCCATGCTTCTAACTTCCAAGGCCAACTTTGCAGCCAAACATTTTAAGTTTTTGTTCAGATCTCTTGTTTAAAAACTTGCTGAAACAAAACTTGGTTTTGAATGGCTTTTGACCAGCAGTTACCAGTATTTTCTCCTATTTCCACAATGTTTTCTAAACTTTCAAAGATAAATCTTATCATTCAAGCAACAGTAAATTTGATGACTGCAAATACTTTCACTTTGTAAATGTCTAGAATTTTGTTGTCTGGCAATGAGCTTTTGTAAAATAATGTTATCAAACCATGCTATTTAATTGTTTACTACACAATCCTGACTATTAACAACCCTGAGAAAGATAGCTTTTGAAAAAACTACAGACCAGCATTTTCTCCTTTTCCCATAATGTTTTCTATTGTTCCTTGACTCTTTATCAAATAACAAAATTTTTGACCAGTAAAAATTGAAAGCATTTCTAGAGAACAATTTAAATGTGGCTAGGGTAGAAAACAATGTGGGAAAAGGAGAAAATGCTGGTTACCAGCATTTTCTCCTTTTCCCACAGTATTTTCTAAAGGCTTCTTCCTCAGGGTCGTGAAAACTCAGGATTGTGTGGTAAAGAGTTAAACAAATTTCAATTTTTGAGTCACATTTAGATTGCTTTCAATTTGGAAAAGTCCAGAATTTTGTCATTAGGTGAAAAATTACAGCAATGATCTTTGAAATAATGTATCAGACCATGCAACTGATTTCCTTACCACCAAATCCCCACTTTTTACAGCCTACAGAAACATAGCTTTTGAAAACATTGTGAGAAAAGGAGAAAATACTGGTAACCAGCATTTTCTCTTATTCCCCACTAGACTTTCATAGAGTTTCTTCATCCCTTCCTGTAACAAACTTCAATTTTTGAGTAATATTTACATTGTCATCTGCAAATGCACTTAATTTGGACAAGTCTTAAATTTTGTCATTTGGTGAAGAGTTCAGAAAATTATAGAGGGACGGATCAAAATAAATGAATAAAACTCTAACTTACATACATATAGTTACTGTCTTTTCTCCCTTCTCTCACATTAACGATTAAGTCTTTCAGTGTTTTTATGAATCCTGAAATAAGAAAATACTTCATACAGTAATACAATTTACTCATTACCAAATGATGTAATTTTAGACTTGTTAAGTTGCTAGTAATTACTCTACAACTTGGGAGTTCTTGCAGTTCTGACAACTTAAAGATGCATCTTTACTTGTTTTCATCCAGTTTTGTAACCAATTTAATCTTTATTTTATGAAATTATAATCATTCTTGTACTTTCGTGCCAAATATTGCCCCTGATGGTTGCAAGGTTGCACAGATTACGACGGATAGAAAATGCATTTCATTCTATTGCGGCTAGCCATAGACATTACAACAACAGTTTCCGGTTTAAATCAAAGACAAATCCCTGGCGTCTCTTTATACCATACACCTTATATCGATTTTTTATCTATGTTTACACTGCTATCTAGATTCTTACACAGTGTAAAGTTTTTACAGCGTCTGTTTACTCTCTGGCTGTAAGGGTGCATCTTTAAAAGTGATGGTTTCCAGCATTTTCTTCTTTTCCCACATTTTTTTCAGAGATGTCAGAACTTGGAATAGTGTGGTAAAGGGTTAACTCTTTACCACATGACATATTTTTAGCCTTGTCTTAATCAAAACCATTTGCAGGAGACAAAATATAAGTTGCCCAAAATATGAAATTTGTCTTTCGTAGGGTACTGGTAACTAGCATTTTCTTCTTTTCCCACAATGTTTTCAAAAGCCTTCTCTCTAATGGTGGTTAAAACTCCGGATTGTGGGGACCTAAAGGGTTAAGGTAAGGCACAGGTAAAAGAGAGCAGATATTTCTCTATTACAATGGAATCCTAAACAGAGGCGTAGCTAGCCCAAAATAAAGTGTACGCAAAAGTAATATGTAAGGTATTACCCGAAGCTCGAAGCGCTGAGAGAGGGAAAGGGAATTTCACAGGAGGATCTGGAGGGCCTCCCATAGCAATTTTTTTTTTAATCATAGAAGCTATTTGGTGGTCTCTGGTGACGTGTTTTGGGCAAATTTTTCTTTCTTTTTTTTTTTAAGTGTACGCAACTGTGTTTTTGCGTACAGGCAGCTACGCCCCTGCTTAAGACTATGAAATTTGAAACAACAACATAACCATAAACAGGGCCAGCCCTCAGTTTCAAGTTTGGCTTTCTTTTCACATTTTGCCAAACAATCCCGAGTTTTAACAACCCTGAGAAAAAAGACTTTTGAAAACATTGTGGGAAAAGGAGAAAATGCTGGTAACCAGCATTTTTTCCATTTTCGGCCATGTTTTCTACCCTTTCTCTGGCAACTTTTCCCTTTTAGGCTACATTTAATTCATGGTCTGCAAATGCTTTCAATTTGGACAAGTCCTAAATTTTGCCGTTTTGTAAATTCACCATTTACCACAATATCCCGAGATTTACCAACCCTACCAAAGAAAGTTTTTGAACACAGTGTTGTGACAGGTAAGTCAGGATTATATACTCTACTCTTTCAAAGACATTTTCCTTCATTTCAGCAATGTTTCATTTTTTGCTTGCAAATGCTTTCAGTTTGAATTAGTCTAGGATATTTGTTGTTTTGTAAAAAATAAATCATTGTTATCAGGAAGATCTAAACAATCGAGATTGTCATCAGTGGTAGTCACTAATTACCTCCTGTTCGAAGAAAAAATTACAAAAAACACAAAAATAATTCAACCACATGGACAAATAGTTATCTGTTGAATACAAGCAAAAATATAAATAGATCTACTGCTTGGAAAAGAGGGAGAAAAAGGGAACTTCCACAACCCTGTTGGAATAGTTGATTGATTGAATTTGCATTTGTTTATCGTAGCCAGCTGTTGTCTATATGGGCAACGCCCTCTGACGACTGTTAGTATTGTTGCAAGGGATAGTGCAGATATGAACGAAACCCATCCTAAGTTATGCCTGGTTCTAAAATGTGCTTGGTGTATAGCATCGTCACACGGGACCTAAGTTTAACGTCTCATCCAAAAGACTATAAATAAATTTAGATGGCCAGCCGTGGGAATCGAACCCACACCCTCAAGTGACCCGAAACATCATGTTCACGAGTCCTACACTCCGCTAACTGAGCTATGTGGGCTGGTCTATTGGAATAGTTGGTCCCTTCATATTTAACACCGTTCAGCCTACAGGGATCATCCTAAGCTTTGAGCAAATCACCATTAACCTTTGCCACACAATCCTAACTTCTAATGACCCAGCATTTTCTCCTTTTCCCACAATGTTTTCTACCATTCTCAAAACAAATTCCAATCTGAATGAGTCACATTTATTTTGTCATTTGCAAATGCTTTCAGTTTTGACAGGTCTAAAATTTTGTCATTTGAAAGAGTTTTTAAAAAAAAGCGCCGATGTAGATCTAACTTTCATCCCCGGTATCCAGTTGTTTCGACACCCGGTCATTTCGACACCCGGTCAGTTCGACACTTTTTGGTCGTTTTGACCCCTATTTTGGTCATTTCGACACCCCCAAAACAAATTTTGCAAAAAATGGTCGTTTCGACACCCGTTCATTTTTGCCCTTCCCGAATATTGAGAAAAAAAACATGTATTTTTTGTGCACAGTATGTTGTAAAATATTTCAATATAATTTTTTTTGCAGTATAGTGAAAATAACCCCTTTGCCTATGTTTATGTTTACTTTTTTTGTTCTACTATTGCAGCTAGACAATCATCTTGCTTGATACAACGGTGGAATTGTATTTGCGGAGATTGGTAATTGAAGAAGATAGAAATGTGTTATTTGTTAGTAATAATAGAATCTCTTCATGTACTTTTATGTTTTTTCATGCTGATTGAATAAATGCTAATAATGAAACAAACTGTTGGTTAATTGGAATTAATTGTTTCTTTTGATCTGTTTTAATTTGCTAATTGTTTTTCGCAAATTATACCCACTGATTGATTGTTTACTTAAATTTGTATAATGTAGTCTATAGTTGTTTTGTGTGTGTATGTCGTTGGAGTTTTATAAATAAACGGGAGTTTTTAAAGGAAGTATTTCATTGTTTTATTGTTCTGCAATGGCAGATAATTGTGTTAAATGTGGGAGTGTGGTCGGGAGGAGACAACAGGCGGTTTCGTGCGATACATGTAACAGATGGCAGCATCGAACATGTGACACAGGTTAGTCAAATTACTTTGTAGAACTTTTACTTTTTTCCCCTCTACTGAAATAAAAGTACAGAAATCAATATCTGACCACACGAACCATATTGTCCGATCTTTCATCTACTGCACACTTTATCTCCCTAACCCTTTACCATACAATCCCAAGTTGTAATGACCTTCAGGTACAAGCCTTTTGGAAACATTGTTAAAATGACCAGCATTTTATCCTTTTCACACAATGTTTTCAACCATATCAAAGAAAAACTCCATCACATTCAGTCACATTGAATTTGTTGTCTGCAAATGCTTTTAAGAAGCACACGCACAAGTCGTTGTTGTGATCGAGTCAAAATTTTTGTTGTTTGTTGAAGTGTTCACTTAGACAATCAACCGTTATCATGGTTTCAATGGAAAAGCTTGGCTTACCATTATTTAAATCGAGTTTACCCCTTATCCTGCTAAATAATTGATGAGTAAATTTTAAACCAAAAGTAAAATCCCAAAGTTTGATATTTCAAAGGTATTTTTTGGGGAAAGATATTTCCTTATCGGTCAGTATAGATTCAGTATCAGACCGCATGTTTTGTGCAGTCTGACCTTAATTTACACTGCTCGCAAAAGGTCAGTAACTCGCGCTGAGCAGCATTAGGGTGTGTTGCCCCCACATGACAGCACGAATTAAAGTCTGTAGATATATTTTTACAATTCGCGCCAAACTTCGCAAACAGAGATTAGGTCACATGACCAAAAAACACGTGTTGTATGTTCGAATCAGTATTTTGCATTTAGAATGTCATAAATATTTAAAATATCTCAATTTAAAAATTGGAAATGGTATTATTGTGAAACTGGAAGATACAATGGTATACACCGGGAATACAGGTTATGTAAATTATGTAATTTATGAAACTGTAAATTAATTTCATATTTGATTGATATGTCCGTCGCACAGACAGAAGAAAGACTAAATCAAGCGTTGCAACAAAACATAACAAAGTTTTGAAAAAAGTTATGCAACCATAGCTCGCTTTTTTGACTCTGTGAGATTTTGATGGCACTGTCGTTTCTTAAAATCAAAATAAAAGAAAAAAAAAAGATGTTTCTTTGTGTCCTTGAATAGGCTTATGGGATGTTCAGTGGTTGAAACTACTTTTTGGAAAACATTGAGGCAATATTCAATCATTAATTAAAGCAAATCAGGGCCGAGCACCATTATAGCTCCTGTCGCTTGCGTACAGGACTTAAAAGACAGTGGTTAGCTGGATAAAACACCGGGTCAACCTATTTCTTACGCATGAATGTTGATAGTCATTGTAACGGGAATGATTCCTCTGTCACGGCTGACTTTATTTCGATGGTGATTACGTGGAAACTCAGCTTGTGGCCTAGAATGTATGTGCGATGAAAAGGCTTAATCCTTTACTACACAATACCGACTTTTAACAACTCCGAAAAAGAAACCTTTTGAAATCATTATGGGAAAGGGAGAAAATGCTGGTAACTGGCATCTCACAATGTTTTCTACCTTTCCAGAGACCTAGGTACATTTGAGTCACAATGAAATCGTCTAAAAGTGCTTTAAATTTGACAAGGTTAAAATTTTGTCGTCTGGTAAAAGGTTCAGGAAAGCGCATATTTGTATAAGGTTCGCCACGAAAAAACTGAAATTATGATGAAAAAGAAGTTAAAGTCAGGTACGGCTGTATCAGATATTTGCGGGACTCTGACCATTGTAATTTTTGAAATAAGAAATTGGGCGGAGCACTGGTAAAAGAATCACTAGAAAGGCATGGATAGGTGGTGCACTGGTCGCAGCATAAAATGGATACAAAAAGCTGAACATTGATAAACACAGCAGTTAAACTGTCTAGGAAAGCATGGATTGTTGCACTGGTCGCCACAAACTAACAGAAATAATGTTGAAATGGTGGAAAAAGGTAATCAATCAATCAATACCAAAAACACAACATTGAAAAACAATTAAGTTATAATGTCTATGTAATGGGATATAACAGCTAAACATTGGTCATTTGATCCTCGCTTTCAAATTCGGCATTGCCGATTACTTTTGCCAATTATTTGAATCAACATGTAAAACAATACAAAAACACATATTTTAATCACGCACTTAAAAAAGAATTACTGAAATACGACAAAGTAAACATTTAGAGAAGTTTTATGATCTCATATATAAATAACACTCGGAAAAAATCGGGTGTTGAAACGACCAAATTTTGCAAAACATTTTTCAACGGGGGTCGAAACGACCAAAAAGTGTCGAAATGACCGGGTGTCGAAATTACTGTCATTCTTCTTCCCCTAACAAGTCAGCAAAACATTCTGGACAGCTTCAATTGGCTTTAGCAATTTTTACCCGAAATGAAATAGATCAAGTCAAGATCTAATTTAGAGTAGATCTATCACTACCTTCAGTCTGAAGGGTTGCTGCGATGTCATTTTTGTGACTAGGTCTAGCGGAGAAACAATCACAAAATAACATCGGAACTAATCTAGTAGCTCCCCCGAATCGGGGGTAATCTATAACATGTTTCGGCCTGTAAATTGTAAACACCAGATAAAAATGAGAGGTTACCAGCCATGGCGATTTACCAAATTGTTTTCCCGATGAACATAAACGTAAAAAAGGCCCGTACAGATCAGGTCCACATTCCTACCTTGCGCGTCTTTTCCCGTTGATCAGATAGGATAGGTCTACTGCAGTATAGATCTAGACTAGTAGATTAAATGAATCTTGGGATTTTTGAAATCGAAAGTGGAATTTAAGAAAAAAAAAAACTATTTTAAAAACTAAAAGAAATAATTGCAACTATATAAATATATGTTTACCTATCTAACACACACAAATTTTGATTTGTATTCACACATTTCTTTAGATCTTCAGCCAACTTTCCTTTTTCTAAAATTAATGACGTTTGCTGATCACACGCGGGTCGTAACTCGGATGATTCCGTAACTATCCGAGATTTGCCGAAGCTTCGATAATTGCTAAACCTTGAAATGTCGGTTACGGCCAATGTAGCAATGCCTCCTAACCAACAAATAACAGCGCAGAACCCACCACAACCGTCGCAACCTACACCAGTTGTTGAAATTGATCCCGTTGCGAAAGTGAAACAGCTATTACTACCAAGATTAAAGGACTCGCTTGTGGTAATATGAATGTCATGTGTATTCGCGTTGCTGAAATTGCCACCAGGGTCGCGTAACTCCTTAAAACAACCCCGAGGTTTGACGACCGTGACAAAGAAATATTTTCAAAACGCGACGTGAAAGGAGAAAATGGCATAATACCGGCAAATGCCCCTCCACTATACAGCCCTATGTATACATGTGGTATTGTTTTACGAATTAAAAGATAATGAAATTCTGTGCTTTATTCCGTAGACCAATATTGTATTTGATGCATACTGAATGAATCCATAAGAAATCAAAATTCTTTTGACACATGATTTAGATTTTCATGGGTTTTCGCGATATAGTGGAGAGGCGTTTTCCGGTATTATGCCGAGAAAATTCTGATTACCAGCATTTCCTCCTTGGCATAATACCGGCAAACGCCCCTCCACTATACTGCCCTATGCATACATGTGGTATTGTTTTACGAATTAAAAGATAAATTAATGAAATTCTGCACTTTATTCCGTAGACCAATATTGTATTTGATGTAAACGGAATTAATCCATAAGAAATCAAAATTCTTTTGACACAAGATTTAGATTTTCATGTGTTTTCGCAATATAGTGGAGGGGCGTTTTCCGGTATTATGCCTCCTCCTTTTCCCTAACCCACACCACAGGAATTTGACATTCTATAATAATCCAAATGGTGTCAGGAGAATTCGTCCCCTGGAGAAATTGTCCCCTGGAGAATTTGTCGGCTGTGGGGCCGATTTCTCTGGAGAAATCGTCCCGAAAGTAGATTTTGGAGAAATCGTCCCCATAATCAAAATTCATATACAAATTTGCTATTAAAGTTGTCTATGAAAATATTTTCTCTCTATTTTTTTTTTTTTTTTTTTTAACTTAAGTATTTATTTCGTGTTATGGTTTTCTTATTCAAAAGCGATTTCATAACATTGTCATTGTTTATGCAACAAATTTCACACTAATAGTTTGTTGTTCACACCTGTCTCGCCTGTCACAGATAGCTTACACCAGTTAGATTTTTAATTTTTTTCCTCTTTGTTTGAATTCGATTTTTTAACTATTATGAAATATTCATAATATAAAGTAGTCATTCAGTCATTAAATGTATAGTATGAACAGAACTTATCAGAACAGACTTCTATTACTATAAGTTATGACCAATACTTCTATCAAACATAATGAAATGCATTATGAAAAATATGCCAATATCTCTCTCTCTTTCTTGAATCATTTGGCAAGGGAAATATATTGTTTTGTTTAATTTATTACGATTTTTCGTCCACAGCTCTTTCTTTCCCTCTCTCAGTATATCTCCCCCTCTTTTCTCTCTGTCTCGCAATCATAATTATGGCTTGGATGTTCACGTGTTTATGAAGGTTTTTCGTCTGTAGATCTCTCTCTCTTTCTCTCTCGGCAAAAGAAACTAACCTTTTTTTGTGCGTGTGTGTGTGGAAATCGTATACCCTTCAAATAGCCGTGTTTATGTTTTAGAGTGTTTGGTTCAATTTTAGCTGTTCGATCATGAACATGTTCATTGATTCTATCCCCGTAAGACTTCTTATTAACTAAATTCCTAGATTCTACATGTATAAGTAACATTTTTCTAGACCATTCTGTGTCCAAAGAAACACTGCAGAAAACATAAACTGAAAGATTGATTTAGTTGAAACATACACCACAACCAGGGGTGCGGAATTCCTATGCCCGACTTGCCCGACTCCGGACTTTCTGCCTGCGGACAAGTGAATTTTTCCAGAGCACTTTTTCACGGGCAAGTGAATATTTGAGCCAAACCAGGTAAGGAAATGTCATATTTACATCAATGACGATCCTCAAACGCTCTATTTATTCCAAGTTTTGCATAACCAGTATTGAAATAAACACCTTCGAGGTACAAACTAAATCTATTGACCCCGTGTGAGGCCTCTCGTTACATGCAGTTGCTGTGGGGGGAAAAAGGTCAGCCGTATCGAGGCAACTATGCGGTGTTGTAGAAAACATGATTCCCGATAAAATAGTCGCATTGTGAAGGTGTTTTAGCACGCGAAATGGACAAATTCGTAGTAAGATTGGGCGGTTCGAAGCTGCCTGAAACATCCCACGAACTTGAAAAGCGTAAATCGAAGGGACAAAGAGACAAAGATTATGAAACCAAGCGCAAACGTGCGTTTAAAGACAGCTGGTTTGCTGACTTTAATTGGCTACATAAGGATGATAGTTCAGACACCCTATACTGTCATGTATGCAGGATGTTCCCGCAGTCCGCGGATACATCCTCGGCTTTGTTCGTGGGGAAATCTCCCGACACGCTACTAAGGAAGGACACTCTTACGTCCCATCAACTTTCGTCCAAACATGTCTCATGTGTGTCCAAGTATGAGTTTAAGCAAAAACCCAGTAAACAAGGACCCATTGAAAAGTCTATATCAAAAGTCGAACTGCATGTTCAATACAGCTTATGCTGTAATAAAACACAATCGACCATACACTGACTATACCTTTCTCTGTGAAGTGCAAAAGAAAAATGGAACTGATTTAGGAAATGACCACTTGCCTAGAGATACCTGTGTGGTGTTTCAGAATCCTATTTCCAATGTTCTCTTAAATGAAACAAAGGCAAACTTGAAAAATGTTCGATACTTTTCTGTCATGAGTGACTCAAGTACAGACTCATCTGTTATTGACCAGGAAGGCATTTTGTTACACTATGTGCACCCTGAAACCTATGAACCACTTACATCAATTGCCAGTATCGAGAACTTAGAAAATGCAAGAGCCGAAGGTGTTGTTGATGCCATTAAAAGAGGGTTATTGAAGTGTGATATTGATATTGACAGTCTGTCCCATCATAATGCAAAACTGGTTTGTGTGAATCTTGATGGAGCTGCAGTAAATTTAGGTGCAAAAAATGGTGTTGCTAAGAAACTCAATGATGCAGTTGATAACAGTGTCCTTGTAACCCATTGTGTGGCACATAAACTTGAATTAGGAGTACTAGATGCTGTTAAGCAAGTTGGGTGTCTGAAAAAATTTGAAGACACTTTAAAGAAAATCTGTAAATTCTATTCATTTTCTCCTAAGAGGAGAGAGGAATTGAAGAAGCTTGCTTCATTTCTTGATGAAAATTTAAAAATGCACACTGAAATCAAAGCAATTAGGTGGGTTTTCTTCTAAGCTGTACGTGCATTAGAAGCAGTTTATCAGGACATTAATGTAAGTTACCCACATGGAGCAAATTCTTGAAATATCCAACAGGGCTGATGAGCTAGGACAAGCAAAAGCAATTCTGAACTTAAAAGTGTTAAATTTGTAAAATACATTTATCTCATGCTAGATGTGCTTACAGTTATAAGCAAAAGCTCAGTCTTATTTCAAAATAAAGATCTGTTGCTGTTTGAGGTAAAAGAAGCTATAGATACATTGTACATGAATTTGCATGCAATGAACAATGAACCTGGTGAACCCTTGTCAAAATTCTACAGCTTGTATGATGCTAAAACTGGTCTGTTTGATGGTAAATTTAAACTGACTGGGTTTCTTTGTGAGTTCAAAGATGATACTGACATACACTCTTTGCTTGATAAAATCAGTGAATATGTACTACAGAGATTTAAAGATCTTGATTGCCCTCCTCTGAGTCTGTACAAGGTTTCTGATTTTAGAAACTGGCCCCATACACTTACAGAGCTTAGCACATATGGCTGTAGAGAGATTAAACAGCTGTGTGAACACAGCAAGGATTTGCTAACAAAGGAAGAGGTCTCCTCTGTTCCCAATGAATGGCAGACTCTTAAAGTTCAGGTTTCCATGCAAAGAAATTTTCACCCCCTAGCAGTATATATATCCATACTGCAGAGGAAGGAAGATTCTGTCAAACACATCAGTGCCTTGCTGCAGCTTTTGCTTACAATCTGCCCCTCCACTGCTGCCTGTGAGAGGCTCTTTTCTCAAATGAATCTAGTCAAGAGTCCTTTAAGAACTCGCCTTACCCAACAAAACCTGCAAAATCAAATGAGAATTGTTGTCTCTGGTCCAGATTTCTCCAAGTTTGACCCCTTGCCTTCTGTTGAGGAATGGCTTAAGTCTGGTCATAGACACATACACCATAAGCCACCTGAAAGATCAGCCACTATTACCTCTGAAACTGTTGCCTCCACACCTACTCAGGCAAGTTCTGAGATGGAGAGCATACAGCCCATGCTTAGTGAAATTGTAAAGACCCTAGGTGGGGAAGACATTGCCAGAGAAAAACTTAGAAAATGGTCTGATAACCCAAGTAATTCATGTACCTTGATGTAGATGGGATGGGTCTAACAGAATCTTCCATTATTAAAACATCTTGCCAAATGATCCAATACAACTAACAAAGTGATTATGATATTGATTTTTATTGTTGTACATTTCAATTCACATATATAATTATGAAGATGTTGTTGGACAATTGTTCTGTGAGAAAAAAAGTTGGTTAATTAAAGCTGTTCTCCAAACTTGACACTTGTTTACTCTATTTATTTGGACAAGTAAACTTTAAATGCAGACAAGTAGAAAATTCAGTCCAACTTGTCCGTGGGCAAGTGGGAAAATTCCAAAATTGCACACCCCTGACAACCTTTTCTGTCCTTGCACGTAATCTTAAATTTCAAAACAATCTTTTCTAGAAATATCAAAAACATTGCTGACAAGGAGGAAATACATGTACACTTAACTTGGGCTTTTTCCTTTCCCAACATTTTTTAAAAAATATTTTTGTCCTGTTTATGAGGTGATACTTTTTCATTTTAACTACCTTGATATCTTTTATAGATCGACAAAAAGCCTTTAATTAATAGGGAAATGGCCCTATATGTATTTAATTCTTCTGTGAGAGGATGAACCCGTTGTAACAAAGTCACCAAAATCAAATAAACATAAAAATCAGTTTTCCTTGCAGAGAGAGAGAGAGAGAGATAGAGACGGAAAACAACCATACATGAAACAAAAACCTACGTCGAATAAGATAGGCAGATAGATAGAGGGAGAGATGCGGATTCATCATCATAGTATTATACACCCATTCTCAGGAGATTTGGGATTTTCATGTCGCCGCAATCGCCCGTGTCTAATGTGGGCATGTCATGATTCATTAAGATATCAAACGATAAACCTACATCCGCCCAATACATAATCACATAAAGAACCACCATCGATGAATTATTGGCAATATGGTGATCGCTGAAATATGCATTTTGTAATGTTCGAGACTGTCGCTTTTTTGAAGTACGGTTTTTACGGACAAATTTCTTCAGCATACTTGACTCTTTATTGAGACAGATTTTTTTTCAGTAGGCCTTTATATGTCCCTTATCTTAATCGGATACGCTCGGTGACATATTGATCGAATTCTACAATTATTTAACGAAGTGTGATGTCGCCAAAAATCAATGTATCAAAATAATGTACGATACCAAGATTTCAGTAATCATAACTTCAGAAATTGTCTGCTTATAAACATCATATTACCCTTCTAAAGACACTGACTTTGTAGACATTATGATATATTCCAAGTTTTCTTCAAAAATTGGATCAGTCTCATGTGCGTGCGTTAACAGTTTGTCATGGTCTGCTGCACAAGAAACCGGTGTAACGTTCGCTACTTAATTTTTTCCTAGTTCCTTTGGTGTGGTAAGAATTTTTTCGGTTCTATTAACTTCAACTAGACCAGGATAAAGAATTGACACAGCTTATTTAACTCTTAGAAAGAAGTTGGTGACATTGATTGCGCTAAATACTCGTTTCTGTAATGTACGCGATCGTAAAGTTCGATACAAAGTTAAAAAAGTGTGATTTTTAAACGCCACAGCCAATAGATGACGTAATTTTCCTATCATACGAAATGAATTTGACGTCATACTTGTCTCATCTTTCCTGTTATTTGAATTCCGCCATTTTTTGTGACTACAGAGAGACAACAACGTTTTACTCGGTAAGTGAATTTTGCTTTGAAAATACTTAGAACTTTCTTTTATCAAATACAGAACATTTTTTTATTTATAAAAGCCAGTCTTTTTTCAATGTTATATGTGCAAAAATATTGAGAATTACACGCTTTTTGATAATTTAAGATGAACGCGTAATGTACGCTACATTTGGTAGCGAACATTACAGGTTTATGTTAAAGGAAATGTTGGCTTGAAGATGGGAATTCTCTTAGTTGATAGCAATGTTTTCATAAAATTTTTGTCAACTGGTTCATTTGCTATGTTGTCATCAATGATATTTGTACAAATACAAACGTAAACAACGCTGTAATTAATGTATAGATTCATAATAATGACCTTTTCAAACGGCTCAATAAATTTGTTCTACAGCTTTACCTTTCTGTCCGACCGAACACAACCGTACTAAAACTGTAACCTTATTTACCCAGTAATAAAATATGACAAAATTATAGAGAAAGATCCAATTGTATATGATAAATGTTGGTCTCGAACAATACAACAAGTTGTCTCGAACATTACACAATATAACTACGACAATTCGTCTTTAAATTTCAGAACAAAATGGTCAAGTCTAGGGCGGAGATATGTCGCGATTACAGAAAACGTTTGAAAGAGAGAGACGAGGAAGGATATTTAAGAAAAGAGAGAGAAAGAAGGAGAAAGAACTATGTACCATCAAGCATGTTATCACCATCTGAACAAACTGAAAGAAGACGCAAAGTGCGTGAAGCTGTAAATAGATATAGAAGAAAGAACTCAATGCAAACAGCAAATAATGCCGCAGGTCAAGAACAAGCCATGGACACAAGTGGTTACGAAAGTGTGCATGAAAATACAGAAGTCACACAGAATATGGTTGTGGCATTACAGTTTCCTCGAAGGTCACAGGGACCTCGAAGGAGATTTTTAAAAGAATTAAAGTCCGCTAAACAAACAATTGCAGAACTAAAGAAATCTAATATAGAACTTTCAAGGAAGTTAAAATCGGAGCAGAGAAGGAGGCAAAGAATGATCAAGAGGTTGCAAGGTTCACCAAGAACACCAAAAAGCAAAGCAGAGATAGTAATGAATGAAGCTGGCCTATCAAGTACCCAGAAAGAAAAGATAAGAAAAGAATTAGTATTTGGAAATGTGCTAGCTGAGCAATTGAAAGATAAGGGAGGGAATAAGAATATCGGGTCGATTGGTGGTGTGCATATGCTAGTAGCTGGACAAGTTACGAAAAAATACAGATGTAATCTAGCACTTTGTGCAAAGGTTGGTTTGAACAAAAATACGATGTCAAAGTATACGGCATTGAAAACTAAAGAGGATATTGAGTTACGAAAATTCGAAAGAAAGTATCAGAAGAAGATCACAGAGTTTTTGGAGAGGGAGGACAACAGCCGTTCTGATCCGGGGAAAGCGGATAGTGTGAAATGTGGGGGTGAAATAAAGCAATCAAGAGTTCTGACTGACTATCTACATAATTTGCATGAGAAGTTCCTATCCGAGTATCCAGAATGTAAGGTTTCATTGGCCACGTTTTGCCGTGTGAGGCCAAAACATATAAAACTGTCAGCTTTTATTTCAAGAAATAGCTGTCTATGTACAAGGCACCAAAACATGGCTTTAATAGCCAAAACCCTTAGACGAGAGGGAATTTTTGTCTCCGCCAACCCAGAAGTTTTTGTAAAGACCATTATAGATAAAGATCAAATTGAGAACAGCATAGAAGAGATTATAAAAGTACCACAGTGGAAGCGAGTTGAAGTAGAAGAGAAAGGAAAGAAAAAGAATGTGATGAGAATACAAGACACAGAAATGACTAAACAGGAGTTTATCAGTCACATCATCAATCAAAAACGTGAATTTACTGAACATGTTGATAGGTTGAAAACTCAGTATGGCCAGATAAGACTGCTCAAGCAGAATTTGCCACAAGATCATGCTGTTGTACACATGGACTTTGCGGAAAATTATGCTTGTCGCAGTGTAGATGAGATACAGTCTGCATATTTTAATCAAACGTGCGTGACACTACACCCGGTAGTTGTTTACTATACCGGTGATGAACAGCTTAAGCACAACAGTATTGTTTTGATTTCTGATACTTTAGCCCATAATGCTGCTTCAGTTGCAGCTTTTCTTGACACAGTTGTATTTGAGGTCAGGCGAATCGTGCCAGACGTGAAGGTTATTCATTACTGGACGGATAGCCCGACCTCGCAGTACAGGAACAAGCTCATTTTTGATATTGTTGCAAACCATTATTCTCTTTATAATTGTGCAGCAGTTTGGAATTATTTTGAAGCAGGGCATGGGAAGGGGCCCTGTGATGGTTCGGGGGGTACGGTCAAACGTATGGCGGACACAGCCATAAAGACGGGTAAGGTAATGATCCAAGATGCAGATGACCTTTTTGTTTGGGCCAACGAGAAATCTACTTTTGTAAATGTCACTTTCAAATTTATATCAGAAGTCACAATTAATGAAAAGGTAAGTCAAATTTCTGATTATTCTGACAAATTAAGACCGATTAAAGGTACAATGAAGTTGCATGCAGTCAAAGGCAAGGGTAACAGTACTGTTGTTGTAAGAGAAACCAGCTGCTACTGTCAAGGTTGTTTGTCTGATAACAATTGTGATACATGGCGTGAAGAAAAAACTCGTAAAGCAGTGGGGTTGAGTCAAAATACAAAAGAACCACCGATGAAAATGTCCATTAACAACTGTGTTGCTGCCGTATATGAAGAAAACTGTTATGTCGGCAAGATTTTATCAATAGATAACAGTGACAAAACAGTAGAGATATCCTTCATGGAAAGAAAAAAGAATTTGTATCAGTGGCTAAGGCAATCAGATAAGCTTTGGGTAAGCCTTGACAAAGTTATATGCGTAATAGAGCCCCCATCAGAGACGGGTAAATCAAAAAGAATGTATAAAATCTCAAAAGATGACCAAGCTAAAATACTAACAATGTTTTCAGGGGTGCACTGATATGTACAGGTAATATGATTAGTGAGCAATTTCTCTCTCAAGGTGATCATATGGCTTTAATGTAATGTTCAAGACTGCTGTAGAGGATGTTAATCTATATGTAGTTTCATAGTTTCTCCAGTTTATTCTGTTCAAAAACAAACTTTATTGTTTGTTAAACACGAATTCGTCACATTTTAGTAGCATACTGTGCAGTATAAGCAATCAAATTAGACTACGCCAAATATGTAATGTTCGATACGCATTCAGAATCATTTATAATTTTTAACGCGTTTCACAATTTGTTGTTCTTCACGTTTTGGTCGTTCGGTTTTGTCTTTTTTCCCAGAATGTTTTACTGAAAATATAGCATTACGTTGTTTGGGGAACGTTTATACACTGTTGAAAGCGTTTAACCTATGGCTTGCCAAGTCAATATTAACGATATCGCATTTTTTTTAAAACACATGCTAAAACCAAGTCTCTTTGATAAAACAGCACATTATTGGCCAATTAAGGTACATTTTTTATTCGGTTTGAACGCTCATTGAAATAACGCCAATACAGTCAATTTCATGTAATGTTCGATACAATTTACCGGATTCGCGTAACCTTTTAGCGATCTTGAATAAATTGACGAAAAGGAAAATACATTGTTTTATTTCATAAATAATGCATTTATTTCGCATTTTATGGGTAGCAAATCATTATTTGATTTCGAACAAACAAAAAGTATTAAGTGTAAGTTGATGTAATGTATAGAAGTGAAAATGAACATGAGTATTAGCAAATTACCAGTTTTAATGCAGAAGGAAAACCTACTTCTTTGGAAGCTCAGTCCCTTCAAAATTGAAAAAAATGTTAAACCGATGACTAATGTTGCAAAAGAAACTCAGAAGAGTTAATACGTACGTTACTGAAACAAGTGGATAGCCAATTTGTAATACGAGGGTTTAAGTAACGCACATTACAGAGGCAAAAATACCGACATAATCCATACTTAATCTACCCCTCACCAAAATTTTATGCCTCAATTGATGTTCAAAAAACTTCTGACGAGTAAACTTCAATGTACATGTCATCAATTGGAAGATGAATAAAATGTTTTGAACAAAGTTATCTATTTTGTTTTTTGGTATGCCAAAATCCCAAATCTCCTGAGAATGAATGTAAAATCATGTAAAATGGCCAAATGACTGCTGTTATACAAACATATATATTTCATGATTGGTTTGAAATCAAATTCAAACAAATAGAAAAAAAAATCTTACAGGTGGTCACCGGTATAGCTAAACAGCGAAAGGAACTTCCTTTCGCGAAAGGAACTTCCTTTCGCGAAAGGAAGATGACGACCACGAAAGGAGGATTGTTTGCTATGAAAGAAGTGTTTTCCTTACAAAATGAAGCTTTCCTTGATGAAATTAGTACATTTTCTCGATAAAGAAAAAATTTTGATGTTGAATTTAAGTGTTTTAGACCGAAAAACTCGTGTTTAAGTATCGCTGTAAATAGCATTACTATAAATAGCATTCCCGATGTGAAAATTAGTTCCTTTCACGACAGGAAGATTTTTGCTACGAAAGTAGTGTTTAGTCTACCCAAGGATTTTTTTTTTTTTTTTAATCTTAAAATATCTTTCCAATATGAATATATTTTACAATTTATATTTAGGATTATTGAATTGAAATTGTGTGTAGTAGTATTTGTCATGGATGGTGTTGCTGTTGAAGCGGTATACAGTCATTTCGTACCATAACCATTTCGTACCATATATTATATTACCATTTCGTACCAAAGAATTACCATTTCGTACCATGCATTGACCATTTCGTACCATAATATTACAATTTCGTACCATAACTTACGAATTTGTACAAAATTGATAGTTTATTTACCTCACGATTATTAAAATGTATTTTTCAATGAATTTTTAAAAAATGTTGCTTTTATAATTGCAAAAAGTTTTAATAGTTGCATTTGTTGCATACGTATAAAGTATTTGTTAATCAGTTAAAGGAAGCAATCAATGTTTGACACAGTTGATAGATAATTACATTGTTTGGTTAATGTTTGTTACAAGACTGGTAATTACAATTTGAAAATAATTTGTTTGGTGTTTGCCTTTAATTATAGAATGTCGAGTGATATCTGATCATCCACGTTTGCTAATTGAGTAAATCACGATATAATTTTTAAAGTATATATAACCGTCGAATTGTTTCCAAAATTGAAACAGAAATGTCAAATGCAAAAGCGAAAAAATCATCATAGCATCATTCATCCATACATTCATCCATTATGTTTCGTTTATATCTATTATAATCTTGTCTTATATTGCGAGTATTATTAATCAAATAAACTTTTTTACATCCAAGTTCGACTGTTATTTTCTATTATCTAAATAGATTTTTTCGGTGAAATCATGATATAAAATGACCACACATATGGTATGAAATGGTAATATCATGGTACGAAATGACCACACATATGGTACGAAATGGTAATTTCATGGTACGAAATGACCAATCCTATGGTACGAAATGGTTATGGTACGAAATGTCCATAATTTCGTTGAAGCGTGTCTTTATTGAAAGGAAAAAAAAAAGGGACTTCCTTTTGCGAAAGGAAGATTCCATCCACGAAAGGAGGATTGTTTGCTGTGTCAGAAGTGTTTTCCGAATGAAAGGAGGGTTTCACTCCAAACTTACTACATATTCACGATACGACTAGAATTTTAATGTTGAGTTTAAGTGGTTTAGACAGAAAAAATCATGTTTTAGCATAGCGCTATTTGAATGAAAGGAAGCTTCTCTTATGAAAGGAAATTTTTCTTTTATGCTACGAAAGTAGTCCATATGAGGATTTTTTTTTTTTAACTAAGGATAATATTTTCGAAATGGACTCATTTTATACATTGAATTAAGGCTTTTTTTTTTTTTTTTTTAGTAAAACTGTGTTGTTAGTATTTGTTATGAATGGTGTTGCCAATTAAGAGTTCCCGTATTATAAGGAAATTTCTTTTACGAAATTTTTTGACCATGAAAGAAGTGTTTCTTTTCAAACTTAATTTATTTTTCTCGATACGGATACATTCAGTTACACGCTAAATTTAAGTCTTGTAACTGAAAATGTGCGTATTAATGTTGTAAAGTATTGTGCTGAGCATAAGGTTCATTGCCACACTGCCGTGAAAGTAAATTCCTTCCACGAAAGGAAGTTCTTTGTTACAGAGATAGATGATGTTGCTGTGTATAGCATTCCTTTTGTAAAAGAAAAGACTTTCCTAACGAAACGCTTCACAGTTTAGGAGACGAGTAATTTTAAAGAAAAAAAAAAAAACTGAAAAAAATGTTCTGATAATAAATATTTAATTTTGAGTTTTGATATTTGAGTTTCTTTTCTGTGTTAACCTCACGGGGCGGGTAATTTTCGTCCTTTTTTTCCCGTCCAGACGTTTCTGTCCCGTCCAGTTTTATTCCTGTTACAGGTCTTGTTCATCCCTAATATTCTGTGAAAAAGAGAATATAGGTTTACTTAGCTCTCTAAGGTTGAATGAAAAGAACCTTTCCTAAAATTTTCCCCTCACACACAAGGTCATATCATCGAACTTAAAGGGCAAAGGAAGCATTAGGATGGGTTATCTAAAAAAAAAAACTTAGATCTCTCCCTTTGAGTCTGTCTCTGGTTGTCCCTTCACCTGTCTGAGTCACTACAATGTAACAATGTTAGAACTTTTGGCAAAACAAGAATAACTTCTCTCTCAAACACTGTCTCTCTCTCTTCAAGTGTTTAACTTCAAGTCTCTTTCTCCAAGTCACAGTCTACAAGTCTCTCTCTCTCTTTCTTTCTCTCTCTCTCTCTCTCAGCATGGTTTTAAACATCACACAAGCCTGCAGAACTTTTGAAACAAGACGTCTTGCATGCAAAAGGATGAACATCGAAATGACCAAGTCTGATAATTAGTCTATCAGAATCATTGGAATTTTGGTATAAATGCGTCTTCAGGGTTAGGGCGTTTTTTTTTTTTTTTTAAGTAATTCAGTCTTCAGACTGTAGTCAAACAGTAGCCTGGGTTCAAGTCCGTTCATGTTTTTATAAATAACGTGTCAAATTCAAATCCAAGTGCCACTTCAGTGAATTTGATAATTCAGTCTAGTTGATTTGATATTGACTTCTTTTAGTGGTATGAACCAGATCCTTTTACTTCATCATTTTAAACCACCTATACGGAGGTTGAGACCAGCCATCGGCGTATAAATGTAGTGTATGAAATGTACGACTTGAGAAATGGTGAGAAACTAAAACAGCCGGTGATATTATTTATACCAAGCAAAAAGCATAATTTGTATGCAATAACATTCACAGAAGTATTGCATGAATATGATTTTATTTTAAGAAGCACAATCAAAAGCTCAAAATTTGTTTCGATATGATTCTTTGTGATCTGTTGAATCTGTGAAATAGTTAAAATCTCCAGTCTTCATTTTCTCTCATATCAGTTTAATTTTACTCTTTCAACATTTAAATTGTTCGTAGTAGTTAATATACAATGTCACTGTTGCAGAAACCCCATCATTGTCATCATTAGATGTATTTTATCTCTGGGAGGGAAAAAATCGGCAATAGGCTATATTTTATAGGGAAAATTAAAGAATTTGCGGCATGCTTGCGGCATGCTTGCCTGTAGAAAAACGCCCAAATGTAGGCATAGAAAAAGGTGCAGGCAGATTGTTGATTTTGATTGGATAGTACGTAATTTATCAGCTATCAATCCATAGTACAAGGCGGAGCCATCTACTGGTCAATCGTAACATTATGTAACAACAAGTTGGCTTCTTTACAAAAGAAGCCAGGAGAGGTCAGCATCAATGTTTTCAAATAGGTTATCGGCTTTTAATTTCAATATATTTTGGTACATGTAAACAAACAAGTAAAAGAACCACCGCGTAGAAACCTCATATGCTTTACATGACGGTCATTTGACCTGCTTGTCGCGTTTTCAAGTCGCATGATCTTGTCCCGCAGTCTTCTTTGTCTTTTTAAACGAAATTCTTCTTATTTTTTCTTCTGCTTAGATTTATTTGCTTAATGAAAAATTACAATTATTTGAGATGTCATTTGCAGCCATGGCAAATTAATATAACAAATATTTTCTGAAATACGTCATATAAAAATAAACCACGTCCATTTCCTGTTTCGGTTTTTTGATTTCGCTTTATTTACAAAACCATGACAAAACAGACTGTGTATCAGAACAATTTTGCAAGAAAAATAGATTTACACAGCAAATTCAGCAGTCTGCCTTTTAAACTCACCTGCTGAGAATTTACAATAAACTGACCATCCATGTATATCTGGCGTGTATGCGGTTCGCTATACGCAACTCGAAGTGCCTTAAAGGACACTGTGGATTAATATCAGACTCCACAGAACATGCTGTCTGATCTTTGGTTTCCACTTTTAGATACGGCAAAATTTACTTGCCAAAGAAATTTGAAATTGCAGAATTTGAGCTTAAATTGTCAGTTAGAAATTTGGAATTCAATATTCAGAAGTTAAGGGTTAAATTTTGATTATCTGAGATTGTCTGATACAGTGATGATCCCAGCGGTTTAACCCTTTGGCCGATCGGTGCTACTAGGTGCACTTTGGCTGACGGTGTAGATCAATTACAGACTGCACAAAAAAAGCAGTCTAATCTTGGACCTAATTGGTCTAATAGACTGAATTTTTTCCCGGAATAAAAAAAAGGTGTCGCAATATTTGGGTTTAAAATATCGAAGTATCAAAATACTGGCCCAGGATTTAAATGTATGCGATAGTTTAACCCATTAGTAAACAGTCCATAGTTTTACGACCCTGAGGAAGTGGGCTTTTGTAAACAGGAGAAAAGGAGAAAATGCTTGTTATCGGCAATTTGCCATTTTCCCACAAAGTCTTCTATCCGTTTCAGTAATAATTATCAGTTTATGCCACATTTAGTTTGATTTGTCGTCTGCAAATGCTGTCATTGTATATATAAAAAAAGTCTAGATTTTGTCGTCTGGTAAAGAGTTCAGTCTAGATGGGATGATTTTGTCAGAATTTTAAAACTGTATTTATGTACACATGTGTTTCAGTAGTAACGTTTTTGGGAGAGGGGTTGATAAATTTGATTCGGCTTTAACAATTTCCTATCATTTAGAAATATAGTGGAGAGAAGGAAACAAAAGTTACTTATAAAGCATATATTTATTTTGAGTAAATACTTCATAGAACTTTATAAGGGCATGTTTTTGTACACAACAGAAGTTACAGAAAAAGTATCTAACGTTTGTTTTGGTGGAAGAAAATATGAATGATTGTATGGTGTTTTACACCGCTTTCAACATTTTTTCAGTCATATCAAGACGACAGCTCACATAATTCATGTATTTCTTGGGCTTCACCAGTGCTAGGCTGGGGCTCTGAAGTGTCTTAGCCAAGAACACTCCCACAAGGGAGCCCGGTGAATCAAGTGCGGCTCAAACCTGGGGCCCCTTGGTCACCAGTCCTACACTTTACCACAAAAATTATTTAGTTCCAAATGACGCACTGATAGTGTAGTGATGATTTCTTTTCATTCAAGCTTAAGAACTTCTCGACGAGCGATTTCCTTTTTTTTTTTCACAATTTCTACTGCTGTACATAGCTGAGAATTTACAATCATTAGTTCTGTCTAGATGCTTTCATGGTTTGATACCCGGTTGCAGTAAACTTTCTTTTTGGCAATTTTTTGCCTCTCACCTTTAATGCATGTGAGAAAAGTAGTTACTGGCTTGGAAAGAAAGTTGTATCAGTACTGGTGTGAGAAAGCTAGGGAACATGCGTAAGTGCACTGACTGCCGTGAAATACGAAGTTAAACTCCAATACAAACAAATTCATAAGAGTTCAAAAGCTGCACACACCAAAATACCGGCAACTGCAAATTGAGTAGGATACAATCACATACTTAGACTATCTTGGTTGCAAGACCGACACTTTGAGTTACGACCACAGACACCGCCAATCTTTTCACCATACTTTAACAAACTTAAAATATAAACTTTAGTCGACCAACTTGTTTCACGTAATTTGTGAAAAAAAAACATGATACATATTTTGATCAGATACTTAGTAGTACAAGTAGTTCAAAATTTATTTATTTATGTCCATTTTTGAAAGGTATTGGTTAAATAAGGGGAGAATTTGTGTAGAGCTAGGAAAGATTTTGATAGATTTGGAAAATACCTGGGTAGATTTGTTAAAAAAAATGGGGTAGATTTTGGAATTTTGTGCCGCCCATAGATGAATAGACAGACTCAGAGAGAGAGAGTGGTCCATTTTTCTTCAACCAGGCAGCCTTTTTTATTCCCTTACAGTTTTATAATTATAGGATCTGTAGGAGGAAAAGAATATTCGGAAAAAAAGTTCCTTTCGATCTGCAGGAAAATCATTAATCATTTACCCTACACAATAAGGAAGAAGAGGGACCTGGAAAACATTGCTGGTAAACGGCATTTTCTCCTTTTCCTACAGTGATTTCTAATATTTCAATGCTTAATATCATCGAGCCACTTTTGTTTTTGGTCTTTATTTTTTTTCTTTTTCAATTTGGATATGTCTGTGATTTAGTCTTTTGGTAAAAGGGTAAAATATAGGTAACACAATCTTTGGAACTGAAATACACATTTTTTTTTTTTTTTTCTTTCAACAGAATACATGTAGAGTATTTAGGATATACAGTACATTACAAACTGGACGAAATCTCTAAAGTGACGAAAAAATTAGGTACGAAAAAGCGTGCCCCCCCCTTCCCAAAGTAAACAACACAAATAGTAAGAAATTCACCTTAAACATTCAAATACAACATTAATACATGTCTAGTAGATTGGGCATCATTTTCATATTTGAAATATATCCATCACCGAATCAAAAGAGCCTTTGTACTTTTGAAAGGAACTTCTTTTCACGATAACAGATTAAATGGTATTTATAACACCGCTGCAAAGCAATAAAAATACAAGATTATTTGCTTTAAAACACTTAAATTGGAAGTGTAAATTTTACCTACATCAGGAAAGTAAATTAAGTGTGACAAAGAAACCTTTCTTTTATGATTTTATCCCACCTTTCATAGCAAACAATCTTCCTTTCGTGGTCGTCATCTTCCTTTCGCGAAAGGAAGTTCCTTTCGCTGTTTAGCTATACCCGGCGGTCTCCCTAAAAAGCGTCTACAAGTGTCTACAAGCGTCTACAACAAAAATTAAACAATTTTCCCCTTTATTATAAATTTACTACAACAGCTTAGTCATTTCATAATCAATTTGATGTCAAAAATACAAAAATAACCGATCTAAAAGTATATAGAATGGCCAAACTGTAGACCCTTTAGCATTATGTACAGCACACATGAGCGTCTACAGGCCTAGAGGCGATAACATGTCTAAATAGAAAATGGAATTGTTTATCCAGTTTATTCAATTACTAAAATCTGTGCTCTGATTGCTTATTTGTAACTTTTTTGTTGCAAATATTTACAAATGAATTGCAGGGTATTAAAAGGAGCACGTTAGAACTTATACTCTGTGAGAAATGCACCTTCTCCTGTTTTATGTACTTTAAACTCATCCTTGAAAATTTTTTTTTATTTATTTACTTATTTATTTATTTATTTATTTTTAATACAGATGCAAGGTAATGACCATTTCTTCAACCATTTAAATCTATCTCATAAGCATAAGGATACTATCTTATCAAATTTCATGACATGAACTGAATCTCACTCTTGAGATGTAGCGTTTTGTTTTCTTACAACATAGTAAATCGTACGCACACTGGCAATGGCTTGGTAGAGTAAATAACAAAATAAAATACCCTTAAAATCATCAAAATTTATGGCAGCGGGGGTAGATTTCGAATTAAATCAACCATAATCATATTTTTAATGTACATATTGTTTATAAAAATCTGCTAAACACTTGTAGACGCTTGTAGATGCTTGTGGACGCTTGTAGACACTGTTTAGGGAGACCCATACCCGGTGGTCACTACCTGTGACAGGTGTGAACAGCAACCTGTTGGTGTGAAATTTGTTATATAAACAATGACAGTGTAATCAAATAGCTCTTGCATCAAGAAAACCGTAACACAAAGTAAATACTAAAGTAAAAATAAAAGTTCAAAAATATTTTCGAAGACAATTTCAATAGCAAAATTGTATGTGAATTTCGAATATGGGGACGATTTCTCTAAAATCTAATAAGGGGTGTGGAAATCTTAGAAATTTCTACATGTCCACGGACAAGTAAATTAAAAAAATCCACTTGTCCGCCAGTACAGCTTACTTGTCCAAAATAAAAAAAGTTTTAAATTGCATTCAACCATGCCTCGTTAAATAGGTGCTGTCTTGTTTGTCATATTCCTTGTCGCGGTATCTTTTTATATATTTACATTTGGAGCCGCCCGATGCTTCCGAGGTCTCAGACTTCTCATATTCCGTTTGCTTCGAAGATTCAATTTAAAAAAAAAAATGATCCATTTTTTCCAATTTTATGCATCGATTGATCGCTGAATAGCAAATTGTTTCGGTTTGAGACGGTTTCCGGCAGAGGAGATAATGCCAAAACCACGGCCCATTCGCACCGAAGCGTTACCGTCAGATTAAAGGCTAAAATATTCACATGTGCGACATTGTCGTAAAAGATCTATGAATCATTGCTAAAATAATAAAAATAAAAACATTTAATCCACAATGGTGATATAGAAAGTATTCAGATATTCTCCGAAGCAAAAAAGTCTACACATGTACATGCAAAAACAGCCGCATTTTATACCGACCCTGTCATACAGTATTCAGTGAATGCAGAAGTACACCAAATGTGTATTTTGGGTTTCCAGAATTTAGGGATCGTCTCAAGCCACTGTTTATCATTTGAAATGTTATTTTGTACAAAGGATGAACTTTAGTATTTCACTGCATAATGTCTACAACATATTTGTTTCAAAACTTTCCCCTATTTTCTACTTGTCCGTGGACAACTAGGTTAACAAAGTCACTTGTCAGACGCAAAATTTTCTTGAGTCGGACATAGAGTTTCAGCACCCCTGCTAATTTGCAAGCAGTTTAGGGACGATTTCTCCAGGGCACGATTTCTCCAGCATTCATCAAAATAGATGATTATAATATGAAAACAATAATAATCTGGTAAAAATCGTAACCCTTACCTTTGGCAGACAGTGTAGATCAAGATCAGACATGCATTCTGATCTTTGATCTACACTGTCCGATATGGAGATATCATTCCCCAAAACATAATTTTGAAATAGCAATATTTGGGTTTTTACTCTTGAATTGAAAATTTCATTTTAGATTTAGTTATTCAGCAGGATAACAGTTAACAGACAATTTCAGCCTAGAAATAATTGAAGTTCCATGATTGTTTTGGTCAATAGTATTTCAGCAAAACACAGTGTAGGCCTATATTTCAAATTTCATAATGCACACTTTCAATGTAGATCAAGTCTGATGTTGATCTACACAGGCCATGAAGACAACAAGGCTGTAAAGAATTATAGCAACTGTTACCTCATCTTCTCTGTTCCCACAATGGTCGGTTGTACAATGTTATTTTCAGGAGAATTTTCTAGATTTTTGAGTTAGACAATTGCTGATTGGCCAAATCAATTTTAGCCAATCAAATTTATTGTATTTTTTTTCTAAATTCACAATTGCCCAAACAAGAAATTTTAGACTGTTTCAAATTCAAAACATCTGGAGATAACAAATTCAACATTGGTACAAATGAGCTATAGCTCTATAATAGGGAAGAAAACATTGGTTACCAGTATTTTCTACTTTTCCAACAATATTTTCAGTAACCTTCTTTCCCAGTAGGGTCATAAAAACCAGGGTTTGCAGGGGTGTGGAAATCCTAGAAATTTCTACTTGTCCACTGACGAGTCAATCAAAACGTCTACTTGTCCGCCAGTGCGGCTTACTTGTCCAAAACAAAACAAATTGCATTCAACCACGCCTTGTCAAAAAGACTCTGTCTTGTTTGTCATATTCCTTGTCGCGGTATGTTTATATTTATATTTGGAGCTGCCAGATGCTTCTGAGGTCTAAGACTTCTCACATTCCATTGCTTCAAAGATTTAATAAAAAGAAAACGATCAAATTTCTCCGATTTTACGCATCAATTGATCGCTGAATCGCAAATTGTTTCAGTTTGAGACGGTTTTTGGCAGAGGAGATAATGCTTAAACCATGGCCTATTCGCACTGAAGGTGTACCATCAGATTAAAGGCTAAAATATTTGTATATGCGACATTGTCTTAACAGATCTTTGAATCGGTGTTAAAATGATAAAAATATTTAAAAGGCCCAAAATATCGAAGCAGGTGCCATAATACATTTAAGTTTAAATTATACCATGTAAAAATATGAAAAATATTGTGGAGATGACAGTCTGTTACCATGTTGTCGGGCCATAATATGTTAACCGCTGGCAGAAAAAAGAATTTTTAAGTCAGGCAAAAAGTAAAAAAAGACACAGCTACCTGACAGGTTTTAACCTAGTTTTGAAATTAATTTCTTTGCCAGCAATTAACACTTGGACTGACCGTACAATGACAGATTGTCATCTACACAATAATTTCAATACTTTTAAATGGTATGGTATAAGTTTAAATGCATTTAAACACCCGCTTTGTTTACTTTTTGGGCTTTATTGTTACTTTAATCCACAATGGTGATCTTGAAAGTATTTAAACATTTTCAAAAGCAAAAGAGTCGACATGCCAAAACAGCCGGATATTATAACGACCCTGTCGTATGTGGTGAATGCGGAGGTACACCAAATGTGTATGTTGGGTTTCCAGAATTCAGGGATCATCTCAAGCGGCTGTTTATCATTTAAAATGTCACTTTTGTACAAAGGGTGAACATTTGTATTTCACTGGGTAATGTTTACAACAGATATTTGTTGCAAAATTTTCTCCTATTTTCTACTTGTCTGCGGACAATAGGATTGAAAAAAGGCACTTGTCCGACTCCAAATTTTCCCGAGTCTGACGTAGGATTTCCATACCCCTGATTTGTTTGGGTTAGACTGAGAAGGCCCTGGATTGCTCAGGGACTCAAAACAATATTTAGGCTTATAAATAGTCTACTTAACTGTTTACCAAACAACAAAATTTTAGACAGGTCCATAAATATTGAAAGCATTTGCAACAATAAATTAAAGGTGGCCAAAATAACGAAAGCTATCAAAATGGCATTAAAAAATCCAATACAGATCCTGCCGAATTCCAAGGACAGAAGCTAGTCATTGTGACAGAATTCTTTCCTCCATCACAGGTGAATATTCTTTCACTGCTGTTTATTTGGAAAAGCAGTCAGTGGCTTAGAAAGAATGTTGTAGGAAGTAATGGTGCGAAAAACTGCAGTTGTAGACATTTTATGACTGAACTAACAATAAAAGCATTGTTAAATGTTTACTACATAGTCCTGAGTTTTAACAAACCTTCTAAAAATGGCCATTGAAAACATAATGGGAAATGGAGAAAATGCTGGTAACCAGCATTTTCACCTAATCCCACAATGTTTTCTATGCTTGTGAAGGCAAATTTTAGATTTTGAGTCACATTAAATTTGTTGTCTGCAAATGCTTTTTTGGCCCAGTCCAAAATTTGTTATGTGGTAAAGACTAAAACACAAACAAACTTAAAATATGGTCTTTCATGTTCCTTTTTCAGTCACTTATGAAGGTTGCAGCTCAAATTCTGGGACAAAATTCACAGACTGATGATGCACAGTGAGTACCGCTTAGGGCAAAATCACACATAGTCACCATGATCAGGGGGTCATTGGGCACTCTGTCTCGGGAAAAAAAGACAAGTCCAGAACTATAAAACATGACAAATGATAAGATGAGGCCCTTACAACAATGATCGATTGATTGACTGTATGGTGTTTAACTGTTTAACACCGTTTTCAACATTATTTCAGTTATATCGCGGTGGCCAGTGCACCTATCCATGCTTTCCTGGAGTTTCTGTTACCATTTCTCTCACCAGTACTCTTTCCAAGTAACTGGCTGCTTTCCTGCATAACCATTGTCGAAACAGTGGTCAGCAGTGGGAGAGGAATAAATCCTGTCGCAATGACTATCATCAATCCTCGGAAAGAAATTTCCCGAGCCAGGGATCAAACCCTCGACCTCCTGTTCTCAAGTCTTGTATGCTACTGACTGAGCTATCTGGGCTCGGTCCCTCACAACAAAGTTTGGAGATTAAGAGAATACTGAAGCTGGGATCCATATTCACTAACCGTTTTTAACCTTTAAAGACCCTTTCATACCTGTTGCTCTCTTTATGGCCAGTATAGATCAAAGACCAGGCTGCACAAAACGTGCAGCCTGATCTTTGATCTACACTGTCCTCTTTGTTGAAATACTCTTGACTACAGCAACCTTGAAATTGTAATAATTTGGGTCTTATTTCTACACTGAAAATATATTTTCGAGTTTATTTGGCCCGTTAAGGTAACACATCTTCTGATTGGTTAAATCATGAAGTTGTATTGCTTTCAAATATAGAAAATTTGGAAAAGACTAAAAATCTTCGTAAGACTGGTTGGTGAATACAGACCCTAAAGTCTGTCTGTCTAACTGTTGGTCTGTCCGTTTGTTCGTCAATCACTTGACATAATTTTGCGTTCACTCCTACAGTGTATGTTTTGTTGAGAAGTGGTAGAGTGGTTGCAGTGTGTGGTTAAAACAAGAAGGTCTGTCACTGAGAAAGCAGAAGACATTGCTTGACCCTTTACCAAACATTCACATGTTTGAAGATCTAAAGAATAAAGCTTTTGAAAACATTGTCTGAAGAGGAGAAAATGCTGGTAGACAGCATTTTCTCCTTTTCCCACAACGCTTTCTACCCATTCAAAGACAAATCCTGTTATGAATTTTGAGCTACATTTGATTTGTTGTCTGCAAATGCTTTCAATATGGACCAGTCTAAATATCTGTCATTTGGTCAAGAATTTTAAAAAAATGGCTGTTGCCAGCATTTATTCCTTTCTCCTACAATGTTTTGATCAAATGCTTTTCACAGGGTCTATAAAACACAGGGACATTTGTTTTTGGGTTATGGAATTTAATTTTTTTTTTTTTTGTATTTGTATTTCAGTAAAAGTCAAGAAGGTTTGCAGCAAATGTATGAAAAAAGCCTGGAAGATTTCTATTCCATATGTGATCAAATTGAAGTCAATATGGTATGTTATTGTGTATATTTCACAACTTTGAGCCTTTATAAAACAATCCAGAGGTTTAACAACCCTGACAGAGAAAGTGTTTGAAAACATTGAGAAATTAGAAAATTAAGGTTGAATTAATGAAGTTTTATGCTGCTTTCAATATTATTCCAGTCATATCACGGCAACAGCTCACATAGTCATGTAATTCCTTGGGTTTCAACAGTACTAGGCTAGGGCTCTTAAGTGTTTTACCCATGGATGCTGCCATGAAAAATAGAGTGCTTCGAGTGAGGCTCAAGCCGGGGGCCTCCAGGTTATAAGCCCTACACTTTACCACTGAGCCATGCAGGACCCCAAGAAAATGCCGTTAAAAGTTGGGATTATGTGGTAAGGCGTTAAAAGTTAGGAAACACTGATTGGTCAAGGGCTGAAACTGAAAACAAGTTTCACCATGATTCAAAGGGGTAAAACCCAATTATTTCATTGGCTTTCTAAGAACTAAAAGCAAATAAAGTTTCATTGGATTTCTTTGGGGTTGAAATTAGATGTTTCATGGCATACTGAAGCGGCTGTTTGTTTTGCACATTTGTACTGTTTTCATTATTATTTCAGCTATATCCCTATTTTCCTGAAGCTTTTTTTTACCAGTGCTCAACACAACATACATGCACTTTCCAAGCCAATGGCTGCTTTCCAAATGAAACATCCTTGAAAAAATGTTCAGCAGTGAGAGAAAAATGAATCCTGTGGCAATGGCTATCATCAATCCTGGAATATTTGGCCAAGCTGGGGAATGGAACAAGCAAACCCTGGACTGTGCATCAACAATTGAACAAGTTTCATGGACTTTCTTATGGGGCTTCAGAGCCCTAGCATAGCACTGGTGAAACCCAGGAAATACATGAATATGTGAGTTGTCCCTGTGATATGACTGATATAATGTTGAAAGCAATGTAAAACACCACTAAATGAAACAATCAATCATCCTTATGGCGCATTTGTTAGAGCTCAGTACTTATACCAGGGGGTCATTTGTGTGAATCCTCAAGCTGGCAGTCGGGGAACAAAACATATCTTTTGAGTTGAAAATTGATGTTACAAAATGGTAAATGGAGACAAAAATAACAAAAAGGAATAGGTTGCATGGCAAAAAATTTAGAGCAGCTAGATCCATAAATTGAGGGTCTGTATTCAGGAATCGTTCATAACAACATTCGTTAAAGTAAAATAACTTATTGGCTAAACCAATTGGTCTATCCAATCAAAAGTTGTGGTACTTTTTAAATCTAGAGTAAGATTAAGAATGAAACTAAGAATTTTTGTTGAATATGTATCCAGTCTCTATTCACCAACCCTTTGTAAGAAAATTTTTAGTCTTATTCTCAGGGATTTTCCAAACTTGAAGTAACTTTGAAGTTGTGTTACTTTTTAAATCTAAAATAAGACTAAGAATGAAACTAAGAATGGTTGGTGGCAACAGGCCTAGGGCTAGGATTCACCAACCATTCTCAAGAATATTCTTGGTTTTATTCTAGATTTAGAAAATAACACCTCTGATTGACTAAACCAAATGGTTTAGCCAGTAAGAACTTGTGTTACTTTCAAATTTAGATAATCTTGGAGAATATGACCTAGAACGTTTTTTAGAATGGCTGGTGAATACAGGCCCGGTCAGTTTTCTGTAACTGTGGGATGCTATTTGTGTATTTTACTCATTTTTTTTTTTTTTTTTTTAGCACCACTGGCCGAAGTCCAGCGGGCTTATGTCATGGCCCGGTGTCCGTCGTGCGTCTGTCCGTCCGTCCGTTTGTTAACTTTTATTTTAAACATCTTCTTCTCTGAAACTGCCGATCCAATTTTGATGAAACTTCACAGAAATGATCCTGCCATGGTCCTCTTCAGAATTTCTTGAAAGAATTCGATTCCTTCAAAAACTCTGGTTGCCATGGCAACAAAACTTAAAAATATTGGAAATCTTTGAAAATCTTCTTGTCTGAAATCATAAGACCTAGGGCTACCAAATTTGGCATGTAGCTTTATCTAGTGGGCCTCTATCAAGTTTCTTCAAATTATAGCCCTGGGGTCAAATTTGACCCCAGCCCCAGGGGTCACAAGTTTTACATGGGCTTATATAGAGAAAACTTTAGAAATCTTCCTGTACCTAGCCATGAGGCCTAGGGTTACCAAATTTTGCATGTGGCTTTATCTAGTGGGCCTCTACCAAGAGTGCCCAAATTATAGCGCTGGGGTCAAAATTGGTCCTGCCCTGGGGATCACAAGTTTTACATGGGCTTACATAGAGAAAACTTAAGAAATCTCCCTGTACTTAGTCATAAAGCCTAGGGCTACCAAATTTTGCATGTAGCTTTATCTAGTGGGCCTTCACCAAGAGGGCGTAAATTATAGCCCTTGCCAAATGGAATTTTCTAAGAAATTCTTTAAAAATCTTCTCTGAAACCGCTTGTCAGATTTTGAAATAATTTCACAGAGATGTTCCTTGGGTGACCCTTTTCAAAAACTGTTCATAAAATTTTGATCCGTCAAGAAACATGGCTCTGGTGACTGGGGGCTACTTGCACTATACAGAAATGAAGAAATTCTTAAAAATTCTTCTTCTCTGAAACCGCTGGTCAGATTTTAAAATAATTTCACATAGATGTTCCTTGGGTGACCCTTTTCAAAAAGTGTTTGCGAAATTTTGATCCGTCAAGAAACATGGCTCTGGTGAATGGGGGCTACTTGCACTATACAGAAATGAAGAAATTCTTAAAAATTCTTCTTGTCTGAAACCGCTGGTCAGATTTTGAAATAATTTCACAGAGATGTTCCTTGGGTGACCCTTTTCAAAAAGTCTTTGCGAAATTTTGATCCGTCTAGAAACATGGCTCTGGTGACTGGGGGCTACTTGGACTATACAGAAATGAAGAAATTCTTAAGAATTCTTCTTCTCTGGTCAGATTTTGAAATAATTTCACAGAAATGTTCTTAGGGTGACCCTTTTCAAAAATTGTTCGCAAAATGCTGATTTGTCAAGAAACATGGCTCTGATGGGTGGGGGGGCCCACTTGCACTATATGGACATGAAGAAATTCTTAAAAATTCTTCTTCTCTGAAATGGCTGGTCAGATTTTGAAATAATTTCACAGAAATGTTTCTTTGGTGACCCTTTTTGCAAATTGTTCGAGAAATTTTGATCCATCAAGAAACATGGCTCTGATGGCTGTGGGCTATTTACGCTTTACGGACATGAAGAAATTCTTAAAAATTCTTCTTCTCTGAAACCGCTGGTCAAATTCTGAAATAATTTCACAGCAATGTTCCTTGGGTGATTCTTTTCAAAAACTGTTCACAAAATTATGATCTGTCAAAAAACATGGCTCTGATGGTTGGGGCTATTTGCACTACAGGGACATGAAGAGGGATTTCTTAATTTTTCTTCTCTGGAATGGCTGGTCAGATTTTGAAATAATTTCACAGAAATGTTCCTAGGGTGATCCTTTTCAAAAACTGTTTGGGAATTTTTTATCTGGCAAAAAACAACAGCCAATTGTTGGCACCTGCATGTGGTGCTCTTGTTCGACTTATGTTTTTAGTCACTATCGAGCATGTGCTGTTCTTCAAGAAATTGTCCTTGGGTGATCTATCCAAAAATTTATTTGCAGAATTCTGATTCATCAAATTCATTGCTGTGGTGATGATAGATTTTGAAATGACTTTTACAGGTGACCTTTTCAAAATTGCTTGGCAAAATAATGATTTTGTTTCCAAAGTTTCAATACCTCAAAAAAATTGGCTATGGTCCTCTCAGAAATTCAGGTGAGCAATCCAGGGCCATCTTGGCCCTCTTGTTAGCTCACGTGAGCACGAAGTGCTCATGGTGAGCTTTAGTGATCGCCCAATGTCCGTCATCCGTCGTGCGTCGTCCACAATTTCTTTAAACATCTTCTCCTCCTAAACCACAGGGCCAATCTTGATGGCACTTGGCAGGGATGTTTCTTTGGTGAAGTTCTACCAAAGTTGTTCAAGAGATTAAATTCCACCCATAACTCTGGTTGCCATGGCAACCAAAAGGAAAAAAATAGCAAAATCTTTGAAAATCTTCTCCTCTGAAACGAGAAGGCGTAAAGCTTTGATATTTGGTATGTAGCATCTCCTAGTGGACCTTTACCAAGTTTATTTATATGATGCCCCGGGGGTCAAAACTGGCCCCGCCCCGGGGGTCACAAGTTCGAACATAGGAACAAAGAAGGAAAACTTTAAAATTCTTCTTCTCTGAAACTGGAAGGCATAGAGCTTTGATATTTGGTGTGCAACATCTGCTAGTGGACCTCTACCAAGTTTGTTCATATGATGCGCCTGGGGTCAAAACTGGCCCCGCCCCGGGGGTCACAAGTTCGAACATAGGAACAAAGAAGGAAAACTTTAAAATTCTTCTTCTCTGAAACTGGAAGGCATAGAGCTTTGATATTTGGTATGTAGCATCTCCCAATGGACCTTTACCAAGTTTGTTCATATGATGCCCCTGGGGTGAAAACTGGCCCCGCCCCAGGGGTCACAAGTTCGAACATAGGAACAAAAAAGGGAAAATTTTAAAATTCTTCTTCTTTGAAACTGGAAGGCCCAGAGCTTTGATATTTGGTATGTAGCATCTCCTAGTGGGCCTCTACCAAGTTTATTTATACGATGCACCTGGGGTCTAAACTGGCCCCGCCCCGGGGGTCACAAGTTTAAACATAGGAACAAAGTAGGAAAACTTTAAAATTCTTCTTCTGTGAAACTGGTAGGCATAGAGCTTTGATATTTGGTATGTAGCATCTCCTAGTGGACCTCTACCAAGTTTGTTCATACGCTGCCCCTGGGGTCAAAACTGGCCCTGCCCCGTGGGTCACAAGTTCGATGCCCCCAGCTGGGCAGGGGGGATAGAAATAGCTCAGCTGTTGCACTACAGCAGGGGTAAGACCCCCCCCCACTGTGCCTGCCTGTTTGCCGTAGGCTGCAACTCGTGTCGTTTGATGACGGGATCCTGGTGGTTGAGTGGATTCAGAGTATGGCCCTTTGATAGCTCTGTTTTTGCAACACACCGCTTTGGCCTTGAACTGAACTAAACGAGGGGTCAGGAAGGCCTGTTCTGATCAATCGGCTGGTCACGCCAAGCCCTAGGGTGTTTCTCTGACTTTGTTTTGTTTTACACATACATACACAGATACATCATTTCTTTTCTCTGTCGTCATTTGCTGTATGTCAATACCCTAGAAGGCGGTGGCTCATGGGCTAATCGGGTGAAAGCATGGTGTTTGATTGACACTTGTAAATGCCCAAAGATAGTCTATGCTTGGTATGGCATTCTGCGGGCCTACATTTGTCTGGTCTAGCCCTTTCACTTTGAGTATATCACCGATGTATCCTTGTCATGATCTGAGTTGGGTTTCCCCAGATCATGTCCCCTTGTTGGGCTCTGAGGTGGGTGGGGAGCATCGGTGATGAATAAATAACAACTATCATGGCAAATCCAAAAAAAGCCAATCGTGTTCTCTCAGATTCGGATTCTGAATCCGATATTTCCCACACATCACCCTCAAGTTTTGCTAGGTTTATTGTAATTGAGTCAGCTGACAGATCAAAATTAATCACAAAACTATCACCTTCCATTATCGAAAAAACAATCTCTTCTATTCTTGGTACCCCAAAATCTGTAAAGAAATTAAAAAATGAAACCCTGCTCGTTGAATGCTTTTCCCAACAGCAGGCAAAAAATCTTTTAGGTCACAAAAAATTCTTCAATCTAGATGTTAAAATTTATCCTCATAAGTCTTTGAATACCAGCAAAGGAGTCATCCGATGCAAAGAACTTTCGTACTGTGACTCCATAGAAGAGATTAAAACAAATTTACAATCTCAGGCTGTGTCTGATGTCAGGAGAATCTCTGTTTTTAGAGATGGGGTACGTAGAGAGACTCACACGTACATTGTAACTTTCTCTACACCCTCTTTACCTGCTTCCATTAAGGTAGGATTTCAGTTGGTTAAAGTTGATGTGTATGTACCAAACCCGCTGCGTTGCTATAAGTGCCAGCGGTACGGACATCATGAGAGCAATTGCACAAACACTCCAGTTTGCCCAAAATGTGCTTTTGAGGGCCCCGACCATGATCCGAAAACTTGCGACAATCCAGTTCTCTGTTATAATTGCAAGTCTTCTCATCCAACCTTCTCCAAAAACTGCTCAGTATGGAAGGATGAGAAGGAAATCCTATCCATCAAATTCAGAGAAAACATTAGCTTTTTGGAAGCAAGGAAAATGGTTGAAAACCGAAAGAAAGATGAGACATTGTTGACTAGTGCTAATTCCTATGCCAAAGTCACATCTCCCATGTCATCACAGGGACATTGCTCCACCTGTGAACTCTTGGCAAAGAAACTTCTTGAAAAGTTTCCAGAAATGGCCAATGAGTTAAAGAGCTTAGTCCCAGATATTCAACCTTCCAAACCTCCAAAGCATCCAAAACAGACACAACCTACACCCAAACCCACTACTCTATCCACTACCCTCAAAACACCATCTACCTCTTCTCAAAGCATTTCTTCAAAAAAAAACTTCAAAGCCATCTACTTCTTCGCAAAATATCTCTTCGAAAAAAGCTTCAAAGCCATCTCCCCCTTCACAACAGCCTCCTAAGAAACCCCAACCTCCATCTTCACAGTCTACAGCTAAATCTGACACTTCACCAAAAGATAAATCTAATCATGCACCCCGATCTCCTAAAAGATCTTCTTCGAAATCGAAACCACAACCCAGAGATACCCATGAATCTTGTGAAATCACAGTCAATGATCCTGTCCCTACCTCCAACAGATTTTCGGAGCTAGAGGACATGGATGCAGATGCTGAGAATCTGGAAGGTGAGGCTTCAGATTCGGAAGCCTCTATCTGGTCGATTTCTAAAGATCCTTGGAACAAGGACACTGACACTTGGCACTCGTCCATACCCGAGACAAGTGTAATGAAATCTTAATCTATTTTAAAATGCATTGGTTTATGGCCTCTTTTTTTACGTTAGCTTTTATACTTTCTTCATGCACAATGGATACCATTATCCAATGGAATTGTCGAGGTCTGAAGTCAAACTTTGACGAACTTTCCCTTTTAATCAGTGATCACAAACCAGTTGCTGTTTGTCTGCAAGAAACCTTCCTTAAACAGGAGGATGATATCCCTATCAAATATCATTCCATTTACAATAAAATCTTTACTGAAGGCAAAAAAGCCAGAGGTGGTGTTTCTATTATTGTTAACAACAACATTCCTCATAAAGTTATCTCTCTTAATACAAACTTGCAAGCTGTTGCCATCAGGTTATCTTTACACAGTGCTGTTACACTGTGTTCTTTATATCTCCCCCCGAGCACACCTATCAATGAGACCAATCTGAAAAATCTCATTTCTCAATTGCCACCCCCCTATATTCTTACTGGGGACTTTAATGGTCACAATGTTATGTGGGGTTGCGATGACACTAACCAGAGAGGTTTACTGTTGGAGAGCTTCATTTTGAACAACTCTTTGTCTTTCATGAATGATAACAAGTCCAAAACCTACTTGCATCCAGCAACTGGATCTTACTCTTCCATTGATCTAACCTTATGCAGTCCAGTCTTACTTCCCAATTTCACCTGGAAAGTGACTGAGGATTTGTGTGGAAGTGATCACTTTCCCATTATCTTTTCATCTACACAACCATCCAGCAGTGTACGACTGCAGAAATGGAAGCTTTCCAAAGCCAATTGGAACAGATTTGAAACCCTCTGTGAACATACCATTACACATGACAAATTTGGAGATTGCAATGATCCTGCAAAAGTTTTTACTTCCCTATTAATTGATGCAGCTAAACAGTCTGTCCCTCAGACCTCCACAAATCCAAAACGTCCTGACAAGCCCTGGTACAATGATGATTGTAAACAGGCTGTCAGAGACAGAAAACAAGCCCTTAGAAAGTTTAACCTCAGGCCTACCAAAGAAAATCATAACCTATTCCGTATTTCCAGGGCAGAGGCCCGTCGTACCATTAGAGAAAGTAAGCGCAAGGCTTGGAGACAATATGTCTCTAAATTAAACAGTAGAACTACTGCTAAAAAAACCTGGGACATGATCAGAAAGATCAATGGCAAAGGCCAGCCCCCTCTTAGTCACCTTGAAGTTAACAATACTTCGTTGGAATCGCCCCAGGATATAGCTGATGCTCTTGCCGACAACTTTTGCAAAAAGTCTTCCTCTGCAAACTATTCTGAAAAGCTTCAGAGGAATAAAGCCAGAGAAGAAAAGAAAAAACTTAATTTCAATTCTTCTCACTCAGAGCATTATAATAAACTCTTCACCTTTAAAGAATTAAAATCTGCTCTGAATAAAGCTCACGATTCTTCTCCTGGCCAAGATAAAGTTCATTACCAGTTTTTAAAACACTAACCTTTTACTTCTCTCTCAGTTTTACTTGATATTTTTAATGATATCTGGCAGTCAGGAGATTTTCCTTCATCCTGGCGGGAGGCACTAGTCATTCCTATTCCAAAACCTGGCAAGGATGCTAGTGACCCGGCTAACTATCGTCCAATAGCTCTTACTAGTTGTCTCTGCAAGACCTTAGAACGTATGGTCAACGACAGGCTTATCTGGTTTTTAGAGAAAAACAACCTCATCGTTGATGTACAGAGTGGATTTCGTCGCCAGCGTGGCACTATAGATCATCTTGTCCGCTTTGAAACCTTTGTCAGAGAAGCCTTTATTAACAGACAGCATATAGTATCTGTCTTTTTCGACCTTGAAAGCGCTTACGATACGACTTGGAAATACGGAATTCTTAAAGACTTGCATGATTTTGGTCTTCGAGGTCGTCTTCCTCTTTTTATTTTAGCCTTCTTGGATGAACGTCTTTTCCGCGTCCGAGTTGGTAATACTGTCTCGGGAGCCCGTGAACAGGAGATGGGTGTACCCCAAGGATGTATTCTCTCTGTTACACTTTTCAGTGTAAAAATAAACAGTATAGTTAAAGCTATCTGTCCTGGTGTAGACTGTTCCCTTTATGTTGATGACTTTGTTATATGCTTCAGATCCCGAAATATGAATATTATTGAGAGACAACTTCAACAGTGTCTCAACAAACTCCAAACGTGGTCTGATGAAAATGGCTTCAAATTTTCCAAGTCCAAAACTAAGTGCATGCACCTTTGTAACCTACGAGGTGTTCATCCAGACCCTGAACTGTATTTGGACAAAACTAAAATTGAAGTCGTTTCTGAGTTTAAATTTCTTGGAGTCATCTTTGACAGAAAGCTTTCCTTTCTTCCTCACATCACTGCACTTAAAAAGAAGTGCAAGAAGGCTCTTAATCTTCTAAAGGTTGTGGCCCATTCTGAATGGGGAGCAGACCGTAAAGTCCTCTTGGGGCTTTATCTGTCTTTAGTTCCCTCCAAATTAGACTATGGATTTATTGTATATGGATCTGCCTGTAAATCTTACCTGAAAATTCTCGATTCTATACACCATGAAGGTCTGCGTCTTGTACTTGGAGCTTTCAGAACTTCTCCCGTCAATAGTCTCTATGTTGAGGCTAATGAACCTTCTCTTTCTTACAGGAGGGAAAAACTCTTGCTTCAATATCTTTTAAAACTGAAGTCCAATCGTTTTAATCCAACTCATAAAGTTGTTTTTAAACCTCAATATAAACGTCTTTTTGAAAGGAAACCAAATGTTATTCCTCCATTTGGTATCCGCATGGATACTAAATAGTGCAGAATTCAGATTTGACCTTGCATCTGACAAAAAGTGTCACAGATAGAACTGTGTTTCATGCTAGATACAACGAGATAAAGGAGCATTATTTTTCCTTCAAACCAATCTATACTGATGGATCTAAAGAAGGAAATTCTGTAGCAGCTGCCGCTGTTTATGGAAAAAGGAGCTTAAAGTGCCGCCTTCCAAACAACTCCTCTATCTTCTCTGCTGAAATTAAAGCAATTGATCTTGCCCTTAATCTAGCTGAAAGTTCTAATTCCGAACGTTTCATTATCTTTTCGGACTCTTTGTCAACATTACAAGCCCTTTCAAATCAACGCCTTGAGAATCCCTTAATCTGTAGTTTACTCGAAAGGATCTCACAAATTTCTTCTTTGAATAGATTGGTGTTCTGCTGGCTTCCAAGTCATGTAGGCATCAAAGGCAATGAAAATGCCGATAGGTCTGCCAAATCTGCACTTAACCTTCCCATTTCAGATTTTAAAGTTCCACACACTGATTTTAAATCCTCCGTTTTAACACATATCCAATCTTCTTGGCAATCCCAGTGGGATGCTGATGTTTTCAATAAACTGCATTCAGTTAAACCATCCCTTGGTGAATGGTACCCTGTTTACAGGTCTGTTCATCGAGAAGAAGTGATAATTGCACGACTTCGAATTGGCCATTCACGCATCACACATTCCTGGCTCTTGACCAGAGATGATGCCCCTGAATGTATTCCATGCAATGCATCCTTTTCTGTAAAACATATCCTACTAGATTGCATTGACTTTCAGCCAGTTCGTTCAAAATATTTCAACGTCGATAGTTTAAAGAATCTTTTTGATTCTGTCAGCGTTGAATCTATTATCGCTTTCATAAAAGAGATTGGCATTTACAATAAACTGTGATATTTATTCTTCAGTTTCTTACCCATCTTTTTACATTCTTTATACGCCTTTATATTAGATATCTTGTCAGCTGATTCATAGTCTTACCTTTTTTAACCTAAAACTTTTGAGTTTCTACCACTGCTTTTATATTCAGTTTACATCTCCTTAATGGGAGGATTAGCCCCCTTGGGGGCATCTTATCTCATTGGAGACAGGACCTCTTTAATGGGAGTATACTGATCCCATTGGAGGCTCCAATCTTTACCAGTTTTAACACTCATTTCCAAGGAAAAGAAACATTCTCAGTCTTACCTATTAACCTAAAACTTTGGAGTAGGCAGGGAATGCCCAGCCACTCAATATCATACTTCTATGCACATTATAAATGACACATATTTCTTCTTCATTTAAAAACTTCTTCCTATCAATCCAGCATTTAGTTCAAACCTTTTTATCACATTCTTAACTCTGTCATTTAAACCTTTTGAGTTGATAGGGATTGCCCTGTCACACAATAATGTCCTTTATACATATTAAGATCACACATAAACCTTCTTAATTCAACTCTTTAACTATTATAAATGTATTCAAACCTTTTTCAGTTTAAAAATTTCACTTTCTTTATGTTTTAACACAGATATGCGCGCTAAATGACCAAAGCTGTCGATGCGCCATAAAACAACATTCATTCAGTCATTCACAAGTTCGAACAAAGGAAGAAAGAAGGAAAATTTTAAAATTTTTCTCTAAAACTGGAAGGTGTAGAGGTTTGACATTTGGTATGTAGCATCTCCCAGTGGACCTCTACCAAGTTTGTTCATATGATGCCCCTGGGGTCAAAACTGGCCCCACCCCAGGGGTCACAAGTTTGAACATAATAACAAAAAAGGGAAAACTTTAAAATTCTTCTTCTGTGAAACTGGAAGGCTTGGAGCTTTGATATTTGGTATGTAGTGAACCTGTTCTAAGTTTGTTAGCCCAACTGAGCACAACATGTTCAGTGAGTTCAAAATTGGGTCACCTGGGGTCATTCACTAGGTCACTAGGTCAAATTAAAGAAATACATTGTGGGCACTCTAGAGGCTACATTTATTGCTCAAATGACCTGAAATTTGGTCAGAATGTTTGTCTTGATGAAATCTCGGATGAGTTTGGATTTGGGTCACCTGGGATCATAAACTAGGTCACTAGGTCAAATTAAAGAAATACCATGTGGGCACTCTAGAGGCCACATTTTTTGCTCAATTGACTTGAAAATTAGTCAGAATCTTTGTCTTTATAAAATCTCACATGAGTCTGAATTTGGGTCAACTGGGATCATAAACTAGGTCATTAGGTCAAATTGAAGAAATACCTCTAGGGCACTCTAGAGGCCACATTTATTGTTCAATTGATTTGAAAATTGCTTAAAATGTTTCTCTTGATGAAAACTAAGATGAGTTCAAAATTGGGTCACATGGGGTCATAATCTAGGTCACTAGGTCAAATTAAAGAAATACCTTAAGGGCACTCTAGAGGCCACATTTCTTGCCCAATTAACTTGAAAATTGGTCAGAATGTTTTGTCTTGATGAAATCTGGGATGAGTTTGGATTTGGGTCACCTGGGATCATAAACTAGGTCACTCGGTCAAATTAAAGAAATACCTTTAGGGCACTCTAGAAGTCACATTTTTTGCTCAATTGACCTGAAAATTGGTCAGAATGTTTGTCTTGATAAAATCTCACATGAGAGTCTGGGTCAACTCAGGTCATAAACTAGGTCACTAGGTCAAATTAAAGGAATACCTTTAGGGCACTCTAGAGGCCACATTTTTTGCTCAGTTGACTTGAAAACTGGTCAGAATATTTGTCTTGATCAAATCTTACATGAGTCTGAATTTGGGTCAACTCAGGTCATAAACTAGGTCATTAGGTCAAATTAAAGAAATACCTTTAGGGCACTCTTGCATTACCTGCCTTCTGCAATTAATATACCTCCTTGACAACTGGCAGTGAGGCGGGCACATCTTGTGGCAATTTGCTGCTCTTGTTTCATTATCATTTGGCCTTGAACCTCCATATTTGGTATTTATCTTTATTTTAGACCTTTACTGCTTAGTACTTAGGTGAGCGATATAGGACCATCATGGTCCTCTTGTTTTTTTTTGTTTTTTTGCAGCGCCTTGCCCTTGAGATGCAATGTCAACACATGGACAGTAGTAGGTATACCCCACTACCTGTCACTGTCCCCAAATCTGATGCAAATATGGCCGATCATCAGTCAGTACCCTACCCACAATTCCTTGTTACAGTGAAACATCAGATATCTTGCACGAAAGATATGTTTGACTTACTGACAGAATTCACGAAGAAACTTGGAGAAAAACAGTGATGCCTTGTCATGACAATTAGATTTAGGAATTTGAATGCAGCTGTTTTGACGGGAAGATTGTGACATTGATCTTTACCAGGGGTGTAGCTTACTGTACGGAAAAATGCAGTTGCTTACATTTTGCAAAAAGAGAAAGAAAAAAACAAAAGACAATTTTGCCAGAAAAGGTCACCAGAGGCCGCCATATAGTTTCTACAATTAAAAAATTTTCTGGCCCTCCAGGGAAGTCCCCTCTACCCTTGTGACACTTTGTGCGTCAGAAAATACCTTTGGTATTTCTTATATGTATACTTTATTGTGGGCTAGCTACGTCCCTGATTACAGTTTCGTCATCGGAGCCGATTTTTTCTTGAATCACCAAGGATACCAGAACATGAGAGATCATCCAGTTGTTTCTCTTTGAGTGTCAAATATTTAAACTCAACCTCTTTTGACAGCTGAAGGTGCAATCCAGGGAAACTCAGAAAGGTTTTAGTCTCATATTATAAGCTTGACTAAACAAGCAGATGATACAGGTCCAAAATCAGACTGCATGTTCTGTGCCGTCTGATTTTGATCTATGCCGTCCGCTAAAGCCCGATTCCGCCTATGGCGCTGAAAGTGTTAAAGCTTATTTCATTTCTCTGAAACTTGATGTTATAGACAATTTTTAGAATTGTCTCTCTGAGGCATTTTTAATGGATACCTATAAAATAGGGTTTACTGAAAAAGTGAAAATATATTGCTCTTTGAATTCAAAAATATGTGTGCTACCCTCTATGTGTCTCTCACTATGCCAAAATAAGTGTTTTGTATTCTCATCTGATGCATAGTAAGCCAGCTACTCTCCATTTTGAAGCTTGGTTGCTGGCAACAATCTTGCAAGAGGTACACTTATGCGTTGAGCTCAGTTGGCAGTTTGAGTCCAAGGTTGGCCAAATTTTTCTGAGGAATCTTGAAAGTCGTTGCTCAAGGATTAAACCTTTACTACACAATCCTGGGTTTACACAACCCTGGAGAAAGAAGGTTTTTGAAAAGAAATTGTGGGAAATCGAAAAAATGCTAGAAACCAGCATTTCCCCCCTTTTTATACGCCCGTCGAAGACGAGACATATTATGGGATCACCCGTGGCGGACGGACGGGCGGCATCCCCATTCTTTGTCCGGAGCATATCTCCAAAACTATCCTAGCTACGGTTATGAAATTTCATTGGTAGATAGATCTCATCAAGGCGGAGTGCAGTGCACAGGAATCATAACTCTCGCTTGCTTAATTTTTGAGTTATTGCCCTTTGTTGTTTTTCATACTTGAATTTTGTCCGGAGCATATCTCCAAAACTATACTAGCTACGGTTATGAAACTTCATGGGTGGATAGATCTCATCAAGGGGGAGTGCAGTGCACAGGAATCATAACTCTTGCTTCCTTAATTTTTGAGTTATTGCCCTTTGTTGTTTTTCATACTTGAATTTTGTCCGGAGCATATCTCCAAGACTATACTAGCTAAGGTTATGAAACTTCATGGGTGGATAGATCTTATCAAGGGGGAGTGCAGTGCACAGGAATCATAACTCTTGCTTACTTAATTTTTGAGTTATTTCCCTTTGTTTATATTCATACTTGAATTTTGTCCAAAACATCTCTCCAAAATTATGCTAGGTACGGTTATGAAACTTCATAGGTGGATAGATCTCATTAAGGGGGAGTGCAGTGCAAATAAATCATAACTCTTGCTTGCTTAATTTTTGAGTTATTATACGCCCGTCGAAGACGGGACGTATTATGGGATCACCCATGGCAGGCGGGCGGGCGGGTGGGTTGGCAGGCGGCGTCCAGTTTTTGTCCGGAGCATAACTTTGTCATCTCCAGTCCGATTGACTTGAAACTTGGCATGTGTGTTTGTTGCAATAATACGGAGTGCATTGCGAAAGAACCATAACTCTATCTCGTGCTGTCTTTGAGTTATTTCCCTTTGATCGTCATTTTTACAGCATTTTCTGCTTGTCTGGAGCATAATTTTGTCATCTCCAGTCCGATTGACTTGAAACTTGGCATGTGTGTTTGTTGCAATAATATGGAGTGCAGTGCAAAAGAACCATAACTCTACCTCGTGCTGTCTTTGAGTTATTTCCCTTTGATCGTCATTTTTACAGCATTTTCTGCTTGTCCGGAGCAGAACTTTGTCATCTCCAGTCCGATTGACTTGAAACTTGGCATGTGTGTTTGTTGCAATAATACGGATTGCAGTGCAAAAGAACCATAACTCTACCTCATGCTGTCTTTGAGTTATTTCCCTTTGATCGTCATTTTTACAGCATTTTCTGCTTGTCTGGAGCATAATTTTGTCATCTCCAGTCCGATTGACTTGAAACTTGGCATGTGTGTTTGTTGCAATAATACAGAGTGCAGTGCGAAAGAACCATAACTCAACATCATGCTTACTTTGAGTTATTTCCCTTTGATCGTCATTTTTACAGCATTTTCTGCTTGTCCGGAATATAACTTTGTCATCTCCAGTCCGATTGACTTGAAACTTGGTATTTGTGTTTGTTGCAATAATATGGAGTGCTGTGCAAAAAAACCATAACTCTATCTCGTGCTGTCGTTGAGTTATTTCCCTTTGATAGTCATTTTTTACAGCATTTTCTGCTTGTCTGGAGCATAACTTTGTAATCTCCAGTCCGATTGACTTGAAACTTGACATGTGTGTTTGTTGCAATAATACCGAGTGCAGTGCGAAAGAACCATAACTCTATCTCATGCTGTCTGAGTTATTTCCCTTTGATCATCATTTTTATAGCATTTTCTGCTTGTCCAGAATATAACTTTGTCATCTCAAGTCAGAGTGACTTGAAACTTGGTATGCATGTTTGTTGCAATATTACGGAGTACAGTGCGCAAGAACAATAACTCTACCTAGCGCGGATTTCGAGTAATTCCACTTTGATCTTCATTTTTACAGTATTTCTTGCTTGTCTGGAACGGAACTTTGTCACCTCAAGTCAAATTGACTTGAGACTTTGTAAACATGTTTGTTGCATTACCTGCCCTTTACGATTATTATACCCCCTTGACAACTGGTGGTGGGACGGGCGTATCTTGTGACAATTTGCCGCTCTTGTTCCACAATGATTTCTACCCTATAAAAATTGAGATCATCATTTGAGCTACATTTATTTTGTTGTCTGCACATGCTTTCAATTTGGTCAAGTGTAAAATTTTGTTGTGTGGTCAAGAGTTAATTCTCTTTTCAACACTGAACATTTTTTTGACTATGTTTAACTGTGAAAGCAGCCAGTGGCTTTGAAAGAATGTTGTGTTAAGAAATTCAGAAAGTTGTGAAAGAAAATCCAGGAAAAGCATGCATACGTGCATTGTCTGTGGAGATAATAGTACATTATGACTGATATGTTGATAGTAGCAGTGAACACCAATCAGTCACTCGATATACCGGTAAAAGTGGATCATGAACAGAACGGCCAGGATAGTTATGTCTGAGATATGGCTAAAGCTTTGTGAAAAAAAAAATTAAGAAATGCAAGTCAGTTTGGAAAATACAAAAATTTGTTGTAATTTCTTAGTTTAATCCTTTACCAATCAATCCAGAGTTTTAATGACCCTGACAAAAACACTGTTGAAAAGTGTAAGGGTTTATTTTCCCACAATGTTATCTTCTTTTTCAAAGACATCCCACTATTTATGTAATGTTTCAATTTGGACCCATCTAAAATTTGGTTGTGTGGTAAAAAGTTAGAGTAGTTTGGCTCTAGATGCCGTTCCAAAATTCAGGACAATTCAAGCTAGAGCAAAAGGGACTTGATTCTTTATCAGGAATCAAAATTTGACTTTTAGCCAATCAGAGGACCTATCTAAATTTAGCCCATTATGAAAAAAAAAATGTGACCCCAAGAAAAAAGGGTAAAAAAATGTAGAAAAATGAGAAAATAGTGATAACTAGTGTTTTTAGATTGGTTGTTTGTCAACAAAAACAGCAAAGTATTGACATAGCCTTGTGTGAAATATTGACATTTTCTGGTATCTTTGTAAGTACTGAAAACATTGTTGAAAAAGGAGAGAATGCTGGTAAGCAGCATTTTCTCCTTTTCCCACCATGCTTTCAAAAGATTTTTTCCTAAGGGTTGTTAAATTTTGGGATTGTGATATAAAGGTATAAAGAATTGGTATTGTTCTGAAAGGTAGCATCTGGTACATTTACGCAGCATTCAAACTGTCAGGGGCTCTGTTCACTGACCAATCCAAATAACATTCTAATTCAACAAGAAAGGTACCTGTAGTCTTATTTTAAGTTAAGAAAGTACATGTATTATGATTTCTTTCAGGCTACGTGGATTATGGATTAGTAAACCAGAGCCTAGAAGCTATTTAGTAAAATCAAAGTTAACTCTTTACCAAATGAAAAAATTTTGGACCCGACCAAATTGAAAGCACTTGCAGATGACGTATTGAATGTAGTTCAAATTATGATTTCTGTCTTTAATAGAGTAAAAAGACTTGTTGTATAAGGAGGAAATTCTGGCTACCAGCATTTTCTTCTTCTCCCACAATGTTTTAAGAAGCCTTCTTGTGCAGGGTTGCTATAACATGGGATTGTTTGGTAAAGAGTTTAACATAAATTGTCTTTGCTACATAATGCCAATGAGAATGATTGGTGAAAGCTTGAAAACCAGGGAAATACTGGTTAAGAATCCCCAGCTGAGCCAATTTCTCTCTGAGTATTGATGATAGTCATAGTAACAGGATATATTCCTCTCTCACCACTTATCATTGTTTCAACAACAGTTATGAGGGGTAGTAGCCAGTGGCTTGGGAAGAATAATTTGTGTATGGAGTATAGGTTAATGAAACTCCAATAAAGCATGGATAGAAACACAGGCCAACAGGATATAACTATAATAACATTGAAATTGGCATTAAACACCATACCAAACATGCCAACATGCTGCCCACTATGAGTTTATGATTCAAACAAGAAAAACACTACAATGGATAAAACAAACAAGATCTTTATTGTATCTCTTGATACAATGTCAATTACAGAAGAGCATAATGGCTTATATATCAACCATGCTCTGTACAAAAGGGGTTTTATGCATCTGCAAAAAGTATCAACCCATGTAAACCTGTGTAAACTGTCAGCACAGCTATTTGTAAATTTCCTGCATGTCAAAGGACCATTTTACCTTGTGATTCAGTAGATTGTAAGACTGAAAGGATTTCATGGATCCATAATAATGTGATGACTTACTCTTTATAATGCATCATGGAGATGCTTTAAACCCCCTTTTGCCACAGCATGGCTCATATATAACAACACAAATATAATACTGTACTATATCACACAAATAGTACAGGGCTATCCTCAAGTCCCTATAAATTATTGAGGAGTATAAAGGCTTCCATACCATGTATACAGCGACACAAATAAAATAATCGGCTATACCACACAACTGATACTGGGCTATTCTCAAGTCCCTATCAATTACAGAAGAGCATAAGGGCTTCCATACCATAATACCATATATACAGCAACACAAATACAACTCTGCTTTACTACACCACTAATACAGGGCTATCCTCAAGTCCCTATCAATTACAGAAGAGCATAAAGGCTTCCATACCATATATACAGCAACACAAATACAACTCTGCTTTACCACATCACTAATACAGGGCTATCCTCAAGTCCCTATCAATTACAGAGGAGCATAATGGCTTCCATACCATACATATGACAACAACAAGAGGGCCATGATGGCCCTGAAGTCACTCACCTGAGCCTTTTGATCAAACATGACCCATTTTCAATCTCTTCCGAGATACAGACAAACATTCTGACAAACACTCATTAGTACTGGACTTACAAACATAGCCTCTAGAGTGTACACAAGCTTTTTCTAGAATTTTTGTCTCTGTGGCCTACTTTTAGGCTCAATATTACCTATTTTCAAACGTGTAGAAATTATCCAGACAAACATTCTGACCACCTTTCATGAGTATTTTAGAGAAAATGTGGCCTGTAGGGTGTACAGAAGGTTTTTTCCGAGATTTGACCTCGTGACCTAGTTTTTACCCAACATGACCCATTTTCATAATAGTCTAAGTCATTATCAAGACAAACATTCTGACCAAATTTCAAGATTATTGGACTGTACATGTAGCCTCGAGAGCATACACAAGGCTTTTCAAAGATTAAACCTGGTGACCTAGTTTTTTAACCCAAGTGACCCATTTTCAAACTCATGCAAGATAACATCTACACAAACATTCTGACCAAGTTTCAAGAGTATTGGACTGAAAATGTAACCTCTAGTGCGTACACAAGGTTTTTCAAAGATTTGACCCAGTGACCTAGTTTTTGACCTAATATGACCCATTTTCAAACTCGTCCTAGATATCAAGACAAACATTCTGACAAACTTTCAAGAGCATTGGACTGAAAATGTGGCCTATAAGGCGTACATAAGGTTTTTCTAAGATTTGACCCAGTGACCTAGTTTTTGACCTGACCTGACCCATTTTCGAACTCTTCCCAGATATCATCAAGACAAAGATTCTGACAAACTTTCAAGAGCATTAGACTGAAAATGTGGCCTCTAGAGCGTACACAAGGTTTTTCTAAGATTTGACCCAGTGACCTAGTTTTTTACCCGACCTGACCCATTTTCGAACTCGTTCAAGATATCATCAAGACAAAGATTCTGACACACTTTCAAGAGCATTGGACTGAAAATGTGGCCTCTAGAGCGTACACAAGGTTTTTCTAAGATCTGACCTAGTAACCTAGTTTTTGACCCAACCTGACCCATTTCCGAACTCATTTAAGATATTATCAAGACAAACATTTTGACCAAGTTTCATGAGCATCAGACTGAAAACGTGGTCTCTAGAGCATACACAAGGTAAAAGTTGATGACGGACAACGCATGACGGACACAGCACGATCACATAAGCTCATGGTGAGCTAAAAATGTGATGATCTCCTATACCACACACCTAGTACAGGACTATTTTCAAGTCCCTATCAATTACAGAAGAGCATAATAGCTTCCATACCATATATACAACAACACATACAATAATCTCCTATAGGCCTTTCCGGAAACTAGGTAGCCTCCCCTTGAGTACTCTTCGATTACGCATGCGCACAAGCGCAACTTCTACTTCCGAGGACTACACAAGCACGGAAGCAATATATGGAAGTAGAGACTAAGAATGAACTTACCCTCTGTAACTTGTGTTAAATTTCAAATCTATCCACAAATAAGCAACTTAACGGTGAATTGAGATCAAAAACAGTTAAGAAGAGTCTGTTTAATCCTTTACCAAACAATCCCCGGGCTTTAACGACCCCGAGGAAGATGGTTTTCGGAATTATAAGGGGAAAAGAAAAACTGCTGATGAACAAACTTTTCTCCCTTTCCCACAATGTTTCTACCTTTTCAAAGAAATAAAAATCCATAATTCGAGCAACATTACATCATTGTTGGTAAACGCATTCAGTTTACACTAGCTTAAAATTTTGTCGTTTGGTAAAGGGATAATGTGACACGTGCGCGTTATTTGTACGTTACGGCTCTTCGGTCGCCCCTGACCCCCGGCAGTGCTATACCGAGATCAAAGGAACACACCGAATTAACCCTTCACACATTTAAATGAAGAATAATTTTGACGTATGTCTTTTTAACTCAAAAAGATGATGGAATGTAAGTATTTTGTGAAGGGACACTGGAAGATTTAAAATTTGAACTAAAGCTACATCTGTTATGTTCATGACCTAAACTCTTACATAATAGTTATGATATTTGTCTGAAGGAACATGATAATTTTTTGAGATCAGGATTTTCTTGACAATTCAAGGTATGCATGTAGTGCTGTAATTTCGGTAAATGGACTGTTCCTGCCTCCTTAGAGACACTTATTAACCTTCTACCAACCAAGCAATCCGGAGTTTTAACGACCCTGGGAAAGAAGGCGTCTTGAAAAATATTTGAAAAGGAGGAAATGCTTGTAACCAGCATTTCCTCATTCTCCGCAATATTTTCCACTTTTTCAAAGGCAATTACCACCATTTGATCCACGTTTAACCAGTCAGCTTCGAATGCTTAGGATTTGGACTTGTCCAAAGTTTTGATGTTTACCGAACCCGGTAGCTAAGTCGGTAACGTATATGGTTTGAAACACTGGGATCATTAATTCGATTTATTTATATAAAATGTTGAAAGTGATAATATTTTGTAATCAAAAAAAGAGAAATGGATAGTCCGTTTATTTAAATTTAAAACCCCATATAGTTTGAATTTATTAAAAAAAAAATCCATAACCCCCCACCCCCCCAAAAAATCAAAATGTCTAAATGCTTTTTTGTCATCCTCCTGTTTGAACTACCAAATATATGACTTTTACAACAAGGGCAATTCAAATTTCAAATCTTCCATTCCTCCTCCAAAAAAAAAGTAATTCCAGATTCATTATGAATGGCGAAATATTTTCCGTAATTGCTTTCGTTGAGAAGCTGGTAAAGGGTTAGCTGGGTGTTCTTTGATCTCGGTATTTCACGGACAAAGTGGGTGATCTACAGAAGCATTTCGGCACACATGCTAGGCGCAGATTAACACAGACATGTCATATTAAAGTCTCGTTCCTTCTCAATCTTATGTTGATCATTTGTAAATATAGGATTTGGAATTATTAAAAAAATGTTACAGAGGGTAAGTCCATTTTAAATTCGACGCCAAATGATGTATGTTTCCTGTCCGAACACATTCTGTTTTCATATGCAATGTTATAGGTCACTGTTTTAATTGCATGTCGGAATTCATTTTTTTTTTTGTATTTTCTTTTTTAATTTCTTGTCCTATAAAACCAGGGATCGTATATTTTATGATCCATGGTAAAACCAAGGAAGTCTGCGAAAAATCTGTTATTTCTATCGCGGGGCTTCGTTTTGGTCAGTAATAACATTTTTTGTGTCTTTCAAAAGTGATAGTTGATGCAACTACCGACAATGCAGATTTTTTGGCATATAAATGACGCTATCTTAACTGCAACAAGTTTAGGCGTCTTTTTCACCATTGTCCGAGAAATTCAACAGAATTTAATTGAACAAATCCGTTATGTTTGCCAACAGAGTGTGGTACAGAGCTGCAGGTCAGACATGTTACTTATCTTCGAGTGATAATTTCTAGGAGCGAGGTATTGCGATTTTGGAAAGTTAACTGGATGACGAAAATCACGATTTTTTTTTGTTCGGCCTTTGTTATCACAGGGACTCGGCACATGGTAATTTGTGTTTAAAGACAACATTTCGATAAAAAATCCGAATATCTGTATACAAATATTTATATACAGATAGATCTATTCGGATTTTTTATCGAAATGTTCTCTTTAAGCACAAAGTAGCACAATCATCATGTGCCGAGCCACTATGGTTGTTATGATCATAGTCCCCGGAAATGGGGATTTCCACAAGGGAGATAATCTTCGAAGGGAAGTAACCGAGTTTCCGTAAAGGCCTATTACCACACAACTAATACAGGGCTATTCTCAAGTCCCTATCAATTACAGAGAGCATAATGGCTTCCGTATCATATATATATACAGCAACACAAATACAATACTCTCCTATACCATACAACTAGTACATGGCTGTTTTCAAGTCCCTATCAATTACAGAAGAGCATAATGGCCTTCATACTGTATAAACAACACAAATACAATACTGTATTATACACAACTAATACAGGGCTATCCTCAAGTCCTATGACACTTTTAGTATTTACTCAAAGACAAAATTTTACGCAGGTCCAAATCCAAAGAATAAGTAGCTTATTAACAATAAGTTTAAGGTTGCTGCAATAGCGGAAATTGTCTTTGAAAGGACAGAAAACACTGAGCAAAAGGAGAAAATGCTTGTCATCAGCATTTTCTCCTGTTCTCTCAATGTTTCCAAAAGACTTCTTCCTCAAAGTCGTTAAAACACAGGATAGTTTTGGTAAAGGTAAACTCTTTCAAAAACAACACAATTTTTGACTCTAACATTTCTGATGTCCACTATATCTGTAAACAACAAATTCAAAGGGGCTAAAATGATTGAAACTGTTTTCTACATGACAATTTGTGCAAAAAGTAACTTCTCCCTCTGCCACAATTGTTTGGAAACAAACTTTTGTCACCTGCAGATATACCACTTGTATACACAGTTAACTCTTTCACTACTGAATAAATAAAATGCATTTTCTCAAAAGGATGAAAATACATTTCCTCTGGAAGATCAAGAGAAACTTCTGTCATAATCTAGAATACACCAGTGTACAGCGTAGGTCTGAGATCTTGATCAACACTATCCACAAAAGCTTTTGCTGTCGTCTATGATGTGGAAAGAGTTAAAGGAAAGCTACCATAATGAGCATTTTCTCCTTTTGTGACATTTTCACATGAATTCATGGATTCAATCGTTTACCACAAAATCATCTGTTTTAATGACCCTGAGGCAAAAAACCTTTAGAAAACATTGTGGGAAAGGAGAACATGCTGTTAACCTGCATTTTCTCCTTTTCCCCCCAATGTTTTCAGCTCTTTATAAGACAAATCCCATCATTTTATCTATATTTAATTTGTTGTCTGAAAATGCTTTCTATATGAATAAGTCTACAATTTTGTAGTCAGGTAAAGAGTTAAACCTTTACCACACAATGACGCCTTTTGACGCCCCTAAAAAAGAGGCCTTTTGAAAACATTGTGGGAAAAGGAGAAAATGCTGGTAACCAGCATTTTCTCCTTTTCCCACAAAGTTTTCTACCCTATCAAAGAAAAGTTGCGTCATGTGAGCCACTATGAAATTGTCGTCTGCAAATGCTTTCAATTTGGATAGGTCTTAAATTTTGCCGTGTGGTAATGGGTTAATCATATATGCTGATAATGCATAGTTTACAACAATATTTTCAAAGTTTCCAGAGTTTTATACTTACTGGCATTTTAAGTGATTAACCCCTTACCCCACAATCCTGAGTTTTAATGACCTTACAGTAGAGGGCTTTTGAAAACATTGTGGGAAAAGGGAAGTTATTTACCTGCATTTTCTCCTTTTACCCCAATGTCTACAAATGCCTTAATGTCCTTAAAACTCTTTTTTTGTGCATATTGTACTACTGATACAAATTACAATTGCTATTCAGAAAAAAAATTAATCAAATTTTATGGCTACATAAATAGCTGATTCACTGAGTTGCTTTAACTTTGGACTTCACTTTTGACTTTTTGTCTCTTTTCTTCAATCCATCCATATTTCCTTTCAGCAAGTTCCCATATGCCTGTAAAGATAAAACATGAGCTTTGTTACTTTTGACATTTTATAAGTTACCTATTTCAACTCTTTGCCACACAATCCAGAGTTTTCACGACCTTGAAGAAGAAAGCTTTTGAAAACAGGATTTTCTCCTTTCCCCCACAGTGTTTTCTATCACATCAAAGACATATTATCTTTTAGCAAGATTCCATTTGTTGTCTGCAAATGCTTTCAACTTGGTCCGGTCCAAACTTTTGTTGTTTGGTAAAGAGTTACAGCAATACCAAAGTAACGTGTAATCAATATACCTTCTAGTACAAGGCAGACAGTTAACCATTTACCATATAATCCTGAGTTTAAACAACCCTGTGAAAAGCTTCATTTGAAAACATTTTGTGAACTAGAACTTGTTTTTCTACAAAAAAACAGATGTCTCCCCCCTTTTTGATGTCGGAAGGATTGATATGTGACCAAGGCAATTTCTAACTGAAATAATGGTCATTTTTCTTCGACGGTTGACTGATAACCAGCATTTTCTCATTTTCCAAAAATGATTTCTAGCCTTTCCCAGACGAATTCCATTACTTGACCCATTTATAATTTGCCACTGGCAAATGCTTTCAATTTGGACAAGTCTAAAATTTTGTTGTTAGGTAAAGAGTTGTCTGAAACACTTAACCCTTTACCATACGACAAAGTTTTATACTTGTCTAAACCCAAAGCATTTGCAGACGACAAAGGATGCTCATTTTGTGGAAGTTGTCTTTTATAGGGTATAAAACATTGTGGAAAAAGGAGAAAATGCTGGCTACCAGCATTTTCTCCTTTTCCCACAATGTTTTCAAAGGCTGTCTTCATCAGGGTCATTGAAACTCTTTACTGTGTGGTAAAGGGTTAAGTAAAATACTTGACTTACCATTTGGAATTTGTTTACATCTTTTTGACTAACTACAGTTGACAGTTTCTTGTTTCCCACTGAAGCCCTGATCAGACATTTGTATTCTGTTGGCTGTGGCAAGGTACCAGTCTTTGGCTTTGGTTTCGTTCTGCCGTCATCTGAAAAACAAGATATTCTTCTTACGAACATGAAAGTTCACAACAAATGCCTCGCTAAAATACAAACCGCACCTGGTGAAATTCAAACCCCTGCAGAAGAGATCTTCTTATATTGACGTTTAAAACGCTAACCACTGACCAAAAGAGAACTCTCCCTAACGCAGTTGTTAGGTATTGATTTTATACGGGAAAGCTATGCAGTATGGATGGAGTGATCTCCCGTAACATTATTTTAATGAGCCATTCTCTGAGAAAAGAGGGCTTCATGCATCTACCAAAAAAATCAAGTCAGGTTAGCCTGCGCAGTCATTTTCTGACTATACTGCCATCTGCGAATGACTACTCTAGTCTTGCACACAACTTATTTAACTCTTCACCAAACCATAAAATTGTAGACTGGTCCAAATGAAAGCATTTGCAGACGACAAATTAAGTAATGCTCAAATGGTGAAATTTATCTTTGATAGGATAGAAAAACAATATGGAAAAAGGAGAAAATGCTGGTACTGGCATTTTAAATGATTAACCCCTTACCCCATAATCCTGAGTTTTAATGACCTTACAGTAGAGGGCTTTTGAACACATTGTGGGAAAAGGGAAGTTATTTACCAGCAGTTTCTCCTTTTCCCACAATGTTTTCAAAACCTTCTTTCCAAGGCCATAGACGTCAGGACTGTGTGCCAAAGAGTTAAACCCAGGATAACGTGGCATGATCCACTACATTACAATAATTAGCATGACACACTGAAATTACATGTATCTCAATATGACGTCACTTTTCAAATTTAAGACTCCACTGCTGCCTGCTGATGACTACTTTTGTCTTCACAGACCATTATGTAAACATTTTTGCAAAAAATAATGAACTGCATGTGATGACTAATATCTCTTTTACAATAGCCATGTTCTCATGCAGTTGAGTTTTGTAACATGTACATGTTTTCACAAATTTTCAATTACAAACATGCCCTCACAATGTCTGTTTACATTAATTATCAAGATTTATAGCTTAAATTAACAAAATTGAATATTGCGAATATTCAGTAATTATAAACTTATTCCAACTTACATCTTTTCATAGTCAGTAAGACTGTTCCTGAATTTCTTGATTTTTGAAACATTTTTGTGAGTTCCGTCAAAAACTGAAACAAAAAATACAAGAATTAGAACTTGTTTTTCTACAAAAAAACAGATGTCTCCCCACTTTTTGATGTTGGAAGGATTGATATGTGACCAAGGCAATTTCTAACTGAAATAATGGTCATTTTTCTTCGACGGTTTTCAAGTTATAGAGTGGACACAAAATTGTACGTAAAATTAGTAAGGAAAATAAAAGGAAATAACTCGAAAAATATACAAGCCAGAGTTATGGTTCTAGTGCATGACACTTCATCTCACGGTGCTTTACAAACGTGTGAATTTTTATCAAAATATCTTGAAAGGTTTTCGAGTTACAGAGCGGACACAATTTGTGACGGAAAATAATCAAAGGGATATAACTCGAAAAATATACAAGCCAGAGTTATGGTTCTTGTGCATGACACTTCGTCTCATGGTGTTTACAAATGTGTGAAATTTTATCAAAATATCTTAAAAGGTTTTCGAGTTATAGAGCGGACACGATTTGTGACAGAAAATAATCAAAGGGAAATAACTCGAAAAATATACAAGCCAGAGTTATGGTTCTTGTGCATGACACTTCGTCTCATGGTGTTTTACAAATGTGTTAAGTTTTATCAAAATATCTTAAAAGGTTTTCGAGTTATAGAGCGGACATGATTTGTAATGGACAGACAGACGGACGGACAGTCAGACGGACAGACGCACGGGGGAAAACAATGTGTGTCCCGACCCTGACGGGGGGAGACATAATGAATAAAAGGCCTATAAAAGAAAAGTAAGCCAAGCAAAAGTAAAATAACACTTTACTATCAACCGTTTAGTTTACATATTTATTTTAAATCTATTGAGAACCAAGTTCTTATAACTTATACTAATCTCTCTCAATTATGCCTCCTTTTCCACAAACCAGATTTATATTTTAATACATTTAAGAACATTAGGCCTATCAAAAAAAAAAAATCTGGGGTTTGAGTTTCCTGACCCCACCTAGAAAATGCTGCCGACCTTAAACTTTTTAAGCTACAATTGGAAAAAAAATCTGTGGTGTGATTACAGTACACGGTTCATGTAAAAAATTCTGGAAAAAAAATCCCTACCTATCCTGGCTACCTACAGCATCTCGGACCAAAACCCTACTCAGAGATATTTTTTGTTAGGCCTTAAATAGGCCAATTAGATTGTCCTATTTTTTGTATAACTTTTGCACTAGCAAACCTGCATGTTAACATGATGGCATAGGAACGTTTGAGTTAAAAGTTACATTTACAACCAATGTTTTTGTGACATAAGTCAAGTAATTTGGACTACTGTAGTCAGTGTTCTGCCAAGGATTTTAAAAAGTGGAGACAAATGTCTCACTCATCGAGTAAAGTTTGAGACTTTTTTAAAAATATGGGGACAAAATTTCGTATGCATTAAAATGGTTTAGAAATAAGAAATTGAAATTAGTTCCCCAATACCCATACGTGTTAATTGCTATGTTCTCTTTCACTAGCCAAAATGTGGATTTAAATGCAACTCACACGGCTGATTATTTCTCATTGCGACTTTTCTTAAAATCCCCCAGAAAAGACTCGGCCATGGCGGCTGATCTATGATAGATGTTCTCTGCACGTCGTACATAAGAGTAGTAGTTCTGAAGTTACTTTTTTTCTTCAGTAAATGCGTACTTTTGTTGTTTTTTTTTTTAAACACATTTTACAACCCATGAAGTTCCGGTCGCGATCATATTCTTTTAAATATTAAGAACTGTCGTACAGGTAATTTTTACTATCTTCCAACGACGTTGATTAAGTGGGAGGGGTACTGGGCATCAGAACATTATCAGACTTTGAGCTCTGATTGTTGGTGTGCTTTAGCTAACCAGAGAAGCTTAGGATAATACCTGGCTTTTTTGCCGTGGCGACGAAACCATTTTCCCAATGAGATTGCAGAAGATACTACATCATGACAGTAAAGTACACGATCAATACTTGGTTGATGTTTTCGGTATGCGTCAAATCAAATTTCATTTTGCATATACACACCTTCGGCGCCCATGAAAAACACTAAATTGTAGTAGTTACGCGACTGATTCCACGATTTTTGATATGCGACAGGAATCGCCTTTTACAGATTTTTTCTGCGAAATTTTGAATTTTTAAACGAGAAAATTGCATATACGTGGCCTCGGCAGAACACTGGGAGTACACCGATTGAAAGTTTAATTAACATGGTACTTATGTCGTTGTTAAAGCAGCATGAAGATTCACGTGATACCTGGCTTCATTTTGTATCTCATGTATAAAACCATATCCTACAAAGGGTACAATTTTAACCCTTGAAGTGCCTTTCACAACTATAGTTGCTTTTGCAACCAGTATAGATCAAGATTAGACTGAACAAAATGTGCAGTCTGATCTTTGATCTACACTGTCCACTTTGCTTAAACAATACAGCTAAAAGCAACTATCAAATTTGCAATTATTTGGGTCTTATTTCTAGGCCAAATATATCCGTAGGGTTAATTCATTACCAAACAAAACAAACTTAAGACTGATCCAAATTCAAAGCATTAATTTGCAGGAAACACATTAAATGTTCTTCAAATGGTGGAGTTTGTATCTGAAAGGGTTGAAAACATTGTGGAAAAAGGGAGAAAGTGCCAATTACCAGCTTTTTCTAATTTTTCCATGTTGTTTTCAAGACCAGTTGATAGAGGATAAAACAGTCCAAACAGCTGAAGCAGTAGGCTGTAGGACTTGTTAACGTCAAATCTCATGCTATCAAAGGGTGTGGGTTTGAGCACCACGACTGGCCATCTGAAATTACTCAGTCTTTTGGACGAGACATTAAATCGAGGTTCTACGTGACGGTGCTATACACCAAGCTTGAGAAAGAATCAGGTGTAACTAGGGATGGGTTTCATCTTGTATCTTTAACTTTCCCCCATATCATAACTAAAAGCCTTCTGGGGGCATTGCCCATATGGGCTACCGGTGTCTATGATGAATAAACTAAGATTTAAACAATAAATGCTCAGAAATTAAAGTAAAGAGTTACGGAAACGCAACATTGGCTGTGAAAAACATTACGGTAAAAACAACATTTAAATTACCTTGTAACCGAAACCTTGGATCCATTTACTATATAAGACTTATTGTCATATTTACCAGGGATCGTATATACACAGGGATAGGCAACGCAACTGGAGTTAAGACCAATTATCGATTTTTCACTGACTTACCTGTACGGCGTCCAATAATCCGTTGTCGTTCCTTGCGAGTTATTATCTTCCTTTCAGATAATATAATTCCTTGCCGATTCTGACAATTTTTATATCCGCCAAAGAAATGCGTTTCAATGTTTATGTCAATGTTTTTCTATTATTGTTTTTTTTCAGTTAAAGTGTTATTTTTTTTATCTGGAAAATTTAAAGAGTCGACTAATTGGGCGTTTCAGATATACAGGTCATGTCAGTCTTGATTTCACACGAAGTGTAAATTGTGAATGGAGATCAAAACGGCCCGGTGCCAAAACGACCCATTACCGAAACAACCCTCTTTTTCGTAGTAACTTAAAAGTATTTTAATATTTCTGCAGTGGATATCTATTGCAAACAATTCGGGAAAAGCACACATCGCCTGTTGAAGTATTAAATCCGCCTAACGTTTCTGAAGTGGGCTGCTTTTGTCCACTCCCTGTATTTGACATGATCACAAGTGGGATATATCAAGTTGTGTATCTGTCATGACACATCTACTGTCAGTAGTGCCCTCTTCTGTTTATAGACAATACGTATCATTGAAATTAAATATTTATTTTCTGATTTTCTTCTCCAAATGTTTCAATTTGGTCAGGTCAAAAGCTTCTCATGTTATCAGGAGTGACAAACATTTCACTTGTATGTAGTACAATGTATTGGGCCGGTAAACACAGAGATCTGTTAATAGTTATATACCCATTTTTCAATAGCAAGCTACACAAAGGGCATATAGAACCAGAAAATTGCCTTCACTGCCCATTTAAATGGACCTTCCAGTACATTTTCAGTGCAGCTTGCAGCTACTCTTAAATCACTGTCTTTGACAGAAAAAAAGGAGAATTTCCTGCAAAATGGAAAGAATTAAAGAACTTCTGAAAAAGTAGGCTGGTGAAGTGTGAGGACCTGTCTGCAACTCTGTTCCTACTTTTATACATTGGAATCTATTACATACACCAGTGGCCTTCACAATTGCATCATTTCGAATTAACCTGTGTACCTTACAACCTTGTGTGTTTGATGACTTCGGAATATTTAAAGCTTTTTGAAAATATTGTGGGAAAAGAACAAAATGCTAGCCTAGCACATGTACCTGGTTTCAGCATTTTTATCCGCAATGTTCAATACCATGCAAAAAAAATCCAATCGTTTGAATCTACTTTCAGTTGTCGTTTGCTAATACTTTCAATTGGGGATTCCAAAGGCCCCCCCAAAAATTGTTCTTTGGTAAAAAATAGTAGCATAATTATTAGATAAAAAAAAAAGACAAATCTGCAATTATCCCTTTGCCACACAACCCCGAGTTCTGATGACCAAGAGAAAGAAGCCTTTTGGAAACATTGCAGGAAAAGGAGAAAACGCTGGTTACCAACATTCTCTCCTTTTCCCCAAATGCTTTCAATTATACCATTGACAAATTCCATAATTTGAGTCGCATTTCAATTGTTGTCTGTAAATGCTCTCACTTCGTGCAAGTCTACTTCTGTGTTGTTTCAAAAAGAGTTAACAGTGTGGCAAAGTAAAAGTTGCTTTTGACAAGCAATCTTTCCTTCTTTAATAATGGTTTTTAGCTCCACTGGCCGAAGGCCAGCGGGCTTATGTCATGGCCTGTTGTCCGTCGTGCGTCCGTCCGTGCGTCCGTCCGTCCGTGCGTTAACTTTTTTTTTAAAACGTCTTCTTCTCTGAAACTACCCATCCAATTTTGATGAAACTTCACAGAAATGATCCTGCCATGGTCCTCTTCAGAATTTCTTGAAAGAATTTAATTCCTTCAAAAACTCTGGTTGCCATGGCAACAAAACTGAAAAATTTTGAAAATCTTTGAAAATCTTCTTGTCTGAAACCGTAAGGCCTAGGGCTACCAAATTTGGCATGTAGCTTTATCTAGTGGACCTCTACCAAGTTTCTTTAATTTATAGCCCTGGGGTCAAAATTGGCCCCGCCCCGGGGGTTACAAGTTATACATGGGCTTATTTAGGGAGAACTTTAAAATTCCTCTTCTACCTAGCCATAGGGCCTAGAGCTACCAAATTTGGCATGTAGCTTTATCTAGTGGACCTCTGCCAAGATTGTTCAAATTATAGCCCTGGGGTCAAATTAGGCCCTGCCCGGGGGTAACAAGTTTTACATGGGCTTATATAACAAGTTTTACATGGGCTTATATAGGGAGAACTTTAAAATTCTTCTTTGACCTAGCCATGGGGCCTAGGGCGACCAAATTTGGCATGTAGCTTTATCTAGTGGACCTGTACCAAGGGTGTCCAAATTATAGCCGAGGGTCAAATTTGACTTCGCTCCGGGGGGTAACATGTTTTACATGGGCGGGCTTATATAGGAAAATCTTTCGCATCTAGCTATAAGGGCTAGGGCTATCAAATTTTGCATTTAGCTTTATCTAGGGGGTCTCTATCAAGGGTGCCCAAATTATAGCCCAGGGGGTCAAATGTAGCCCCACCCCAGGGGGTCACAAGTTCTACATGGTCTTATATAAGGAAACTTTAATAATCTACTTGTACATAGCCATATTTAGGCCTAGGGCTACCAAATTTTGCATGTAACTTTATATAATGGGCCTCTACCAAGAGGGCCCAAATTTTAACTTTGGGGGTCAAGTTTGACTCCACACCAGGGGTCACAAGTTTTACATTGGCTTTTATAGTGAAAACTTGATAAACCTGTGTCATGGATCACATATTTTACAGGGCCTTTTATTCAGCAAACTTGTTTTACATGACTTTTTATTGGGCAAGATTAAAAAATCTTTTTGTTTATAACCACACATTCTAGTTTCATATTGTAGGTCTGGGGTCAAAATTGCCTTCATTCCAGGGATCGCAAGTTTAACATGAGCTTCAAAATATTGTCACTTCAATTTAAACATTAATCAAGGGAAATAACTCTTTTTATGAAAGATAAAGTTCGTTACTATTTACCTCCCTTGATTATCAAGCTGCAGTGATACATGATTGGTGCTAGACAAGTTTTTTAGCTCCACTGGCCGAAGGCCAGCAGGCTTATGTTATGGTCCGTTGTCCGTTGTGCGTCCATCCGTATGTTAACTTTTTAGCTCACTTGAGCACAACGTGCTCAAGGGGAGCTTTTAGGATCACCTGGTGTCCGTCGTGCGTCGTGTGTCGTCAACAATTCTTTAAACATCAACTCCTCCTAAACCACTGGGCGGATTTGGACCAAACTTGGCTGGAATGGTCCTTGGAAGGTCCTCTTTAAAAACTGTTCACAGAATTTGATTCCATCAAAAACTGTGGTTGCCATTGCAACCAAATGGAATTTTTTAGGGAATTCTTTAAAAATCTTCTCCTCTGAAACCACAGGTCAGATTTTGAAATAATTTCACAGATATGCTCCTTGGGTGACCCTTTTTAAAAATTGTTCGGTAAAATTTTGATCCGTCAAAAAACGTGGCTCTGGTGAATGGGGGCTTCTTGCACTATACAGAAATGAAGGAATTCTTTAAAAATCTTCTCCTCTGAAACAGCAGGTCAGATTTTGAAATAATTTCACAGGATTGTTGCTTGGGTGACCTTTTTCAAAAATTGTTCGTAAAATTTTGATCCGTCAAAAAATGTGGCTCTGGTGAATGGGGGCTACTTGCACTATATGGAAATTTAGAAATTCTTAAAAATTCTTCTTCTCTGAAACGACTGGTCAGAATTTTACTTAATAGCCAGTGGAGCGATACAGGGCCATCATGGCCCTCTTGTTTATTCTGTGTCAGAGAACTTAAGGTTATCTAATAACTTTGAAAGCTTTGATTTTGGACCAATTTGAAAACAGTATAAGTTGTGTAGGACTTTGTACAAATTTGACTTTTCGCTCCTCATACAGTGGACAGCATTGGAAAACATTTGTAAAGGACCAGTTGCAGCCAGTGATCAATTCTTTTCAAAATGATTTCTGTGCTATTAAAAATACTATGTTTTTGCCTTTCCTTCAAATGTTTTTCATTTTTTAAATTTTCAAAAAAATTCACACTGTACACAGAAAGTTTATGTTGAAATTGATATTTTAAAATTTCTCACTAAAAACATCAAGGCAGCCATGAATATTGAGCTACATGTGTGTTACAAAATTAAATGGTGCTGAAAAATGTGTTCCTTTAGCAAGTTTTAACTTAATGCCTAATAAATTTGATTTTACATAAATCCACTGTAGAAATCTTTGGAAAACAGTATGACACAAGGACCAATCTTTTTGCGATAAAATGTAACATGCAAATGGTTTGTTGCTTCCGCAAATGCTTTTTTCATTGAATGTAGACTTTTACCTCCTAAAACTTTTTCACTGTGGCAAGTTGCAGTTAATGATGATGGTAAAAGTATTGTGTATATGAGATATTATTGGTATATTAAACTATCATTATAATCATGGTGTATGTGAAATGTGTCACTTGTGTCTTTGCTGAGAAAATGAGAACATGCTTGCCAACATTTTCTTCTTTTCCCACAATGTTTTCAGATGTGTAAATATTTCCCATGGTAGTGAAAACTTGGGATTCAGGAATACTGGCATCTGTCACAGATTATTAGATAACTCCTTACCACAAGTGGCTTATAAGACTGTAGATACTGAATGTACTGTGTTGTTTGAAGAAACCAAAAGCATGTCAAATTTAATACATGTACTTTTAGTGTTTTATGACAATAGTGTGAGTAGTGGAAAACCAACATCATGAATCTCAGAGAATTTTGCACAACACAGATACATACTTCTCTCCCTCAAAAAATATGTTGATGAGGAAAAGCAACACGCAGCTTGTGCAGACAGTTGTGCAAATTCAAAAAACAAATAGATAAGTATAATGGCTGCTATGATACAACTAAAATGTTGTGAAACATTGCAAATTGAGCAAGGTTCCATCCTTAACTTTTTGCCAGATTACAAAATTTTGGACATGTCTAATTTGAAAGCATTTGCAGACGACAAATGAAATGCAACTGAAATGAGGAGACTTGTTTTTCCTGGGGAAATGAGAAAATGTGACATGTACTTACCGGTAGTTTCTTCTTTGTTCACAATGTTTTCGGAAGTATGGATATTCCCCAGGTTAGTGAAAACTTAGGATTCAGGAATACTAGCATTTGTCACAGATAATTAAATAACTCCATACTTCTAGTGGCTTATTGAGCTATACATACTAAATATACTTTGGTGGTAGAAGAAGCTCACAGCTTTCATATTCAAATACATTAATTTCACTTTAGCATTTTTCTTGCAGGTTTGTACAGTTCACAGCTGATTTGGTCTTTAATATTCTAAGTTTTCAAGCCCAGCTTCAGTTTTATACTAGCGCACTTTATGCAGAATTACAAAACCATCTTCAATGTCATTCTTCTGTTCACAGGATGCATCACAACAGTTATGTTGACAGCTCTTGTAACCATGTTTTGAAGTGTTTGTGCTCTCACAATACATATCTGGAAAAAAAATATAGAACCAACTGAATTTCAAATTTCTCCTTTTTACAAAACGTAACATTTTAATTCTTTAGTTACGTTGCAAAATATGGTTTTATTTTCACATGGTTAGACTATAATGGAATTTGTTCAGGATATGGCCAACTATCAGAGATCCAATCATTTTTGACTAATGTGCGGTACTGCGCTTCCACCTTTACTGAAATAACCTCTTTCTAGGTTGCCATCTTGCAATTACGACCGAAAATAGCCAAGTTTTTGAGCCCACAGTTATCCAGCCTTGGCATCGAAAATCACTAGATTTGATTTAAAAACAAAAAGAAATACTTACTGCTTATAAATATGTCAAAATCTGAACAAATTTATTTCTAAAAATAAATTGAGAATGCTACAACTATCACTAGGGTCCCGCCAAATTCACCACATTGGTCCGCCATTTTGTGATGAAATACCGAAAATAGCCCAGTTTTGAGCCCATAATTATCTAACTTAAGAACCGAAAATCAGCACAAAATTAGCTTTAATACAAGGAGATGTATTCTATCTCGTGATTTTTACCAACATGTTGCTATTTGGACGCTACTTTATGTACTTAAAAAGTACTTTTGCACGTCACTAAATCCTCCTGCCGAACATCCCCTACGGGGCAAACATGATTAGGTCATGATTTTTTAACGCCAAAATAAGCATATAAAACAAAATCTCCGAAAAAATTGATGTTACATATATTCTAAGCATGTAAATATTCGGAAACTTACCTGTTGAGAAGGACGTATGGGATAACCAAGCAAAACGTTGATTAAAACAGTGACTGTCGTATGCCTAAATTTAAGATGGCCACCGTTTTTTCCTTTGCGGTCAATTCGAAAGAAGACAGTGAATAACCGGAAGTTATACCGCGTTTCCTATCCCTGTATATAAGATCCCTGTATTTACTGAACGTGTCAAAAGATTCCTCCATCCGAAATAATATTTACCCGAATATAGTGTCTTTTAACGGTCCCGATTTAACAGCTGCGAAAAAGTAATCCAAATAAAAACAAGAGACCATATACTATGTTGAAATATTATAATTAGTTGAGATAGTCTATAGAGCTAATTTTTTTAACCATTACCGAATCGTTTTCAAGAAGCATGTTTTCGTGTTTCCAGACGGCTTTCAGTCCTCTTCAGACGTGGAGAAAATGAAAATGTTACGGAATGAGCCGAGCTAAGACGAGTACCATTCATTTCTCAATCGGTCCATACACTAAACCATTCGGCATACCTCGGGTGATGGGGAGCCATCTGTTCTGTTCGTTGAAAATTCCTCCGTTGATTTTGCGGAGCACCCCAGAAATCTTGGGTAAAAGGTAAAAATATCCAATATCAGCGACACACTATATTTACACAATATGCCTAGTAAAACAGGCCACTTTCAGCTCCTTATTCAGTAATGTACAATCACAAAATTTCTTTATATTTACGCATACAGGATCATATATTCTTCTTCTCCCTTATATGTAGTACTTAACAGTTCCTAGACTTTTCTATTACATGAGTTTATTTGTTTATTATCAAGAATTTTTGAACGTTTTAAAGTGAATGTCAAAAATGTATTTTCTAGTATGATACTCAAGGACTTCTATAATTTTACTCTCAATAACTAGATGGTCACATTAATCGGGATGAGTGCAGTCCAGACACAGCTGCGTAAATATTACAGGATCTAACGACTTGATTGTCTCAATATTTGTATTCAGGATGCCTGCTATCAAGCTTATAAATTTTATTCTTGTATCAGAAAGTGATTTACATTCTGATATGAAATGTTCTCTTGTTTCTGCATGCATTAGACAAAGTCCACAAGTTGGGTTGACCTCAAACTGGTTAAACTTAGAGCGATTTGACTGGAGGGTATACGTGCCAGTTAGAACTTTTGCTTTAACTTCTGCTCTTTGAATATCCTGGATGTTAGGTCTAACAGTAGCATATAATGGATGGATTTTTCCAACTTTTAATACTGAAGAATTGATATATTTCAGCGATGGTTTTTCGGAGATGTCATATTTCCAGTCACTCTCTACTTTACAGTGAATAGCTCCCCTTACCATGTTTTTCCAAGTTTCTTTTGTTGGAGTATTATTAATCAATTCATAGGTTGTGGGTAGCCTATATTCAATCAAAAGTCTCCGGCATACTGAAATCATGCTTTTTTCATCTATTTGCCTAACTGCAAGTTGTCTAATTACGACATCGTATTCTTTTGTCCCGGGTGAGGATAATATTGAAAAAAAGAGATTCAGTAACTTTTTGTGAATTATTGAGACTACAGGAGGGATCCCAAGAAGAGAAGTTACAGCAGTAGTAGCAGTGCGATCTGGGAGATGTTGTATCTGTCGAAGAATCTTGTTTTGGAAAACCTCCAGCATGTTTTCATCCTTTTTTGTTAAAAAAACAGTTTCAAGTCCATAGACAAATCTTGGAATAACGTATGTTGACCACAAGTGTGCTTTTACAGTTTGAGAAATTCCTGTTTTTCCATGACAGCCTGCTCCCATAAGTGAGTACACAGTTCTTCTTCCCTTATCAATGCAGTCCTATATATCCGTTTTCCATCATCTTTTCTTACTATACCAAGGTGGATTGTAGAGGCTGCCTGTTCAACAGTTTCTCCATCATCGGCCGAGTTGTGACGAGTGACACTAAACCGACGGCACATTCGTTAAATCTCGGATACTATTTATGGAATTCACCGAGATGTGACGAATGCAATCACTTCCTGAGCCGGTAAATTTAACGATGGAGAACATAACAGAAGACGAAGCAGCTTTATATGACAGACAAATTAGGTTGTGGGGCCTTGATGCCCAAAGAAGGTTTGAAATGTTATTATTATTATTTCACTGACAGTGTTCATTCACACAAAGTTCCATGATGATAACGTGCCATCTGGTATATCTAACCTGAATTCGGACAAGCGGTATTTCGGATAGGTCAATGTACGGACCAATCACATTTGAACTGTACCAATTTTCGAACCCAAATAGATATCCCTGTTTTCTTGCGAACTATGCAGCAAATACCGTCAACGGTCATGGTTTTTTGTGAACCAATTAACTAAAACTGCCTTGTCACTCTCAATTTACAATTAAACCGACAAAGGCAGTACAGCACTGTAAATGGAAAATTCACAATGGACTTAAGACGTACACTGTTGAGGTGCAACGGTTCACCGTGGTGCACCGAAAACTGAGTTCATGATGTCTCGGTTCGATCTCGATACATTTTTCATACTTTCGGTTCCATACGGAAGTGAGTTTAACCATACCTTTCCCACTTCTGGAAAGTGGTTTGGTGCAATTTGGTTAGAATTAACCAATGAAATCGAATGGCATTCATTTTTTACAAAATGGCTGAAGGTGATGAAAAAATTTGTCTTCGGGACCCCCTGGCAAGTTGCAAATCAAAAGTTTGGAATCATTTTTGCTTTAGGGACCCAAATTAAGATAAAGCTACTTGGCGCGTATGTTTTACTGACGTAAGCTGCAAAAATTGCAAATGGTAAAATAAAATTAATCATCATTTGCACAATTTCAGGATTTGCAATGTTTCCTTCATGGTCAAAATCTGTTTTGAAGTAAGTGTAACTATTATTTATGTACTATTTATAACAGTGTTCCCACTGAAATTTTTATTTGGGGGTTTTGTACCCCCTACAATTGAAAAATGGGGGTATAAGAAAAAAAATGGGGGTACAAATTCAAAAAAAGTAGTACAACTCTAAATTGTTTTCTTAAATGCCTCTTTCTCCACGAGAACTTGGACAGCCATTTGTTTTGGAACAGTTTTTTTGCTATCGGTTTCTGAATAACATTGCTTTCATCTGCGGCAGTATTATCCTCCTCAGTTTCTGTCGTTTCATTTGGCCTGACTTTCTTGCGGGAACCCAAATTCTGAAATCCGAAAGCTTCCAAAGTACAGCGTTTTTGAGCCATTCTCAATGTTAGTTTACAGACGAAAGACGATGACATCGACAAAACGCTTTTTCATAGACTGCGTTAACGAAAGGACAGCTGAATTATGGATATTTTTTGGAAACAAACGAGTCCCAGTCTGCAATTATTGATCACAACAATAAAGACCAAGTACCAGGGGTGTAAAATTCCACTCGTCCGCTCGTATTGACGAGTAACATTTGGCTTTGGGCAAGTAGAAAAAATGCCAAGCTCGTCCTGTCGGACGAGTACATTTTAAAACTATTGAATTCTAAATTTGTCAAGTAAAATTCAAATTACAGGTTATTTCACAGCGAACACAAAACGAAAGTAAAACTGAAATTCCAGAGCGTCTCTTCGATCACGATACAGGGTGTTTATGTTTCAGGGCTTTATCCAGGCATTTTGGGAAAAGGCCCCTGGCCAAATTGGGAAAAAAAATCATCGACAAATGTCATAATTGGGAAAATAATATTGACAAAACATATTAAGTTTGAAACACATTTAACCTTACAATATACTTAATACATGTAGATCTAAGGCATTTAATGTACTACTGAATCAATGCTGCTTCTTTTTTTCAAACTTCTTTCTTTTTTGATGGATGTGCACTCTTCTATATTCGTTATAGTAGTTCCAGTGGTCTTAGCTGTAAGACCCCCCCCCTTCCTATGTTAAGTAGGATTTTTAAATTCTCTTATAAAGATATCTGTTTTTTTCTGGTGAATGAACAGAGGAATTATTTCCTGTTTTATTTTCTATATGGTGTGTATGCAAGTCAGCTGATAGAAGTCATTATCAAGGCTCAGTAAGACAGAATGAAGAGCCTCTGACCGGTCGAGGTCTGTTTTGACATTTGTTTTGTCATGAGTTTTCGTGGTTTTTTTTTTCTATGACGATTAATCTTTGAAAACGATTTTTTGTGTGTTTTGACATAGAATCTATATGGAAATATTCATAAAGCGTCATTTTCTGTGGTAGACCTAATACAGTATTGAAAAAAACGCCTGTTAAAAATTAATTGTGGAGAGGAAACTTCACTCTAGATTTCTGCGTCATACGATTTTGTGCTTGTCGATAATCCCACAGCCATACCGATACCGGCTCTTTCATTAACATCTTGATTTTATGACCCATAACTGATGGCTTTATACGTCCGAGTATGAATTTGCTTATTTTTGATACAGAGTATCCATTTCGGCCGACGACAAGTTATGTTCACCAATTATACAGCCAATTCCAGTGCTAAGACAAAGACGAAGAACAACCGTTCGAAATTTGAGAGGGGGAAAAAAACTCATGGTCTAAATTAGGCCGGGTATTTTTCATAACTGGTTCCTGGTTCAGGACTATCAATTTAGGAGCTCGGTTCTTTATTTTTGCCTTACGAAACTTTGCTTCGCTGCAAAATATGAGGCAGTTGCCTAGAAGTTTACAAAAAAGTTTATCCAGTCTAAAACTTGAGCAGTTAGAAGGGTTTACAGCCAGATAATCGAGTCAATGCATGAATCGATTGAAAATATACGAACGCAGTCTATAGTTCATTCGCCCCCAAATAGTATTGCACCTAAAATACGACGGTTGTTGATTTCCTGCTTGAAACTGTGGTCAATGCCCACATTCGATGGATTTTAGCAAGTTATTTAGTTAAAAAATGAGTCAAAACGCACAAATTTGTGCGTCAGGGAAAAACCCTGGCTGATACATCAGCTAATTTTCTTTTTCTAGAATCTAATTAGGAATTCTTTTTATGGAATTGGGAAAAAAATACACTTTTTTTGATTGGGAATGGGGCCGAAATTCGGCCCCGTAGGAAAGGAGGAAAATCCCCTGTGTTTATTACGCATGCGCATCTGTAAAGTGCTTGACGGGTTTTCTGTTCACGGCGTCGGTTAGACTAGTATACCTGTACGATCTATGCTACAATTCCTATATATTGTTAGATCCGGACAGGTTTACCAGTCAAGCCAGCGGAAAAAAATAAGTATTAAACAACGTCTACTTTGTTTATATTGACACTGTATCAGGGTTTTCCTTGACGCACGATTTTGTGCGTTTTGACGCACTTTTCAGGAAAATGACCCGCAATTTTTTCAGTAATGCGTCATGGTGGACGCACAAATACGATAAGAGGTAATAATGATCGGATATACTTCCGACACTGTTACATCGCGAGTAGATGAAAAATCCGTGAAAAATCTGGAGTACGAAGGGAAAATGGGACGAAACAGTGGACTGTGTATCGATTTTACTAAAATACCGTCGGTCTTTAAACGGGTTCAAACTAAACCAGTCGATCTCTAATGAAAACAAAATGGCTCTGTCAAAAATCGACGTCATTCTTGCTGTCTGCAAGGAAGAAGAGCCCTTAAACAAAGATCAGACGATACAACGCCTAGTGAGAACACCCAGAATCACATTTCAAGGTCTCGAGGGTTTACTGTAAATTAGCTAAAGAGATACACTTTGTTATTCGTTGAAAACAGCGGCATGAACGCGACCGGCGTGTCGAAACACAAGAATCGGTCATTTAATTGGTGAAAATAGTTTATTTTCGGCCGAAATGGATAATCTTTATCAAGAAAAATAACAGACTTCCCACTCCGGCCGACGACAAGCTCTCTTCGCCAACGAAACGGTCGATAATAAAAACAAAATAACTCTTAACCATAGAGAAAGGCTACACATACTTCGAAAATCAACCCTTGTGCATCATCAAAACACTAGCGGTCATGACGATACCCTTGAAACATTAAAATTACTTAGAGATATGACAGCTTGTCTGAAGCTAGAGCATATTTGCTCGTTAAGAACAAGCAAGCTCCAGATAGTCTTTATGAAAAAGGTGCCACCTAGGCTGTAAGCTCCCTCTATATAGAGAATCTCTGGTGTTATTATGTATCTATAACCATGAAACAATTCATATGTAGGGTAAACGAAGATTTACAGTGAATAGAAAACACGAAAAATACACATACTTTAACAAATAGTAGCTTTTGTTTTTAAAAGCGAATTACATTTTGTTGTGACCCCCAGAAATTCCAAAATGACCCCCATTATTTTTGACTAGGGGGTCACAATGACCCCCTATTTTTGTGGCCGAGGGAAAACCCTGTGTATTATATGCAGTAGAAATGGTCGTTCAAGTCCGCAAGTTGGGACAAGTGATAATGTCATAAGGACGAGTAAATTTTTCTACCAACTCGTCCTACAGGACAAGTAGACAAAGAAAAAATTTTACACCCCTGAAGTACGCCAACCATGTAAATGTTTTAAGAATAGAAAGCTGGAAATCCCAAACTTCTGATTATTTAAATTTTCCGAAAATCACTTTAACGTTTTTCTATGCAACCACCTTCTATTTTTTTTTATCTTTGTTCGTATTTTTTGTGCGTGATTTCACGTACAGGTTTGTCATTTTGTACGCTTTTTATTTCACTTATATGTGTTTCACTTACGATTTTGTGTGATCTGGAACTCTGTATAACCAAAATTGAGATTGGTTTTGTTTAACTCTTTCCATACCAAAGACGACAGCAGAAGCTTTTGTGGACAGTGTAGATCAAGATAAGACTGCACAGAACATGCAGTCTGATCTCCAATCTACACTATCCACATACTATATTCTGGACTATGACCAAACTGTCTCTTGATCTTGCAGAGGAAATGTATTTTTAGCCTTTGAGAAAATGCAATTTATTTATAAGTAGTGAAAGAGTTAAAGTCTGTACAACACAATCCTATGTTTTAACAGGCCTGAAGGAGAATGCATTTGAAAACATTGGGGAAAAGGAGAAAATTATGGTTACCAGCATTTTCTTCTATTCCTACGATATTTTCTCGCCATTCAATAGGGAATTCTATCATTTCGAGCCTCAATTTATTTGTGGTATGCAATTGCTTTTGATATGGTCTACTCTGAATTTTTGTCAAAGCAATCAACCCTTGTTTCACTTCAACATTTTTAAAATTGGAAACAAGGAGAAAATGTTGGCAACTGATTTACCATTTCAAGAAATAATAAAAGCTAAAAAAAATTATAATTACATTTACTTCTATTATTTATAAGTGTGTATCGAACCGAAAATAATCGAATCGAGGTTTCTGTATTGTGATACGAATCGAACCGAAGCCTGGGTGTATCACTGCAGCCCTAGCACACTGCACAATAAATGTCCAAATATGAAAAGAAGCACCATAAAAGTCTCATTATTGAGACAAAATAGTGTGCATGTTTCTTTGACAGACCACTACTGACGCTAATTATGAATTTCTTATTACATTTTCAAACCTGTTACATGCTATCGGTATTTTTTTTTTATTTTTATTTATAAATTAAATGTTGTTCAACATATAAAATTTGCCTTTCAAAGGGCTACCAGCATTTTCTCCTTTTTTCCCCACAATGTTTCAAAAGCCTTCCTTCACATGGCTGTCAAGAAAATAAGTCAGAATTCGGTAGTAACATGTTAAAACTGAGGATTCTTTGATAAAGGGTTAAAGTTTCTTCATTGATTGCAGGTTGAGAGCTGCGAGAGTTTTGTTGATAGGTATCCGTGGACTCGGAGCTGAAGTGGCTAAAAATATTATCCTGTCAGGAGTGAAAGCTGTAACATTAATGGATCATACACTGGTAATATTTTGTTGCTACTTTTCATTTGATATTGCCAAACTTTAACCCTGTAATAAACAATCCTGTGTTTTAACAGCACTAAGGAAGAGACCTTTAGAAAACATTGTGAGAAAAGGAGAAAATGCTGGTAACCAGCATTTTCTCCCTTTCCCACAATGTTTTCTACCCTATGAAAGACAAAAATCATCATATGAGCTACATTTAATATTTATTTGGTCTTCTGCAAATGTTTTAATTTGTTAAAGTATTAAATTTTGTTGTTTGGTAGAGTTAATCCTTCACCACTTAATCTTGAGTTTTAATGGCCCTGAGGAAGAGACCTTTGGAAAACATTGTGATAAAAGGAGAAAATGTTGGTAACCAGCATTTTCTCCCTTTCCTACAATATTTTCTACCCTATCAAAGACAAAAATCATCATTTGAGCTACAGCTATTTTTCATCTAACTGCCGGTGACTCAAACTTTATAGATTTTGTATATAACATATGGTGAGGTTCATATAGTAATATCCTTCAGTACTTTTAATATGCATGAATTAGATTTGCCTGCAACAATTCCACCTCCCCCCCCCCTTACTTTTGGCTGCTGGTGAGCCTGCAAGAGAAAAAATCTCAAAGCTATTGAAAACATTGTGGGAAACAGCAATTTCTTATTTTCCTACATTGTTTTTGACCCTTCCCAAAACAAATTTCAGTTTTTGAGGCACATTTTTTTTTGTCACAATTATGCAAATGCTTTCATTTTTGTTCAAAATTTAATCATTTGCTAAAGAGTTGATAGTGTTTAATTTTTATGGTTGTTTTTTTCCAGGTTTCAGAAGAAGACATTGGATCAAATTTCTTAGTTGCAAGAGAAAGTAACGGGAAAAATGTACGTGTAAAAAGCTATGTACTGTTACTAAATCTGTAACATTTACCAAACAATCCTGAGTTTTAAAAACCCTGGAGAATAAAGTTTTTACAAAATTCAGGGGTAAAAGTTTTCCGTATTGTGACGGAATTCAGTATTTTCAGGGGCCGACCAGGTCATTTTTCCAAATGGTTTAAATCCGAGGAGAAAATTTTTTATGGGGGGGGGGGGGGTACCCCTTTATCTCGTATCTATTGCAAGTCAATAGATTTCCAGATGCCGTATCAATAAAATTTATTGCCCAACTGCATTTGCTTTGTCCGGGGCTGATCTCGGTCAGTAATGTCTCCCGTCAAACGCACTCACCCTAAAAACAATGAAATTCAAAGAATTTTGTAATTTCGGGGATAATTTGTACCGAAATGTTTACAGTCACTCACTCTTGCTTAGGGTTTCCCGATTCTAAATATAGATGCTGAACCGGAACGTTCTAAGGTTATTGTATGATGATATATTGTTCGTGTCCAAAATGTTGCGGCTGTGTTTTGATTGTTTTGATCGGTTTGCCGACTTTAACATTTTTGCCCCTAGGATTGTAAAACAAAATAAAGCATTAACAAAGCCCTTCGTTTTAGGGGACAAATATTGGCTGCAATTTGATTATTTGCTAGCGAAAGATGGCTCAGTTTAAATTATCTTTGTTCTTTTCAATAACAAATGGATGTCAGAGCTGGGGATCGGCAACTATCTTTCGAAGTTGACAGTACGTGCTACTCAAATGCCGAAGCGACCGAAAAAGGGGGAAAAGTTTTATTCATACACTAGTCCGATTTGTAGTGGTGGGCCAATGATTGACTATAGTCGAAAGTCGGTTGGTTTTGGCTTCCGATTGCGATTAGCTCTTGAGAAATCCCGGAATCGATTGCAATCGGTACCGAAGCTCGCTCAGTCGTGAGACGTGAATACTGGTTTGTAGCGCTTGGTTTTGTGACTGATATTAATCACACTCTAGGATTCAATATAGTGATAACAAACACGAAAATTGGCTGGAAAAATGAGAAAGAAATTTTTGTCCATGGATGTCTTGTCAAAACTCGACAACTCGGCAAGTTTCTTATTTGATCCCTGAGACCGGGTTTTGACGCTCGGAAATTTGAAATGACATGTCTTTGACGCTGAAAAATATTTGCTTAATTGTCAATATGACGCATGAAATTATCGTCAAGAGCTTCATATAACCTAGCTTGTGCGCATCCGGCAGAAATATGGGCTAAACACGATCAGTATAAAATGTGAAGGACATGCGCGTGATCTAATGAAGCTGGCGAGTCATTTACGAGAACGTAATAACGGTGTTAATCCTCTGATCTAGTGTAAAGTGACAGATTTTAAAGTTACCTGCTATTCAAAATGACTAACTGATGTCAAATCATGTGGTAATACTTCTCCAGAAATTAATTGACACGAAAAATTGATCGCCAAAAAAAACGTGAAAATCCATGACACTACCATGATCAGCGTGGCATCGTCCGATCAGAGGGACTTCAAACTATCTTCTCATCTTTAATAATGAATTTAAACAGTGAATTTACACAAATCTCTGAATAAAACAATAAGTGGAATCTAAAATTTTGTCATGAGTGAAAAAATTGTTGTTTTATGAAATGAAAATATAGATCTAAAGCGTGGGGGGGGTGGGGGTCGTCTGCAAATGCTTGAAATATGTCTGAATTTTTTTAACTGGTTTGGAAATTAAAATTTAAAGATCAAAATAAATGATATTAAACTTAATATCATGTAGACAAATTGTCAAAGTATTTAAAGCAAAAAGGCATTCTCAGTTCAATGGAGAAACCGATTGTACAACCAATAGCTAGTTGGTTTGCTCTTCCGGTTACAAAGTGATAATAAAATTTTGCATTTAAACTGATTGCCCCACACTGCCGATTTGATAGATTTTTTACAGGAATTGGACCAGTTCCATGGTATATCACTTACCTGCTTGTTTTAGCAAACATTGGAATTGATTTTGCCAAAATGTTTGCACATTTTAGGAAAGGTTCTTAAAGTGTTTGAAGAGCTTTTAACTGTGAACATGTAGATCTATCTATAAAATCTTGTTTGCGCATGTCACATGAAAACAGTATATCTTTTAATAGGCTGTCATTAAAACTTGATATTTTAATGAAATTATGTAGTTTAGATCTGAACCCCCATCCTTGTTAGTGTACCCCAAACTCCAGTTACCAAAGGGTACAAAAAGCTCAAGCTAGAAAATGCACAGCACACTTTGTCACATTCTCCCTGATAAATTAGCCATTCTTAAAGAGAGTGTTGTTTTCCTATTTGACAGATTTGATTTTATTCTTTTGACAGAAATTTAGCACATGTGATTGCATTTTAATGAATCAAATATTAAATACTAGATATGTCCTTTTCTCATACTTGTTGTACTTTCAAATACAAAACTGATGTAGGGCTAATCTGATTAGGTCCTGTGTACAAAATGGAGATAAAAGAGGACAAAAATAACATGGGTGCTAAAAACTTTGAGATTTTCTTAGGTTTTAGCATATCATATCTTTCATTTGTTTTCAAGATTTTTTCAACTTTAAAATGCTAAAACTGGATCTCATCAGAGGAATTTGATGCTTATAAAATAGCTAAATCTCAGGAGCTTCTGGGGGCCTCCGGCCCCCTGGACCCCTAGCCAGGGCGTTGCCCTGGACCCACCGGGGGCCCTAGCAGCCCCCAGGCCCCCAGCTCAATTTTCAGTATTTTCAGGTTTTTTAACTTTTACCCCTGAAAATTTAATATTGGCCTTTCACCACACTGCTTTCTACCCTTTGAAGGGCAAAGTTCATCATTTTGGCCACATTTCATTTTTTTATCTGCAAATGCTTTCAATTTGGACATGTTGAACTGTTCTAAATTTCATCTTGTGATAAAGAGTTATCCCTTTAAGGCTTTACCAAACAACAAAAACAAACAAAAATACATGCTTCCAAACAGAAATCATTTTAAGACCACAAATTGAATGAGACTGAATTGATGAGATTTGACAGTGAAAGGGTAGAAAACATTGTTGAAAAAGGAGAAGTTACTGATAACAAGCACTTTCTCCTTTTGCAACAATGTATTAACAAGCCTCCTTTTTCAGGATTGTAAATGTACTGAATTGTTTGATAAAGGCCTAAACTTGGGTTTTGCTCTTTGGATATATACCTCATTGTATTAATCTTTATACTCTTGTAATCTTTTTAGCAGAGTTATGCTGCAAATCCACATAAATCTTCACCGCATAATCCCGACTTTTAATGACTTGAATAGAAGCCTTTTCAAAACATAGTGTAAAAAGTAGAAAATGCTGGTAACCAGCATTTTCTACTTTTTCCACAATGTTTACTGCCTTGTCAAAGTACCTTGGTTCATTAGTACAACTTATAGATTCTTCCTCCCCAGATACATTCAAAGTAGGAGAGTCTAAAATTTGTTGTTTTGGAAAGGTGAATGCTTCCTATTGTAATTCAGTGATAACACATCATATTGAACACAGTTGTAGACACAAATTTTGCTTAAATTATTATATGGGTTTGTCTTTGGAAGACTGAAGGACACTTTGGTGAAAAGAGAAAATGCTTATTACCTGAATTTTTTCCGTTTCCACCATGTTTTCAAAAGCTTCTTCATTTGGGTCGTATTGGTTTGTCTGGTAAATGCTTATGGAACGTAATGCCTGTTTGGGAAAACTTCTTCACATGGGCCAGAGCCCTGGTAGCGTAATCAGTCCCATACAGAACTTGAAAATGGGGCGGCTGGCTTAAATCCCCAGCTCAGCCAATTTCTTTTCGCTGATTGATGATTGTCATTGCAACGGGATTCATTCCTCTCTTATCACTGATGATTTTTTTTTTTTTGACATTTTGTTATGTAGGAAAATAGAAAGAATATCGCTTGAAGTACTGGTAAAACAGAGACTCCAGGAAAACAGGGATAGGCACACTGGTCACCAAGATATAACTGGAGTAATGTTGAAAATGGTGTTAATCCCAAACCACACAATCCCTTGCTTTGACATGCCTTTGAAAAAAGGATTTTGAAAACACTGTGGGAAAATGGTAACCAACATTTTCTCCTGTACCCACTATGTTTTTAGCTCCACTGGCCGAAGGCCAGCGGGCTTATGTCATGCCCCGGTGTCCGTCGTGCGTCCGTCCGTCCGTGCGTGCGTGCGTTAACATTTTTTTCAAACATCTTCTTCTCTGAAACTACCCATCCAATTTTGATAAAACTTCACAAAAATGATCCTGCCATGGTCCTCTTCAGAATTTCTTGAAAGAATTTGATTCCTTCAAAAACTCTGGTTGCCATGGCAACAAAACCAAAAAATATTGGAAATCTTTGAAAATCTTCTTGACTGAAACCATAAGGCCTAGGGCTACCAAATTTGGCGTGTAGCTTTATCTAGTAGACCTCCATCAAGTTTCTTCAAATTATAGCCCTTGGGTCAAAATTGGCCCCGCCCCGGGGGGTCAAAACTTTTACATGGGCTTATATATAGAAAACTTTAGAAGTCTCCCTGCACCTAGCCATAAGGCCTAGGGCTACCAAATTTTGCATGTGGCTTTATCTCGTGGGCCCCTACCAAGAGTGCCCAAATTATAGCCCTGGTGTCAAATTTGGCCCCGCCCCGGGGGTCACAAATTTTACATGGGCATATATGGAGAAAACTTTAGAAGTCTCCCTGCACCAAGCCATAAGGCCTAGGGCTACCAAATTTTGCATGTAGCTTTATCTAGTGGGCCATTACCAGGAGTGCCCAAATTATAGCCCTGGGGTCAAATTTGGCCCCGCCCCGGGGGTCACAAGTTTTATGTGGGCATATATGGTGAAACCTTTAGAAATCTCCCCGTACTTGGTGATAAAGCCTAGGGTTACCAAATATTGCATGTAGCTTTATCTAGTGGGTTTTTACCAAGAGTGCCCAAATTACAGCCCTAGGGTTGAATTTGATCCCACCCCAGGGGTCAGATGTTTTACATGGGCTTATATAGTGGAAACTTCAGAAATCTTCTTGTTACTGACCATAAGACTTAGGGCTACCAATTTTAGTCCTGTTTCAGGGGTCTCATGTTCAAAACCAATTTGCCAAGTATTGTAAAGTTTGGCATGTAGTGGTTTTACTTATTAGCCAGTGGAGCGATAGAGGGCCATCATGGCCCTCTTGTTTTACCCATTCAAAGACAGATCCCACTATTTAAACCACATTTCGTTTGAAGTCTGCAAATGCTTTCAACTTGAAGATGTCTAAAAATTTGTCATTTGGTATAGAGTTAACCACACAATCAATCAATCAACCAATCAATCAATGTTCACATGGATGAACTACTCTTTCAGAGAGCAGAGTCGGCTAGAGATAGAGCCCAGCTGTTAAACCCAATGGTTGATGTCAGGGCAGATAGCGATAACGTAGCCGACAAATCAGATGATTTCTTTAAAGATTTTGATGTTATTTGTGTTCTTTGCTGTAAGCCAACAGATCTCTACAGGATTAACCAGATATGTGCCGATAATAAAATCAAGTTTTTCTCTGGGGATGTGTTTGGCTATTATGGATATTTGTTTTCTGACCTCGGATTCCATGAATTTGCTGAGTAAGTTCCCTTTCTTCCAAAACATCCTGAAGAATGTTCTTAGTCTTATTCTCCAAGATTTTCTAAATTTGAAAGTAATACAACTGCTGATTGACTAAACCAAATAGAAAGTTGCAGCGTTTTTTCCCCTCTTTAAACGGGTCCGTAAAACGGACCCGTTCCCAATCCGATAATGCTACCATTTTTCCCAAAATCACGCATGAAAATTCCCAAAAACGAATTATGTTTCTCACTGCATAATGGACCCATTCCAAAGCAAGGCCCGGGTTTCGGTTTTCAAAATGACTCTGTGATAGATTGAAATTTGTATCATGGATTTTCCCTCGGCAATCCAAATATCAGCAATTTCATTGGTCAAAAAGAGGGAGTTTCCCAAAGTAGTAATCAGCAAAAAAAAAACCTTGTGACATCTGTCAACAGTTTATTTCAGTAAACTGGTGCTAGTCTTTGATAACCAAATTTAACCTTTATCGCATAGAGGCTGGCGTCCAGTGTATGTTTCAGCAGTCTCCATAGCAATCCTAAAATACAATGCAGTGTGCTGTATATGTTTTTGTGTAGCCAAAAAGTTGTGATTTGTCGGTATTCTTAGCACCATGTGTATTCACGGGAAAATACTTTCTTTAGCGATCAAAGTACGAAATAAGCCACAACTGCAAAAAATATCAAAAGAAAATCAAACAAATGGGTTCTAAACTCCCTACAGAGTTTGGCCTGAAGAAGACTGATGAGTCCAGTCAAGTTGAAGATGAACATTAAAGCATCATGATGCATCTATTAGCTCGTCCCAAAATGAAATTGATATTAAATCCGACATTCAGTCGAGCCTAGGTTCAAATGTAGACCAGAGGTCATTGACAAAGTTCATGGATCAAGCCTTAAATCCCCTTACACACTTACAGAAAGACATTGCTATTGACATCTTAAACAGCATGAGAAACGAACATTTTTTTCTGTAAGGACATTAATTTGTTTCTAGGTTTATTTTGTGATCTGCAAATGCTTTCAGTTTTGTCAAGTCTAAAATTTTGTTGTTTGGTAAAGAGTTAAACTTAGGTTTAAAGTGGCACAGAAGACACACAAAAAAGGGAATTATTTTCTTGAGCTGAAATGAAAGCAAATGTAGTTTGAATTTGAGCTATTGCTTGCAACAACTGATTAAGAAAATTCTGTGGGTTTCTTTTTAAATAGTGTGTTTTTTCTCTGTTTTTTGTTCTCATTTTCTATGAAATAAATTGTTTTTCTTTCTATTCATGACTGATAGAGAAATTACCAAGAAGGTGCAGACAAAGGATGAAGATCCAGGGGGCGACGGTGAACCAGTCCAAAAGAAGTCAAAAAAAGAGGAAACTGAAACAGTTGTGGTGAAAAATGTAATTTAGCTTTGATCCATTAGCCCTCTACTAATCATCGCATGTTCTTACAACCTTAAGGAACACTCCTTTGAGAACATTGTGAGATACTTAGAAGATGCTGGTTGTCAACTTTTTTTCCTGTTCCCACAGTGTTTCTTTGCTATTAAAACAATAGTTTTACATACTTAAAATCTGTCAATCAGTGCAAAATCATGATAGATGATATAGAAAATATAAACTCATCGTCAAAGAATTATTTAGAAATACATGTGATCACATAACTGCCCTTAATTTCTGTGTAATACCGTCTCTATGAAATTTCTTATACTTGTAATACACATTTCAGATAAGCAAATAAATGTAGTGCAGTATAAGGTCAAGTTGGTTAATTTGTTGAATGGTATTTTACGCATCTTTCAACATTATTTCAGTCATATCACAGCCACAGCTTGTATTTCATGTACATGTATATCCTGGGTTTCACCAGTTCTAGGCCAAGGCTCTAAGGTGTCTTGCCCAAGGACGCAGTATATGGTCAAAGCTTTGTAATCATACGCCTCATTTCTAAAACATTGCTGACCAAGATTTCTCCATGAAATTTACTGTTTCAATGGACAATTGTGACAAAGCTGCAAATTTTGTTGACTTTATAATCAAAACTAAATCAGTATACAAAAGCTTCTTCGGAACTAGATTTTGTCCGTGATCTACACACAAGCCTAATGTAGGCCAATGTTTTAACATATTCTATGATTGTGAGGGTATAGTTATATGATAAAAGAATCTGGCATTTGCTTTTTCTTTTGAGGTAAGATAATTGCTAGAGTGATCAACAAAAAATGCATCTAGACCTTTTCAATAAAATTTTTTATCATATACAGTCAGACATAAATTAAGCATCACCCGAATTCTATTTAAGTCAAATTTCATATTCAAAAAATAAGCACATTTGATATTAATAAAAATGATATTTCAAAAATTTTACTTTTTGGAATATTGAAGGATAAAATTTAGATAAATCATTGAAGTAAAAAGTTAAGTTTTTCCTGTGATAACTTTACCTGAAACATACCTCCTTCTAAATGTCAAATTACGAGCATGAAAAAAGTTTGTTTTTACCGAGATAGTCCTCATAAACGCATATGAATTTACAAAAATCATTGACATGGCTTTGAAGCATATTCATTTGTGTCTTAACACACTCAGTTTGAATTCAATACCTTGTATAGCTACTGCATTTCTGTAAAAGTTCCTTCACTCAACGTCTCATTCCTTGAACAAGTCTTTGCAGCTTATTCTGGGGGAATAAATTCCACTCCTGAACAACTGCAGCAAGTAACTCGTTCAGATTCTGGCACGGGGGGTTCCGTTGGTCTAACTTAGGCTTTATTTGGTCCCAAACATGCTCTATAGGATTCATATCTGGCGACAACTCTGGCCACGGTAACATGTCAATAGCCTCCTGCCGAAGATAATGGTGCACAATAGCTGCTCTATGAGGCCGTTGTCGTCCATGAAAATAGGCTTGTCAGCTAGTCGATGGTTATCGACATAGGCACAATGATGTCTCTAAGAATGTTATCTCTATAGCTAACACCCGTTAACGTTCCGTCTAAGACGTACATATTCAGTTTACATTGATAGGAAAAACATGCCCAGACAGTTACAGATCCACCACCAAATGCTCTTGTACCAACAATATTCCTGTGTTTGTACGCTGTATTATCCTCACGCCAAACGCGCATCCTGCCATCAGTATGCCGTAAAACAAATTTGCACTCATCGGACCAATGTACACGTCGCCAGGATCGAATGTTCCAAGTAAGTCGATCACGAGCCCAGTTTAATCTGGTTCTCCTGTGTCTGGATGTTAGCAGAGAACATTTGATGACCCTTCTCGCTTTTAAGCCAGCGCTATTTAGTCTCCTGGTAACCGTTCTAACAGAGACAGGTCCATAAACTGGCCATTGGCTTCGAAGTTGACGCCCTGTGGCTGTAGGGTTTGCACGTGCCATACACAATAGTGCTCTATTGTCGTGGTCATCAGTCTTCCGGGATCGCCCTGAACGTCAACGCTCAGATACTGTTCCGTCAGCCTTGTAATGTTGCAAAAGACGTACGATGATCGACTGGTTCACCATAAACTGACTAGCAATAGCCCGTGTGCTTAGACCAGCGTTACTCATACCCACAATTTGCCATTTTTGGGCTTCGGAAAGTTTTCTCCTAGCCATCCTTTCATTTGGCTCATAAAGCACATTGTAACTTGTATAGTGGATCCGTGCATAGCAAGATAAAGTACATGTATCAAACTTACGCTTTGAAAACATGGATGGTAGGGTGATACAACCAGTTTGTTAGACAAATGTTTACATATCCTTCAAAGTGTGTCAATACCACTTTACTCTAAAAAGTTCAGGCTCGGCTTGAAAATATACTACGTAAAAAATGTTATTCATTGAAAAGGTTATGGCACAATTTGTTCGGGTGATGCTTAACTTATGTCTGACTGTATATAACCTCCCTTGTTTTCAGTGTTTTATATTCCCATGACAAAATTTCTTATCTTGTACACGTTCGATATCACAATTGTGGGATGTCATTTTTGTCGTCATTTTGGACGTAGTTTACAGAAGTGAATGGGTTTTATGGATATTATCGCGGTCGAATCTACAGATGTTTTTGCATCTTCGGATTTATAATTTCAGAGATATTGTCATGTGATAAAAAGAATCTGACATTTATTGGTGTTTGAGATAAAATTTTATGAAACTCCTCAAGAAAAAATGGCTTGCTTAATAACATTTTCCCTAGACTCCTTTGATGAAATTTTATCTCGAACTCAACTCATATCAGATCCTATATATCTCACATGTCAACTAATGTCAGGTCCTATAATATCATTTACTCTTTTTTTCAGTCTGTGCAGTTTTCAAGATTAAAAGATGCTCTAGATGTGGACTGGACAGCTGAAGAATTCGCAAAGAAGTTAAAAAGGACACCAAACACATATTTTATTATTCAGAGTGAGTTGAATCATAAGTCATACTTTGCCTTTCAAATGACAGATTTTATTTTGTCATTTGCCATTTTATTTTGTCATTTTTCGACTCCATAGAGAATCAACCTTTAACTCTTTACCACACTACAAAATATTTGACTTAACCAAATTGAAAGCATTTGCAGACGACAATTAAAATGTGGTTAAAATGATAGAATCTTTGTTTGATAGGGTAGAAAACATTGTGGGAAAAGGAGAAAATGCTGGTGCTAGCATTTTCTCTTTTTCCCACAAGGTTTTCCAAAGGCTTCTTCATCAGGGTCGTTAAAACTCGGGATTGTGTGGTAAAGAGTTAACTCTTTACCAAACAACAAAATTCAAGTCTAGTCCAAATTGAAAGCATTTGCAGATGACAATTTGACTAGAATTGTGCTTTTTGGCTGCAAAAGGGTAGAAAATATTGTGGGAAAAGGAGAAAATGCTGGTTACCAGCATTTTCTTCTTTTCCCACAATGTTTTCAAAAGTTTTCCTTACCAGGGTCATTTAAACTCGGGACAGATGAAAGGACAGATATGTGAAATTTTTTGCACTAGGATAACACAGACACTAAAAATAACAAGGTCATAACAATACTTTGAAGTTTTTTTCTGATAATAGCCAAAGCAATAATGTTGAAAGTGGCATAAGGACGAGCTGTGTGGTGTCTGTGGTTGTGAGGTAGAGCATCGGCCTCGTAAACAAAAGGTCCCAAGTTCGAGACCTGGAAGTGGGTGTCAACTTTGGGATTTTTCATTGGCCCACACACTTGGCGCAAGTACATGAGCTGGTGTAGCTCCCAGGAAGCAGAATCAAGAGAGATTAGTACAAGTAGTTGTAAGAACTTGTTTCTCAATCCATGTAGAATAAATTTGTTTAAGGACGGGCCCTACAGCTCAGTGGTTTGTGTGTCTGACTAGTGACCTAGTGGTATCTGGCTCAATACTTGATTGAGGCAAAGTTTCTTTCTAGTAATTTTTTACCACTCACCTCTGATGCATGTGATAAAAGTAGTCGGTGACTTGGTGTCAGTACTGGTTTGAGAAAGCAAGAAAACACATGCGTAGATGCACTGACCATCATGATAATTATTACCTAAGCTGTTAAAACAGCATTAACCCTTTACCACACAATCCCGACTTTTAACGACCTTGGGAAAGAGGCCTTTTGAAAACATTTGTGGGAAAAGGAGAAAATGCTGGTAACCAGCATTTTCTCCTTTTCCCACAATGTTTTCTACCCTATCAAAGAAAATATGCACCTTTTGAGCCAGACATAAAATTTTGTCTGCAAATGCTCTCAATTCGGACAAGGCTAACATTTCATTGTCTGGTAAAAGGTTAAACTCCAATACAAACAAACAAATGAAAGTTGCATAAAACAACTGAATCAACGTATCTTTATATTTCAGTTCTCCTACAATTTCTGGAGAGCCATGGAAGAAGAATGGAAACCAAAACAATCCAAGAGGACCAAACTAGCCTGCAGTCTCTCAAACAAGAAGTGCTGGAAAAACTCGGAGTCAAGTCAGACTTGGTCGATGATGAGTTCTCAAAGTATGGATGCAATACTGGAGTTTGTAATGGCTGAATGTGTTTGTACATGTGTATTTTATTTTGGTCAACTGCAGACTGTTTGTACACCTCAATCCTTTAACCCTTTACCGCAAAATGCTGACTTTTAATGACCCTAGGAAAGAAGCCTTTTGAAAACATTATGGGAAAAGGAGAAAATGCTGGTGACCAGCATTTTCTCCTTTTCCCACAATGTTTTCTACACTATCAAAGAAAAAGTGTACCATTTGAGCCACATTGAAATCGTTGTAAGCACATGCTTTCAATTTGGACAAGTCTAAAATTTTGTCATCCTGTAAATTGTGAAAGGCCCAGTGGTAGCCATAGATAAACAGTGTGAATGTTAAAATGCATTTGAATTGGAATCATACCATTTAAAAGTATGGAAATTGGGAAGATGACAACCTGTTATGGGTGGTTCAAGAGTTAATCACTAGCATTAAACAAAATTTTAGAAATGGTAGAAAGTTGCCAAGTCACTTTATCTTTTTGTTTACTTTTTACCTGGTTTTAGAATTAATTTTTCTGCCAACAGGTTTCCCAGTAATAGTTTCTCAGATTTTTTTCTTTTTCATCATCCTTTCTTTTCTTCATCTTTCCCTCTCCTAAAGATGTTTACCCTAAAAAATACTTTGTTACCTGTTTTATTGGGTTCAAAAATGACCTAGCTAGTCATGTGTTTAAAACAAAGATGAACATGTATAATGCAAGAGTTTTTATATATTTTCAGGAAATGTTTTGCAGAATTAAGTCCTGTGTGTGCCATTGTGGGTGGAGTACTTGGGCAAGAAATTATAAAGGTATTTTTTGTTCAGAGGAAGATAACTTCAGGGTTTTTTTTTTTTTTTTTTCATTTCTATAGAGCGAAAAGTCAACTTTGTAATATTAACCCTTCTCCCGCTAAATAAATTAAATGCAACTTTCAAGCCGATGGTGAAAACCTGAAGAATGTTATTTCAGTTCATTTCTTTGGGTGAAAATATCTCCTTATTGGACAGTGCACGTTCTGTGCAGTCTGATCTTGGATCAACACTCTCCGCAAAAGGTCAGTAAGTCATGCTTAGCAGCCTAAAGGTTAACCCTCAGAGCACCAAATACACCTAACAGACATTTCAGTCTAGAAGTAAGACCCAAATAATTGGAATTTCAAAATTGCATTTATTCAGGAATGTCTCAGTAGAACGGACAGTGTAGGTCAAAGACCTGTGGTCCCTTTCACTAGACTGTGTAGATTTACACAATATTTTTGGCATTGAATATACACACACATAATCCCTGCTTTACCCAAAGGTATGAGCTGACGTAAAGTCATGCAAATAGCTATTCAATTTGTGAAGTTATGCAGTTCAGTGAAACTTGTTTTCAGACTTGGTACTTGCTTACAAATGCTTCGTTCGCAAATTCTGTGCAGATGCAGTTTAGTGAAAGGTACCCCAGATCTTCATCTTCACTGGCAAAAGCAAGTGAAATTATGAAAGATGCTTGAAGGATTAACCCTTATCCTGCTAAAAAAAACTAAAAATAAATTTCCAATTTAATAGTAAAAACCCAAATATTGCTATTTCAAAGTTATGTTTTGAGGAATATTATCTCCTTATCGGACAGTGTTGATCCAAGATCAGACTGTATGTTCTGTGCAGTCTGATCTTGATCTACACTGTCCATAAAAGGTCAGTGAGTCGCGCTTAGCAGCCTAAGGGTTAAAAGTATAACATAACATGGAGATGGTAACTGGTTCTTATGCAAATTTGAAGAACAGTTATTAGCTCAGCTGTCTTTGAAGAAAATGTCAGGGTATTGTCAGAGTCCTGTCATCCTATACGTTTTCATCTAAAAACTTCAACATTTCATAATATCTCTATCATTACTGATGATATTTGAGCCATGCTCTAGCAAAAGGGGGCTGAATGTATCTCCATAATCCATCTTACTATGCAAGCCATCACATACTTGTGGATCGATAATATCCAGTAGGGGTATTGCCAGGAATTTCAATATTGCGATATATTGCAATATTTCACTTGATATTGCGATATATTGCAATATATTGCCAATTATTTTCCTAATAAAAGAAATTATATGAAAAAAATAGCTTTTGTAACGTCAGAACTACTCTCCGATGCAAGCGGCTTGGTGGCATCGGCATCACAAGTCTGTAATTATAATGGGTGGTGAGCCCTAATGTGTGCAGTTAGGTTTCTAGTTCCACCGCTGTATTGCACCAACTACATGCAAGATTTGCAAACAGCCACATTTTCAACCAAATGATTATCTATTTTTTTTCTGTCCAAAGAATTTCCAGATCTGTGCTTTTCCCTTTTTATTGGGAACAACTTCAAAATCTGGCGTGTTTGTTGCCATGTTTTGTTTTGCTATGGAAATTTGAAATCAAAAGTAGACTGGTGTATGAAACAGTTTCGTCCCACGGTGGTTTCGTCCAGAGATAAATAATGTAAAATGCGTAAAGCACAATCTTGAAATTTCACTGAAAAGTATTGTGTATATTTTACCCACTAAGGAAAACATTTTTTTTTTTTATGTTTTATGTATTTAATTTGTATCAAGTAGTGAATATAACCCATGGATATTGATAACAGCCTCAGCTGGGTGGATTTCCTCAACAAGCAGCTAGTCGGAACGGGAATTAAACAATTCCGAATGTGCGTCAGGAGTGTTCTTCTGTTGGCAAACGAACTTATTACGACTTTCTTTTATCAGACTACATTATTTGTAGATTTATTTTTGAATTTTGAATACATAATAATGGCATTTCAAAATATTCCAAATACCGGTATTAGAAAAATGTATGGCGATATATCATTGGCAGCAAAAATATTGCAATAACTGGTATTTGCGATAATGCGCACCCCTAATATCCACTTTCTTTTAACATCTAACTTAATCATGAGATAGACTGGTCCATTGACATACAGAAAATTTACCAATAGCGCAGTCTGCGCAGGCTGACCTAGATTGATACCTTTCGCAGAGGCATTAAGTACCCTTTTCACAGAGCATGGTTTATTTATTTTAGACTTGGACTTGTTGTTGACCAGCAAAAGCAGAACCCACCCAACAAGAGCAGGTTGCCATCAAAGTATTTTTGACACAGTTATGCCCCTTTTATTGACTTAGAATTCTCAAATTCTTTGACATTTTATAATATCTCTGTAATTACTGAAGGTATTTACTTAAAACTTTGACAAGATGTAAATTATTAAAAAGGGAGCCAGTACAACAAGGGCAGGTAACCATCAAAGTAATTTTGACACAGTTATGCCTCTTTTTGAGCATAGAATTATAAAACAAGCAACTGCAGCCAAATGTTGGCACCGGCATGCAGTACTCTTGATTGACTCAAAATATTCATTGTAAAAATACTTGCCAAGCTGTAGAACCTGCATGAGATGCTCTTATGTTTTTCAGGCAGTCTCCCAGAAAGATGCTCCACATAACAATTTTTTCTTCTACAATGGTACAGATGGAGGAGGTCTAGTGGACAAGATAGGAAAGTGAAACAACTTAACAGTCCATCTGAAATCTTAATCCACTATGTAGAGACATTAGGACAGGCGTTTGAAGAGAAAATTTTGGACATTTTAACTCTAAAGTTGCTAATAGACAAGATACGAAACTGAAACATCACAATTTAACTGGAAACTTACCCACTTGTACAGGGACGTTAGGACAGGTGTTTGAAAAGGAAACTGGGACACTTTATACTTAACCCTGTACCAAACTATCCCTTTTTTTCTCGACCTGTGGAAGAGGCCTTTTGGAAACATCGTGGGAAAAGTAGTATTTTCTATTTTTCCCACAATGTTTTCTACCCTGTCAAAGAACTTCAGTTCACTTGTATCACTTTCAGATGCTCTTAATTGGGAAGAGTCTAAAATTTGTTGTTTAGGAAAAGATTAAAGCTGCTATTAAAATGAACCTTCTAGCAAAAAGTACATGTAATAATTTGAATATTATGTCTTAAAGGATTTTTTCATTCGAAAATACCACATACTGTATTTGTGGATATATAAGTGTGTCCAAAAATTTGTGAATTACCAATTACAGATATTTTGCTAACAGAAATGTTTGCAAATTCAAGACAATTGTTATTTTTAGTATACTTGTGGTAAAATACACAAACAGAAAAGTTTGCGAATTTTTCAAATTCGCAAAAATGCAAAAATTTCCAGGTCGCAGAAATTTCCACTTATACAGTAATCTCACAGTTAAGATCAGATTCCATATTCTGTGAAGTCTTATCTTGATCTACTCTGTCAGCAAAAGAGCATAGAGTTGCAGCAGCCTCAAGTTTAAAGTCTACCACTGTGTGAGCATATGAGCAAAGAATTAGGGTATTTTGAAATCTAGATTAATGCAAAAGTGAGAGCATTATAACACATAATTAGGTCATTTTTAATCTTGCAGTCTATTATAACGAAGTATTAGGACATTCTAGACTCTAAAAAAGTGCAGACATATAAAAAGTGATTAGGACATTTTGAACTCTAAAAAGTGCAAGTGAATGACAAGGAATTAGGACAATAAGAACTCTACAATAGTGGAAGCCCAGATAAGTGCAAGCATATGATGAGAGAATTGTGACATTTTGAACTCTTCAAAACTGTAGTCCTTGCAGAGTTGGGAAATCACGTGCCAACATTGTCCTTTTTGTCTTAGGGATGTTTGTACAAGTAAATTTTTTTGAGGAAATCTGCTCTGTTATTCCTTTAATGCTTTACCACACAATCCCGGCCTTTGACGACCCTAAAGAAGAAAGCTTTTGATAACATTGTGGGAAAAGGAGAAAATGCTGGTAACCAGCATTTTCTCCTTTCCCACAATGTTTCCTATCATACTAGAAAGACAAATCATCACTTTAGCAACATTTAGTTTTTCATCAACAAATGCTTTTGATTTGGTCCTGTACAAAATTTTGTCGTTTGGTAAATAGTTGACCCTGTACCACTGAATCCCTTGTTTTGATTATCCTGATGATAAAAGCTTTTGAAAACATCATCGGAAGAAGAGAAACTGCTAGTTACCAGACAAAATCAGATTTTGTCCCTGCAGTCATAGAGAGGAAAATTGGAATGTTTTGAACTCTACAGAAGCTAAAGAATTAAGACGGGCCCCAATTTTAGCCCCTGGTGTCAAAATGAGCCCTGGGGGATCATTGCCAGATGGGGAAGTCACAAGATTTAGAAGGGCTTACAAACTGAAAATTAAAAGAATCCTCTGGTTCCTAACAGGGATAGTTGTACCAAATTTTGAATGTAGCTTCTTTTCAGTGGATCTGTCGCAAAATTGTTAAAACTAAATCCCTTGGGTCAGCCACGTAATTGTTTCAAATGCTTGGGAAAACCTTAAAATTCTGCTTTTAGATAATAAGTCGGTATGACTATGCTTTATATCCTAATCAAGGGAAATAAGTCCTGTTCGCTCATAAAAGATATGTTATCATTTACCTCCCTTGTTATCTACTACACCGTTCCATGATTGGCGTTGGATATTACAGATTTTTCGATAGAAAATGTTCAGTTTTAAGTGAGAGTCATTGATTTTGATGTTAATTGTTGTGTTCAGATGAGTTAAATGTTTAATACAGAGTATGCTTTGTAACGATATTATTGTTCCAGGACTTCACCATTCCTGCCATTGATTTTTTTTTTCTACTGGATTTTCAGAAATCTTCTAGTTAAAGCACTCTTTGTTATAGTTTATTGATACAATGTATTTGGTATGAACACTGCAATTAACCCTTTACCAAACGACAAAATTTTGGACTAGTCCAAATTGAAAGCATTTGCAGACGACTAAATAAATGTGACTCAAATTTTGAAATTTGATTTAGGAAGGGTAGAAAACATTGTGGGAAAAGGAGAAAATGCTGGTTACCAGCATTTTCTCCTTTTCCCACAAAGTTTTCAAAAGGTCACTTCCTCGGGGTCGTTAAAATTCGGGATTGTGTGGTAAAGGGTTACAAAAGACCTGATATGGGGGGGGGGGGGGAGCTTGGCTACTTTCTCTATGAAAGTTTATTGCCATACAGACTTTTTTATGATTAAATGTGCTTGTCAATGGCAATTAATTACATTATACATTTATTTATTTATTTAAAAGGTCGTGAGGCAACACAGGGCTATCATGGCCCTCTTATTTCTGTCTCTATTTTCTAGTTAACTTTTATTAAATATGATAAAATATCATGATGGTTTTAAAAGTAAAAAAAAAATGTGCTGTTATTTTGTGAAAATATCCACTATAATTATCGGGTGACTGCTGGCAATCAAGACCACTAAGAGGGAAAAAATTAATGTCAATTCAATTATCTGGTATCATGACAAAATAAGTTCAAGCCTTTACCAAACAATCCTGGTAACCGACATTTTCTCCTTTTCCAACCATGTTTTCTGTCCTATCAGTTTGTTTGTATCAATGTTAAATTTGTTTTCTGCTGATGTTTTGAATTCGAAAGAATAAAATTTGTCATTTGGGGAAGGGTTAAAAGATCATCATGATAGTTTATAAAGAATAATGTGAAATTTGCAAAAATGTTTGCAAAAAAAAGACCTCACTATCGTCTGTAATAGCAGTTCTATCGATTGATACAACTTTGCTGATTCTGTAAATGCTTCTTTTTAGTGGAAGTATTGTCACAGAATCTTAGCCACTACGGCACCTGTTAAATTATTTTGATCAGGTGCAGCGAAGTTGTAATCATATATATGTACAACATGGATCAGATTATATACTATATTGCAAAGTAAAGCCAAGATCACCCAATGTTTGCAAAATGGCAGTTCTTTGCCACCATACACATTATAGAAAGTAGTTTAGATACACCAAAATTCTAATCTTATGTATCGATGTAGCAAACCCCAACACAGTAAAATACTGAGTAAAACAAAGATGATGATATTATAACCCATGATTAACCCATGAAAGTTCTAAGGCTTATCTGGCGCTTAAATTTTCATTACAATTGCAAGTTTCACTTTGCTTAAGTAACCTAATTATTTAAACCATACCAACTTTGACATATCAAATTTCCATTTTGAAAAGTTTGAATTTTTTTGCTATGAAAAACAGCACTCTATTGTTCAATATTTCAGCTACTTGCCTGTTTCAAGAGTTTTCTTGTAAAAGAAAATGGCAGCAGTAATTGGCGGAAAAAAATGTTCTATAGGAAAAAACGTTTTAAATTCTGTTTCATTAATTCCCTGAGGAATTCAAATAGTCATTCTGAAATTTCTGTCTTATGTCTGAGAGTAAATATTATGGACAGTAAGTCGTATGGCCACCGTTTTTATCGCTGGTTCTCTCTCTCACCATCCATCAAGCATCAAATGGTTGTAAAAAAACAGAAACCAATCAATAAAGATGGCAGCCTCCTTGAGCACAAAGGTTTTCCAGCAGTGTTTGCATACTTCAAGGCGAATCGCCTGCCAAAGCGCAGGAATTTCATGCTTTAATGTTTTGCATGTTCAAAATTCGTCGACCAAGAGTCAGCAAGCTCCGATCGATTACTGTGTCGACCTTGTCAAGTGAGTAAATGATGGTAAAGTCAAACGCTTAGGCTTAGGCTTAGCGCGACTTAAGCCAGTGATCTTATGCGGACAGTGTAGACTTAGATCAGACTGCACAGAACGTGCAGTAAACTATCTGATCCCAAAAAATAACTTCGTATGAGCAGCATTTGAGTTTTTTAATGTCGACTGGAAAGTTTCATTTCACCTTTTTAGCAGGTTTCCTGGTAAAGTCCGAAGATCCAATTTTGTAAGAAATTCAGTAAGTAAGAATTCAGTGTCTTACACTGTGAAGAAAAATCGTGCCCTGTATGAGATTAACCCATGTAGAAATCGTCCCCAGTTTGAGTATAAAGTTGGAGTAAAGTGTGGTATGTACGAGACTTAAACTGGGAACCTTTCATTTGCAGCACAGGTACTCATACTGCTGAGCTTCCAAGAAAGCTTGACATCACTGCTACCGTTTCTCATAACATTCCTTTCCATTTTCAAGAGCTACTTATGTTTTTCATGGACATACCAAATAATTCTGCAGTTTAAGAATAACAAAATATTCCATCAAAATGGACATTAATGACATGTTTGAACACACTTTGGAAAAGCCAAGAGTGCTTTCAAATGCCTGTTACCAGAGATCATTCCTTCCTTCCTTCCTTACTGCACAGCTTCTTCTGGTATAAAATCAATGCCTAGCAACTGATTTTTGTAGAATTCTCTGTAGCTCAGTGGTTAGTGTACTGGGGCACATTTCACTAAACTGCGTACGCACGAAATTTGCATACGCAGTTTTTTTAAGCAAGCATTAAGTCTGAAAACAAGTTTCACTGAACTACATAACTTTACGATTTGATTAAGAATTTGGATAACATTACTCCACTTCATATGTTTGGGTAAAGTAGGGATCCTACGTGTGTTTATTCAATCCCCAAAAAATTGGCGTAATTCTACACAGTTTGTTGAAATGGACCCCTGGTCTTTTATTTTAACTCTTTACCAAATGACAATATTTTACATATATTACACTAGACCAAATTGAAGGCATTGGTAGAGAACAAATTCTGTGTAAATCAAATGATGATTTTTGTCCTTGATAGGGTAGAAAACATTGTGGGAAAAGGAGAAAATGCTGGTTACCAGCATTTTCTCCTTTTCCCCTAATGCTTTCAAAAGGCTTCTTCCTCAGGGTCGTCAAAAGTCGGGATTGTGTGGTAAAGTGTTAAGCCTTAATAAACAAGGATCTGTACAGCTCTGGTTCAAATCCCAGATGGGGCAGTTTGTATTAGAGCTATATATTTGTTGCCAACTTTCATGTGTGTAAGATGGGGGCTTGTCGGGGTTTGGGCATTTGTTGTCTTAAAAAAAAAGACTTACTACTTAATAATAAGGCTTCATGTCATCCAAAATAATGACCTTCAAGAGGTTTGTATTAGAGCTATGTATTTGTCGTAAACTTTCACGTTCATAAGACTTTCTATTTCTGTGTTGTTAAAAATGGGATTCTGTGGTAAATGATATAATTTATGTATGTTTATTTGAGTTATACACCTTACTCACTGCTTCATTGTTACAGGAACTGTGATCATGAGAGCTATCTATGTACAATGTTGTATCCAAAACATTTTCGAGGTTCTGCATTCGCCATCAGGGCATTATATACAGAACTCGCTCTGGTAAGTTTTATGCTATATATATTTTTTCTAAACCTTTCACTTGTTTTTGACAAAAAAATGGAGTAAAACTGACATTTTAACCCTGAATCAAACAAAACTGAGTTTTAACAACCCTGAGGAAAAAGGCTTTTGAAATACTGTGGGAAAAGGCTGTTTTACAGACGAATCCTATTATTTGTGTTTATAAACTGCTTTCAGTAGAGGGTGAGTCTAAAATTTACCGGTAGTTGTTTGATGAAAAAAGAAATTGTCTTCTTTGTAAAACCTTATGGAAAAAAGGAACAATTGCTTTAAATTCATTAACACACTATCCCAACTTTTAATGACCATGACAAAGAAAGCTTTTGAAAACATTGTGGGAAAAGGAGAAAATGCTGTTGATAAAATAACAGAAATTAATTTTAAACCCAATATTCTTCAAAATAATTGCAGGATGAGGAGATAATGCTTGTGACCACAATGTTTTTAACCCATTCAAAGACAAATTCCATAATCTGAGCTACATTTAATTTGTCCTCTGCTTTTCCTTTAATATGGATTAGTCAAAAATGTTTTCTTCTGACCAGTACAGAGTTAACTCTTCACCACATGACAAAAATGTAGACTTGCCAAAATTGACAGCATTTGCAGACAACAATTCAATCAAATGTGGTTCAAATGATTGAATCTGTCTTTGTAAAAAAATATATTGTGGGAAAAAGAGAAAATACTGGATACCAGCATTTTCTTCTTTTCCAGCAAGGTTTTTAAAATTCTTTTTCCTCAGGGTGGCGAAAACTCAGGATTGTATGGTTTAATGCTTAATTTTCAGGTACAGGATGTTACAACAGACAGTATGAGGGCAATGCTGCGACTACAGTTTTGGAAAGACACAATTGATCTGATATACAAGGTATATTCTTATTCCTTTCAATTGTGTTGTGTTTTCAAACTGTGTGTTAATCTGTTTTATTTGACAGATTTGCATCCAACCATCTGATACAAGCTCATCTTTGCCAGCCAAGCATGATGATACTACATTTGCTGTATTCAACCTTGGCTGATTGTGTCCAAAGTTTTAATTCTAGAGATGAGTAATTATTGGTCACAGTCTGTACTAAAAGCACCAGTCAAACTGTGTGCTACATTTGCTACCCATCTTCAGCAATACGTAAATAAAAATAGCAACCGCATGAGAGAATATGCTGGGAATCATGACCAAAACCATATAGACAAACAATATATACTTCAACATTCACTGAACAAATCAGTTAAAAAAAGTTTTAGGATACATTCCAACAGCAGGTAATGGACTGTCAGAACATGATTATGGATTTCTTGGAACGAGTGACAGTTGATTGGTTCTCAATGATGCAATTCTAGGGGTGATATCTATCAAAATCTAGTTGGCAGTAAACAAATTTCGACTTTATCAGCCAAGGTTGAATAGAACAACATTGTGATTATCACCCTTGGCTAGCAGAAATTTTACAAGTTACGCAAAACAGAAATATTGGAAGGAAAGGGAAGTAATATTGGAAATATTGGAAGGAAAGGGAAGTAATGTTTTAACCCTTTGCTTTGACAGTGTGGGTGAAAAATGCTTTTAGAACATTATGGGGGAAGGAGAAAAATGCTAGTAATAAGTACTTTCTCCTTTTCTCATAGTTTTTTCTACCCTTTCAGAGACAAATTCTATCATTTGAACCACATTTTATTCGTGACGTAAAGATGTCTTCAATTTGGACAAATCTAGAACTTGTCATCTATAGATTGATACACAATGACAAGTTTGTGGTGTGCTGCTATAGCCTAACCCCAGGCGGTAATAATTATTTAATTACTCCGTATCAATCTCTCTTAATTGCGATCTGCTATAGATTTTTGGTAGCTATCTGTTTATCGCTATGTTACATCCAAATGATAGTAAAGGAAAAAATGAACGAACAGGAACCCAGGCTAGTGCTGATACAACAAAGAGTCTTTTTAGCTCTACTACCCAAAGGCCAGCAGAGCTTATATCATGGAGTGGTTTCTGTTTGTCCATACGTCTTTTGGTATTTTTTCTTTTTTATAGGATAAAGTCTGCAAAGTATTACATACTTTTTTGTATCGAAAGAATAAAGCAAGACATAGAATTATAACAAAAGTCTCTTAAAGCATTAGGTTGCTTCACCCTTTACAACACAGTCCCAAGTTCAAGTGACTCTGAAGAAGAAGCCTTTTGAAAACATTATGGTAACCAGCATTGTCTCCTTTTCCCACAATGTTTTCTACTCTAGTCCTACCTAAACCCTACCATGAACAAATTCCAATTTTTGAGTCACACTCATCTTATGGTCTGCACATACCTTCGATTTGTCTGTAATATTTATTGATTGGTAAAGAGTTATGCATATACATGTGTGCTCTATGACAAATGTAACTACCAAACAACAGGATTTTAAACATGACCAAATTGGAAGCATTTGCAGACTTCAAAATTGATTCATCTTAAAATTTGCTTTGGGAAGGATGGAAAAAATTGTGAGAAAAGGAGAAAATGCTGGTTACCACAATGTTTTCTAAAGGCTTCTTGAGGGTCTTTAAAAGTCGGGATTGTGTGGTAAAGGGTTAAAGGATTAGTGGCTACAGAGATTGGATTTGTCTTTAACAGGGTAGAAAATTTCATGAAAAAAGGAGCTATAGATGTTAGCCAACATTTTCACCTTTCCTCACAATTTTTTTATGGGTTTATCCCACAGGATCGTTCAAACTCAGGATTGTAAGATTAATGGTAAGCTGTATATCAGTGTTTTGTTTCTTTTAGAATCAACCACCACAAAGCCCAGTCGCTTTACAAGTTACAAAGGTAAGTAAAATATGATTTATGTGAGGAAATTATGGTCCTGTTTAAGAACAGCATTATAGCACTTTCTCCCTTTTCCTCGAAATTTTTTTAATTGTATTTATGTTTAATTGATTTTTAGCTCCACTGGCCGAAGGCCAGCGGGCTTATGTCATGGCCCGGTGTCCATCATGCGTGCGTGCGTCCATCCGTCCGTGCATTAACTTTTTTTTTAAACTACTTCTTCTCTGAAACTACCCATCCAAATTTGATGAAACTTCACAGAAATGATCCTGCCATGGTCCTCTTTAGAATTTCTTGAAAGAATTTGATTCCTTCAAAAACTCTGGTTGCTATGGCAACAAAACTGAAAAAAATTGAACATCTTTGAAAATCTTCTTGTCTGAAACCATAAGGCCCAGGGCTACCAAATTTGGCATGTAGCTTTATCTAATGGACCTCTATCAAATTCCTTCATATTATAGCCCTGGGGACAAAATTGGCTCTGCCCCGGAGATCACAAGTTTAACATGGGCTTATATAGTGACTGAAATTTAAAATAGTAATCAAGGGAAATAACTCCTGTTATACAAGATAAAGTTTGTTACTATTTATGTCCCTTGATTATCAAACTGCACTTATACATTATTGGAGTTTGGTATTCAAGTTTTTTAGAGAGGAAATGTTCTGTTTTAAGGGAGAGTGATCTATTTTGATGCTAATGGTTATGCTCACATGAATGGAATGTTTAATTTAAAGTAAGGTTTCTATCACTCAAATTTTTTCAGAACTTTACCTTTCGTGCTAATGAATAAACCAGCTTGTATTCACTGACATTATCTTTGCATTTAAAAAGATATGACTGTTTTTGTTTGGCGGGCGGGGTGGAGGTTATGTTTTCAAAGTAAGTTTATTACCATACAGACTTTTTATGCTGTATGTCTCTGTCAATGCCAATTAAGCGCATGATATGTTAATTTTACTCTTTAAGGAATGACAATTTTTTTTTTACTGTACCAAGTTTAAAGCCATTGCAAAAAGACAAATTGAATGTAGCTTAAATGACTATTTCTGTCTTTGATAGGTTAGGAAACCTTGTGGGAAAAAGAGAAAATACTGGCTGACAACATGTCCTTTTCTCACAATGTTTTTGAAAGCTTTCTCTTTCAGGGTCATTAACACTTCAATTTGCGTGGTAAAGGGTTAAAAAGCCAGTGGAGCGATACAGGGCCATCATGGCCCTCTTGTCCATTTATTTATGGTCGCCACTGATTCATATGGGCCACACACTCTGATTGGTTGATTGATTGAATGGTGTTTTACGCCACTTTCAACATTATTTTAGTCATATCACGACCACAGCTCACATATTCATGTTTTCCTGGATTTTACCAGTACAAGGCTAGGGCTCTGAAGTATCTTGCCCAAGGACACTCCCAGAAAAACCCAGTGTATCCAGTACAGCTCCAATCCAGGGCCTCCAGGTTGCAAGTCCCACTCTTTACCACTGAGCCACGCAGAACCCAGCGACACCCTCTGAAGGCTGTTGATTATGCTATGGAGGATAGTGCAAGATGCAGGAAAAAAAACATAAGTAACGCCTGGTTTTTTAACATGCTCTGTGTGATAGCATAACCACATGGGAACCTCGGTTTAATGTCTCATCGGGAAGACTATTAGTAACTTTAGATGGCCAGCTATGGGACTTGAACCCACACCCTCAAGTGGCATAAGATTTGATGTTTTACAAGTCCTATGCTCTACCACTTAAACTATTGTGGCTGGTCTAATTGTATTCATGTATCCAACAGTAATCAAATTTTACAAGGTCATTGTTAAAGTCATCTACTTCAGTTTGCTTCAGGAAGAAATAAGAAGTTAACCCTTTACTACACAATCCTGAGTTTTAACAACCCTGAAAGAGAAGGCTTTTGAAAACATTATGGGAAAAGGAGAAAATGCTGTTAACCAGTATTTTCTCCTTTTCCCACAATGTTTTCTATCTTATCAAAGACAGAAATCATCATTTTAGCTACTTTCAGTGTGGCATCTGCTTGTTCTTTCAATTTGGACCAGTCCAACATTTTGTCGTTTGGTAAAGAGTTGATACCTTTGTTTTGATTGTAGGCAGTAAACAAACATAAACTGTCAAAGACATGGTTTACTAGAATACTGGAAGCAAGGGTGAGTAAGTATTGTCTATCATGTTTATAGATTGGCTGTTTTCGAAGAAAAAATTGGGGTGATGTCAAAGCCGTGTCTGCGTCGTCATCATCTGTGTTGTCGTCAGTGTTGTCGTCTGCATTGTCATTGTGCAAAAACTTTGACATATGATTTCTCCGTCAATTTAGAAGATATTTACTTCAAACTCAGACTAGTTGTTAATTACAAAAATGGAAACCCAAACAGCAGGGGCAGGTAGCCATCGTACTATTTTGACACAGTTATGCCCCTTTTTTCGACTTAAAAAATTCACTGAAAATCAATCTATTTTTGAAAGCAACTGCAGCCCAGCATTTGTTGCTCCTTGTGGTGCTCTTGTTAAATTTAGATGTTATCTGGGAAAGAGTTAACCCTTCACCCACAATTCTGATTTTTAACAGCTGTAAGAAAGAAGCCAAGCCATTTAAGAACATTGTTAGAAAAGGAGAAAATACTGGTAACAAGCATTTTCTCCCTTTCCCACAATGTTTTCTACCCTATCAAAGACAATTCCATCATTTTAGCCACAGTTAAGTTGTCAAATTTGAACAAGTCTACATTTTTGTCACGTTGAAAAGAGTTAACCCTTCACCACACAAACCTGAATCTTAACAACCCTGAGAAAGAAGGTCGTTGATAACCATATGAGCAAAGGAGAACATGCTAGTAGCTGGCTGATAACCAGTATATTTTCCTTATCCCACAATCTTTTCTGGCCTGTCCTAACTCATTTTATAATTTGCACTACATTCCATTTGTCGTGTGCAAATGAATTGAAATTGTTGTCTGATAAAGAATGAAGACGTGCTGGTATCACAAATTATACAGAGGAAAAACATCCTAAGAAAATTATATGCTTTACAGCAAAGGAAATTGTTGGAATAGTGCAAAATGACTTTATAACAGCAAGCAAGTCATCTTATAGTTATGGATGCATGAAATCTGACAGTGGACTGAATCATAAGGTAGACTGGTCCTTTGGCACAAAAAAATATGACCAATACTAAAATTTTTGAGTAAGGTCAGCTTGCATGGACTGGGCAGGCTGAACTGGGTCGATACTGGCAGATTCATTATGTCCTCTTTTTCACAGAGCATGGCTCAAATCGATTGATTGATTGTATGGTGTTGAACGCCGTTTTCAACATTATTTCAGTTATATGGCGGCGGCCAGTGCACTTATCCATGCTTTCCTGGAGTCTCTTTTACCAGTACTCCGCACAATTTTTCTTTCCAAGCCACTGGCTGCTTTCCCACATAATCATCGTCGAGACAATGGTCAACGGTGGGAGAGGGATGAATCCTGTCGCAGTGACTATCATCAATCGTCAGAAAGAAATTGGCCGAGCCAGGGGTTGTAGCCAGGGATCGAACCCACGACCCCGTGTTCTCAAGTCCTGCACACTACTGACTGAGCTACCGGGGCTGGGCTCAAATCAATTGTGGCCAGAATGCTGAAATTCATCTCTTAAAAAGTAGAAAACAAAGTGGAAAAATGAAAAAATGCTGCTAGCTTTTTCTCTTTTTTCCACAATGCTTTTATGTACAGGTACATAAATGAATTAACTCAATTTCTATATGGCAGGCAGAGCAGGTAAATAAAGACAGTTATAAAAGTATACAAGAAGTAGAGGAAATGGCAGAGCAAACAGTATCATCATTAAACTACCTTTTGTTAGAAGCAGGAGGTAAGATCAGATAGCTCTACGGAAATACTTATATAGAGGATATTTATTTTTTTCAGTGGAAGATAGGAATTCATTTCATCGAGTGAATACCATAGGTAATATTTTCATGAGTGGTGCAGCCATGAGTGAAAATATTACCGATGATGTTTACAGTTGTTTTCAGTTTTTTCCCATAGTGTACCTCCTTCGCATAACAATGTATTACAATATTACAATATTATGTAAAGCGAGAGAAATGTAGGGTAAATAACATTAATTTCCATCTGTGTTGAATGGCACACGCTGTTTACCTAGGTAACGAGTGCGCCGGAACTACTGTTTCCGCCTTCAATAGAAGAGTTGGAAAATAAAATCAGTCTTTTTCACTGGTCGTAACCATGAAATATCAAACAATATTTCACCATTATTTCTCAATAAACTACTGAAAAGCATGAAATAAATTTCTGTATTTGCTTATTATATTAGATGAAATGGACCATAGCAATCATCAAAACAGAAGAATACCAATAGACCATTTAATTCTGCACTTTTACAACTCTTTACAAAATGACAAAATTTTAAGTCTTGTCCACGCTAAGAGGAACATAAGATGATACTGTGGAGTAAAGCTACAATGATAGGATTTGTCTATAACAGCACTTTTTACTTTTCCAACAGTATTTTTAAGTTCATATTCCAAAGGGTTGTTTAAGCGCTGAATTATTCGGTAACAGGTAAATACCTTTAATTTAGACAAATCTAAAATCTTGTCATTTGGGAAAGAATTAAATATACAAACAGATGGCTTACCTTTGAATTTAAAGATGAAACCATAATTATGTGGCTGAGCCCCAATAGCGCAGTTGGACTTGAGACCAGGGAATCTCTGGTTCGAATCCCAGCTCAGCGAATCTCTTTCCAAGGATTAATGATAGTCATGGGGGCAGGATTCATTTTTCCTCACATCTGATCATTGTTAAGACAAAGGTTATGTGGGAAAGCAGCCAGTGATTAACGAAGAATATTGTGCTAAGTACTGATAAAAGAAATTCCAGGAAAGCATGATAGGTACACTTGCCGCCACATTATAACTGAAATATTGTTGAAAGTGGCGTTAAACAACATACAATCAATCAATTACCATAATCATTGGTTAACCCTTTACCAGACGACAAAATTTTAGCATTGTCCAGATTGAAAGCATTTGCAGATGACAACTTCATTGTTTCTCAAATGGTGCAATTTTTCTTTGATAGGGTAGAAAACATTGTTGGAAAAAGAGCAAAAGGCTGGTTTCCAGCATTTTCTTATTTTGCCACAATGTTTTTAAAAGGCTTTTTCCCAGGGTCGTCAAAAGTCAGCATTGTGCAGTTAAGGGTTAATACAGGACCAGATGTCTTTGCTTCTAGGTATAAAAGACGTGAACGCTGATCATGCATGCAGCCATCTTGGAAAATGTCAGGGGTTGGTGACGTTATTAAGAGCGATGCCGTATCATGCCAGTAAAAACCGAGTATATATACCTTTAGAACTGCTAGTTAAGGTAAACAACTTTCATTCTTTATCAGGCAAAATTATGGACAAAGTCCGTAACAAAGAAACAAATGAACACATGCATGGCAGAAATACAGGGACTGGGCAGGATTCGAACCTAGAACGCCCGGACAAAAGGCCAACACCATAACCACTGAGCTAAAGAGAATTCTCCCTAACGCAATTGTTAGGTATGGTATTTAAACCGGTATGAAGCCATGCATGAAGGAGTGGTCTTCCATAACAAACCCTCTCTTAAAGTCATCATTTATTGACGACTCAAAGCCTTATTAGGCAGAAAGTCCGTTTTTGGACAACGAATGGGATTAATGGCTCAATGGCCAATCCCGGACGAGCCCCCATCTTAGGAACAAAGTCCGTAATAGAAACAAATGAAGAAATGCATGGCAGAAATACGGGGACCGGGCAGGATTCGAACCTAGAATGCCCGGACGAAAGGCCAACACTATAATCACTGAGCTAAAGAGAATTCTCCCTAACGCAATTGTTAGGCATTGTATTTAAACCGGGATGAAGCCATGCATGAAGGAGTGGTCTCCAGTAACAATAGATATACCTGAATTAACCCTTCATTGTTTTGATGATGGATATGTGGGAAAACAGCCAGTGGGAAGAATATTGTGCTAAGCACTGGTAAACTCTTTACCACACAATCCAGAGTTTAAACAAGCTTAAAAAACACATTTTATGAAAACATTGTGAGAACAGGACAAAAATGCCAGAAACCAGCATTTTTTTCCTTTTCCCACAATGTTTTGTACCCCTCCAAAGGGAATTTCTGTATTTAAGTCAATTATTTTGTCATCTCCAAAAACTTACAACTTGAGCAAGTCTAGCGTTTTGCAGTGAGGCTAAGGGTTTAAAAAAAAAACAGGAAAGCTTGGATAGGTGCACTGGCTGTTTCAATTTAACGGCATTTAATACAATTTATCAATGTATTCAATAATAAAAATATAAGGCTTGTCTATATTACATGAATTTACAGTCGGCATATAAAACTTTTATTGTTTAAATGATGGTATATATATCCATGAAGGGGTAAAAATCTGTATGGGAAAAGGGGAAAATGCAGGTTACCAGAATTTTCTCCATGTGTCATATTGTTTTCAAAAGCCTTCTCTCTCATTGTCATTAGACCTCATGATAGTGTAAAGAAGGATTAAACAAGTAGAAAGAGGAAAATTGAAAAGTGATAGCTTAACTCTTTACCAAACAACAAAACTTTAGGCTTGGCCAAATTCAAAGCATTTGCAGCCAACAAATCAAATGAGGCTCAAAGGATGAAATAAATACTTGATAGGGTAGAAAATATTATGGGAAAAGGAGAAAATACTGGTTTCCTTTTCTCAGGGTCGTTAAAACATTGGACTGTCTGTTAAAGTTTTAACTCAGTGCACTTGGACTAACCACACAATGACAGATTGTCATCTTTTCAGTATTTTCCAGACTTTTAAATGGTTTGATTAAATTTATATGCATTTTCACAACTGCATTGCTTTTTTGGCCATTATTGGGTCGTTCATTTAGCAGTTATTTTATTTGTTTAACAGCATAAATTGTCTCAAGAACAGATATTAAGAAGCGCAAGAAAAAAATCAGAACAGAGCTTAGATAGCAGTGATGAAAAAGTGGGCGATATTGTTTATGAAGTTGCTTGTGCTGCCAAACAGCATTTAAACACTGTAAGTTTTTATTAGTTCGGCTGTTTTCGAAGAAAATATCAAGGTATTGTCATAGCCCTGTTTCTGTCTCGTCATCTGTGTATTCATTGTCATTCAAAAACTTTGTCAATTTATAATGTCTGTTATTGCTAGAGATACTTACTTCAAACTAGGACTAGTTGTTAGCTACCCATACAACAGGGGCAGGTAACCATCAAAATATTTTTGACACAGTTATGCCCCTTATTCAACTTTGAACTTTTAAAAGCTCTGAAATTTAATAATATCTCCGTCATTACTGATAATATTCAGTGCAAACTTGGACTAGTTGTAAAAATCAAAAGGGGGAACCCATACAACAGGGACAGGTAACCATCAAAATATTTTTGACATAGTTTTGCTCCTTTTTCGACTCAGAAATTTCACTAAAAGCAACTGCAGTGAAGTGGGCAGGCACCTGCATGTGGTGCTCTTGTTTTGTCAATCTTTACCACACAATCCCAAATTTTAATAACATTCAGGCTTTTAATAACATTTTGAGTAAGGAGAAAATGCTGGTAACTAGAGTTTTCTCCTTTTCCCAAAATATTTTCTATCCTTTCAAAGACAAATTCTAATATAGAGCCACATTTAATTTGTCATCTGCAAATGCTTTCAAATTGGACAAGTCTTAACTTTTGTAAGTCTTGTAATTGTTGACTCATTTACAATTTTGAGATTAGTCTAATTTAACCCTTGGCCAAGCCTAAGTTCTAGTCAAGTATTTTTTTTCCATTAATATATTCAGACGTTACTTTGTGAAAAATGCTTGTATCCAGCATTTTTCTCTTTTTTCGAAATGTTTTCTACCCTTCCAAAAAACAAATTCTGTCCTTTCAAAGACAATATCTCAGTTTTGATACATATTTAATAATGTTGTCTGCAAATGCTTAGAATTAGGACAAGTCCAAAATTTGTTGCTTCGTAAAGATTTAACACTGTACCAGTCAACAAAATTTGAACTTGTCCAAATTGTAGACATTGAGCGGTGATGATTTAAATGTGGCACAGGCGATGTGATCTGTCTTTGAAAAGGTAGAAAACCTGGGTCCTCAGGATATTCTCGTTTTACCACAATAATTTCAAAAATATTCTTCGTTAATGTCCTTACAAGACAGGATAGTTATGGGTCAAGCATTTAGACTTTATACTCGCCCTTTCCAATTGTACTTTCACAATTTTACACACTTTTTCTTTATTTTTCATTATTTTGTCAGGCACAGTCACTGAAGAAAAATGCACCAAAGAATACAGCAGTAATTATGTTAAACTCTGTAAGTACTTAATACAGGAATTTATCACTTTGTTGTGCTTGTCATATGAAAACCAACTCTTTAACATTCAACAACAATATTTTAGACTTTCCAAATCAGAAAATGTTTGAAGATGACAAAATAACACTAGTCTTGACCTCAAGACAAAATCTTGGACTTTTCCAGATTGAGAGCATTTGCAGAAAATAATTTGAATGTGGCTCAAAATATGGAATTTGTTAAAAGCAAAGGTAAAAAACGTTCCTACAATGTTTCCAAAAGGCTTTCTTTCTCTTGGTCCTTAAAACCAGGGGTTGTGTAGTAAACCGTTAGTACATGTATATATTTTCAGGTGATACTGGATGGTTATCTAACTAAACTAGAACACACAAATTTTGATGTGTTTAATCCAGCTTTACAAGTGAAAGATAATAGATTAGCCTGGAAATTACTCAAGAAAAGGATTTTTTGATAAAAACTTTTCATTGTCTAGGCCATATACAGTATATTTGATATTATTTGTTTATTTATTGATGAATTTTGATGACATAAAATAAAATTTTTCACCGGATCTATTGTATCCATTGTATTTTGATTTCATTTTGAAGACCATTACATTGTAATATACATATATTGTTTTCTTCCTCATAAATTTGTGTCATTGTTGCCATGTGGATATTTACTTATTACCTTGGCAATTTGTTAACTATCATGAGAGAAGCCCATGCAACAACTACTGGTAACCATTAAACTGTATTTGATACAGTTATGTCACCTTTCCGACATAGAATTTTCACAGAAGCAACTGCGGCCAAAAGTTAACTTCTTTTGTTATATTTGTCTGTCTCTCTCTGTCTGCATGTAAATATAATTTCAGACAATATTTCTCTCAAATCCTCCCTCATTTTTGCTGTCAATGCATTGAAACTCTATTCATTTAATAACATCAAGGACCTGCACATGTGCAGGACACAGTTTTCGTATGTCTGACTTTTAATGTTTACCACAGAACCCCAGGTTTTAACAACCCTGGAGAAGAAAGCTTTTGAAAACATTGTGGTAAAGGAGAAAATGCTGGTAACCAGCACTTTCTCCTTTTTCCACAATGTTTTCTACCCTGTTCAATACATAAATCACCATTTAAGCTACATTTAACTTATCTTCTACAAGTGTTTTCAGTTTGGTCCAGTCCAAAATTTTGTTGTAAAGACTTATCTCCCCTTGACTTTAAACAGTTCTGTTATTAAATGTTTTTTAGGGATAAATGACGTCTATCCCTGTCAAAGCAATTCATTGGGGTAACAAATACTGTGAAACAAATACAAAAGACTTTAAAAAATTATCTTTATTTTCTTTTCAATGATTTTATCTGTGTTAACACGTTTACCAAGTAATGCAGAGATTTAACAAGTACACTTCTGAAAACATTATGGCAAAAACAGAAAGCGCTGTTGACCCTTTACAATACAATCCCTTGTTTTAACGACCCTGAGGAAGAAGTCTTTTGAAAACATTGTGGGAAAAGGTGAAAATGCTGGAAACCAGCATTTTCTCCTTTTCCTACAATGTGTTCTATCTTATCAGAAAACTTGGGCTCACCTGTATTAATTTTGAATATGTCATCTGCAGATGTTTTGAATTTGGGAGAGTCTAAAATTTGTTGTGTGTGAAAGAGTTAAGCAGCTATTTCTCTTTTTCCCACAATGTTTTCTACCCTTTCAAAGATAAATGCTGTCATTTTAACCTTATTCAATTTCTCGTCTGAAAAGTTTTCAAGTTGAACAATTTTAAAAATCTGGTTGACTGGTAAAGAACTAAACTAACTACATACCATTCAAAACATTTAGATCTTGTATTTCGATAGAAACTCTTCTAATAAATAATTTAGATGAAAACTCTTTACCAAACAACAAATTTTTAGAATAGTCCAAATTGAACGCAGTTGCATACGACAAAAATAACTTTGACTCAAAATTTGAAAATTGTTTTGGAAAGGGTAGAAAGCATTGTGGGAAAAGGAGATAATGCTGGTTACAAGCATTTTCTCCTTTTCCCACAAAGTTTTCAAAAGGCCTTTTTGTTAGGGTCGTTAAAACTCGGGATCGTGTGGTAAAGGGTTAACACACGACCTGTGGTCAACTACAAACTTCCAGAACACGTATGACAAGAAGGTGAAACATACGTTCCTGTGGGAAAGGTAAATTTTTCGACGATTTTGAACAAAAATTCTGGAAAATAAATCGGTCTTTCTTCTCAATCAAATCCCATTTTAGCCACATCACAGTTTTGAATATTCTTTCATTACAATTAGCCTTAATGGCCCAGTAAAGGCCAAAATATCAAAGCAGGTGTCATAATACATTTAAATTTAAATCATACCATTCAAAAGTATGGAAATTACTGTGAAGATGACAGTCTGTTATCATGAGGTAGAGCCATATGTTAGTCGCTGGCAGAAAAAAGAATTTTGAAATCGGGCAAAAGTAAACAAAATACACAGCTACCTGGCAGGTTTTAACCTGGTTTTGAAGTTAATTTCTCTGTCAGCAACTAACACTTGGACCGACCGTACAACGACAGATTGTCATCTTCACAATAATTTCGGTATTTTTAAATGGTATGATAAAAGTTCAAATATAATTTTACACATGCTTTGTTTACTTTTGGGCTTTATTGTCACTTTAAATTTTGTTGTCTGATAAAGAAAATACAAATAAAAAAGAGGGGGGGGGGGGGAAACCTGATGACAAGTTTAACCACTATGGTACACTGGGCAAATAAATAATTCTTACAAACAAAAACACATAACTACCTAACAAATCCCTGATCTCAACAATTATTTGTAATAAGTTGGACATCATCTCTTTTTTTAAAATTCTCCTTTGCCGTTGAAGGCATTGAGCAATTTTACCCTATATTACAAATTTTCGACTTTAATGAACATGAGGAAAAAGGCTTTCGAAAACATTTTGGGAAAAGGAGCAAATACTGGTATCTAGCATTTTCTCCTTTTCCCACAATGTTTGCTACCTCTCAATAACAAATATCTTGATTGTAGTCACTTATGGTTTGTTGTCTGCAAATGCTTTTTATTTTGGTGAGTCTAAGACTTTTTCATTTGGTAAGTAGTTTGGGCTTATAAAATTACATTATCAATTAATAAGTAGGTCAAAAGATATACCTGTAGGGCTCTGGAGAAATGAAATGGAGATTTTTCAGTATTGAAAAAATTTTACTTCATAATTTAGTTTTCACAATATCCTTTAAATTTATATGAGCCATACTCTGTGAAAAGGAGGCTTAATGCATTGGCAAAAAGAATTGACCCAGGACAGCCTGTGCAGTCCACACAGGCTGGCCTTGGTTGAAAGTTTTTGCCATTGGTCAAAATTGCTGCATGTCAAAGGATCAGTCTACCTCCAGATTCAGTCAGTAGTCAGACTAAAAGGATTTTATAGATCCATAATTATGTGATGACATGCTTGGTATAATGAATCACAGAGATGTATTAAAACCCCATTTTTGCGCACCATGACTCACATATAGAAAACTTATCAGCAAAAATATACAAGCACACTTTTTTATACATAATACAGATACAGGATACATAACAGGGCTTGGTGCATACTTTAAGGGCAAGTTTTCAGTAGAAATCATTCAGCAAATTTGGGACCCATGACTCTGTAAGATGTTATACAGTCGAACCTCGTTTATCCGGACAGTTCTGTTTCCTATGAATGTTTCCGGATAAGCCGTATTTCCAGATCAACGAACTGGGATCACCAGGACTTCCATATTGATAAGGGACACCATTCCCGATTTTTTTCATTCCCATTCCAGAACAATTTCCGGAATAAAAAGTAAAATTTGTACTAAAAATATTTGTTCCCTGATGTTTTTTCCAGATAGAGAAAAATGGAGCAAGGATAAACGCAGCTCGACCAAATTTCAGGGCTGCCTTTCACTTCACTGCAAAAACTTACGCAAATTATTTGGGATTTTATGTACACATATATATGATCCCTGCTTTACCCAAAGGTATGAGCTGGCATAAGGTTATGCAAATATTTACTCAAATCGTAAGTTATGTAGTTCAGTGAAACTTGTTTTCAGATTTGATGCTTGCTTACCTAAACTGTTTATACAAAATTTGTGCTTACGGAGTTTAATGAAAGGCAGCCAAGGTATCCCTCTTAACTTCTGATGCCCTAAAGATAGCGGATCACTGTTAGTGTTGACCCCTGCTTACAAGAAAGAATCACTGATGACTATACAGGTAATCTCTCGAGACAACTCACAGCTTTTTTTGCTTTTAATCCTTTACCAATTAATCCTGGGTTCAAAGGATCCATAGGAATAAGCCTTTTGAAAACATTGTGGAAATAGGAGAAAATGCTGGTAACCAGTATTTTCTCCATTTCCCACAATATTTTCTACCATTCAAGGGACAAATTTTGTTATTTGAGCAACAATTAATGTGCTGTCTGCAAATGTTTTCAATTTGGACAAGTCTGCAGTTTTGTCATTTTGTAAAGGGTTAAACATTGTGGGAAAAGGAGAAATACAAATGAATGGTAACCAGCATTTTCTCCTTTTTCCACAATGTTTTTCAGCCCATCAAAGCCTAATTCAATCATGTGAGCAATGATGAATGTCGTCTAAATGCTTTCAAATTAGGCGAGTTAAAAATTTGGTCATCTGGTATAGACTAAATCACTCAAAACACTCAGCCTAAACGCTATGCTAGGATCACCCACAAACCATAGGGGAAAAAACACCACGCAAAAACCATATTCCCGGCTAGCCCAAGCGAGGGCGACTTTGCCAATTATGAGGTCAAATCTATACAGATGAAATCCCTATACAGAATTAGCAATGTACAAAATATATGGGGACAGTCAAGCCTCCATTAGTAACAAACAACTGTCCATTTTCATGTGCTAACTTGATACCATATGTTTCTGACATCCACTTTGGTTTTTAACTGATCATACAATAGCAAACAATTTGATTATTCCTTTACCACACAATTCTGAGTTTTAACGACTGAAAAGGCATTTGAAAACATTGTGGGAAAACTCTCTTTTTCCACAATGTTTTCTATTGTATCAAAGACGGATTCTTTTATTTAAGCCGAATTTAAATTGTCGAATACAAACACTTTAAATTTGGACATGTTTACATTTTTGTCATGTGATAAAGAGTGAAGTTTAATCTTTACAGCAATAAATTCATTAATTATGAATCTTGCTTAATACAAACAATTCTTTTTCCCACATTGTATTAAAAAGCTAGGTAAGTTCAATAATTTTAACTTAACAACAAATGTTTTGGCAAGCAACTTATCTTTGACACGTCTAATCTGTTGGTTTGCCAAGGATTATTCAGAGAGGAATAACAAACTCGGAAAAAAAAAACAGGATTTTTTTGTTAAATAAGTGCACTCAGACTCTGTTGTCCAATCAATTTATACCATGCTCTGTAATAAGGGGTTTTAATGGATCTGCAAAAAGTATTGACCCAGGTCAGCCTGTGTGGTCAACATAGACTGACTAGGATCAAAACTTTTTGCTATTGGTCAATTTTCTGCATGTCAAAGGACCAGTCTATCAAATGTGTCAACCATTTGTTGGACTAAATGGATTTTATGAATCCATAATTACTGATGACTTGCTTTGTAAAATGCATAACAGATGCATTAAACCTTTACCACACAATCCTGAGTTTTAACAACCCTAAGAGAGAAGCCTTTTGAAAACATTGTGGGAAAAGGAAAAAATGCTGGTAAGCTAATTATCAGTATTTTCTCCTTTTGTCACAATGTTTTCTACTCTGTTCAAGGCAGATTCCATCATTTTAGCCTCATTTAACTCTTTACCGAACGACAAATTTTTGGACTAGACCAAATTCAAAGCATCTGTAGACAACAAATTAAATCTTGGTAATATGACGATTTCTGACTTTGATAGGGTAGAAAATATTGTGGGGAAAGGAGAAAATGCTGGTTACCAGCATTTTCTCCTTTTCCTACAATGTTTTCAATAGGCTTCTTTCTCAGGGTCGTTAAAAGTCGGGATCGTGTGGTAAAGACTTAATTGTTAGGTTGCCAATGCTTTAAATTTGGAGAGTTCTACATTTTAGTCATATAGTAAAGGCTAAAACCCCTTTTTGCAAGAGCATGGCTTAATTTGAAAGGGACAAAGTTCAACCTCTGTGTATTATGATGGGACACTCTCATTCAATTTGGCAAAAGCAGTGTCTCAAAATTCCAACCATGGCAAAAGAGTGCTACTTTCTGACACAATCCTATGCCATCCACATATGACCAAGTTAGCACCTATTTCAATACATTAGCTATCAGTTCCAATATGTTCCTCAAATCCCTCACTTTCTGTCACCAGGGCGCGCTCCAGTATGACACGACCCTCTTTGTATCTCTGGTTTTCTTCATTGGCAAATTCATAGATCCAGCCGAGTTTGGCATCGCAGTTTTTACACATGACGTCTCTGACCATGTGACGTCCTGTCAACATGACACGATCCTGAACTTCACTGTATGTCAAGTTTACAACTTTGTTGAAGAGAAAGGCACGACCTGTGGCTCCTGGGGAAAAAAAATGAAAACATTAATTTATCTTACCTTTTATATCTCAAGTGCTGAGTCCCAGTAGCACAGTCTGTAGCATGAAGGATTTTCAGAACAGGGGGTAGCTGCTTCGAATCCCTAGCTTTGTGATTTTCTTTCCGAGGATTGATGATATAATCATTGCAACAGGATTCATTACTCTCTCATTGAGAGTAGTATCTGCAATAATGCTGTTTAACTTTACCAAACAACAAAATTTTAGACTTATCCAAATTGAAAGCATTTGCAGACAACAAAATAAACATGATGCAAAAATTGAAATTTGTTTTGGGAAGGGTAACCAGCATTTTCTCTTTTACGCACAATGATTTCAAAAGGTTTCTTTCTCAGGGTCGTCAAAACTCGGGATTGTATGGTAAAGGGTTAACTCTTATTAAACAACAAAAATCATACATTGGTCCTAATTGAAATTATTTGCAGACGACGAAGGTGTCAAAAATGATTGAAATTTTTCAAAGACAATCTCCACCATTTAATCCTTTACCACACAATCCAGACTTTTAATGACCATGAGAAAGAAAGCTTTTGAAAATATTATGGGAAAAGAAGAAATGCTGGTAATCAGCATTTTCTCCTTTACCCACAATGTTTTCTACCTTCCCAAAGGAAATTTTAATTTTTGAGTCACATTTATTTTTGTCGTCTGTAAATGCTTTGGATTTAACCATTTACCAGATGACAAAATTTTAGCCTTGTCCAAATTGAAAGCATTTGCAGACGACAATTTCAATGTGGCTCAAATGGTGCAATTTTTCTTTGATTGGGTAGAAAACATTGTGGGAAAAGGAGAAAATGCTACCAGCATTTTCTCCTTTTCCCACAGTGTTTTCAAAAGGCTTCTTTCCCAGGTTCGTTAAAAGTCAGCATTGTGCAGTAAAGGGTTAAACAACCCCAAAATTTTGTCATTTGATAAAGAGATGACCGACACGATACCTGTGAAGCGAGTAGAAATCAGCTCTCCACGATTCGTTAACGGAGTGTCACAGTTGGAGCATGAAAACAGTCGTGTTCCTCCCATGTGTGTCAGAAATATACGTCCCATTCTGATATTAAATAAAAAACACACGAGTCAGAAATACATAAGCATGTTAGGAAAATTCATAATGAGTATTACCCCCAAAACACTCAGCACAACAACTGCTTTTGCAGATAATAATGTAACAGTTCTGACAAATAACCTCCCAAGGCAGGGATTGAACCCAGGACCTCTAGATTCCAGGTCGCTACCATGTTGCTACTAAAGCTAGCTCTGTAGCAAGGCAGTATAAGTGTTCCCTTAAACAAACACAAGCTATACATTTATATCTATCTATGGGATAGACCAGTATTCTACATACTACCCCGCCATATGTGGATCCATCCAAGAAACCTTCAAGTACTCTTACTCTAATTCTCGAATTATTGGGTGTCCCCCGGTGGGTGCCAATGTAACAATTCTGACACATTTAAACCTATCTATGGGATAGACCAGTTTACTACAATATAGATCAAGATCAGACCATAGATCTACAGAAATACAGTCTGATCTTGAATTTACTAAGTCTTCTTCCTTATAATGTATTCTGTTTAAACAACCGCAAACTTGTTCTGACTGTTTTGCCTGTTGGGAAGTGTCCATTTTATAAAAAAAGGTATTCTTAGGGTATAACTGTGAACATTATTTTTAGCCATTGCAATAATCATTCAAAGGTGAATCTTTGTTTTTTTCATGAATATGACTCACAAAATATTTCATCACACAAATTCACACCTTTAGTCCACATTCAGAGTCACTACTCACACCCAAACGCACGAGCTAGAAACAAAAGATGGTTACCTGACCATTCAATCTGGTGTTTGACAGACAGGTCAATATAAGGAAATACAGCAAAGACATTCAGCCATTGCCAACAGTGCAATGACCTAGTCTACTCACAACATGACCAATCAATGTTTACCAACAAATTTTACGTTGACTGGTAATTTCTGCATAGAAACCAACATATTTTGATAAAAATTAACAATCTAAAACTTACCTGATTATTCCGTACAGATCGTTGTGTATTTCTTTTAACAGCAGGTGTCTTTTTTCGTGAAGCAGAGAGGTTGTTGATCAGCTGCAAGTTTATCTGGAACCAAAACACTACTTGACGTCACAGGACGTGTTTATTTTAAGAAAGGTCATTAGGTCAGAGTTAAGGGTTACGGCAGCTGCGCATTCATGTTTATTATGACATCCGGTTTACACGAATCAGACACACTCCCAGTCGTACGACAGTAGGAGGAATTGATTTATCATTCATCGATTTACAAAAGTTTAGCAATTTATTCTAGTAAGGTAACGATAATCTTAAAATGTTGCGGTGGCTTTCTGGTGACGACAAGCGAAAGAAAGAACCGGAGGTGTTCAAAAATGTAACAGAAGGATTAAAAAAGATCTATAAACAGAAACTTCTTCCTTTGGAAGAAACTTACAGATTTCATGAATTCCATTCTCCTAAACTGGACGACCCAGATTTCGACGCAAAGCCGATGATTCTGTTGATCGGACAATATTCCACAGGAAAAACCACTTTCATTCGTTATCTTTTGGAACAAGACTTTCCCGGTATTCGGATAGGACCAGAACCGACCACGGATAGATTTATAGCTGTCATGCATGCAGATGTTGATGGAGTTATACCAGGAAATGCTGCTGTTGTGGACCCAGGCAAACAGTTCCGTCCTCTCACAAAGTTTGGAAATGCGTTTTTAAATAGATTCCAGTGCTCAAATCTACCCAATCAGGTTCTTGAAAGCATAACAGTAGTAGATACCCCAGGAATTTTGTCCGGAGAAAAGCAGAGAGTGGATCGGGGCTATGATTTCCCAGGAGTGCTAGAATGGTTTGCAGAGAGGGTGGATAGAATCATACTTCTGTTTGACGCACACAAGTTGGATATCTCGGATGAGTTTAGGAGAGCTATAGATGCAATTAAAGGATATGATGACAAAATCCGGATAGTTCTGAACAAAGCTGACGGGGTAGATCACCAACAACTTATGAGAGTTTATGGTGCCTTGATGTGGTCGCTTGGAAAAGTAATCAATACACCTGAAGTGGCGCGAGTCTATATTGGATCATTTTGGGACAGGCCACTACAGTATGACATGAACCGGAAACTGTTCGAGCTGGAAGAGAAGGATTTGTTTGCGGATCTTCAGAGCCTGCCAAGAAATGCTGCTCTTCGTAAATTGAATGACCTTATAAAGAGGGCAAGACTTGCAAAGGTATCATTCTTTTCTTCTTTAAACTTTTACCACGCAATCCTGAGTCTGAACGCCCCTGAGGAAGATGACTTTAAAAACATTGTGGCAAAATGAGAAAATGCTGGTAATCAGCATTTTCTCCTTTTCCCACAGTGTTTTCTACCCTTCCAAGGCAAATTTCAGTTTTTGAGTTACATTTAATTTGTGGGCTGCACATTCTTTCAATTTGGGCGCCCGCCCGGGTGGCTCAGTGGTGAGCGTGTTGGACTCATGACCTGGTGGTTGTGAGTTTGATACCCGGTTGAGGCGAACTTTCTTTCCGGCGTATTTTCGCCTCTCACCTGTGCTGAAGCATGTGAGAAAAGTAGTCGGTGGCTTTGGACAGAAAGTTGTGTTAGTACTGGTGTGAGAAAGCCAGGAAACACATGTGCGTCACCGACCGCCATGATATGACCTTAGCTGTTAAAGTGGCGTTAAACCCCAATACAACCAACAACCAATCAATTTGGGCCAGTCTAAAAATTGTGTGTCTCTGGTCAATTCTTAAAATGCCAATTTAATGAAATAGGCGGTTTCTAGGAAGAAGACCCAAAAATCAGCATTGTCAAGGTTTGTTCTTGTTCTGACAGAGTGTCTTAGCAAAGTAGACAGTATACAGCAGATGAAATATCAGGCTGCATGTATCGTACAGTCTGATCTTGATCTACTCAGGCCAAATAATCAACTACAGTTGTTAAAGGCTCCTCAAGGGGTTAACCCTCAAAATTTTCAGTTATGAAATAATATGTAAATGAGCCGTGCTCTGGCAAAAGGGGGCTTAATGCATCTCCGTAATCCATCACACTGAGCAAACCATTATGTACTTATGGATCCATAACAGCCACCATTTTTCATAATCGACTAAATCATGAGGTAGACTGGTCCTTAGACATACAGAAAATTGATCAATAGCGAAAAGTGTTGGCCCAGGTCAGCCTGCGCGGACTGCGCAGGCTGACCTGGGTCGATACTTTTCGCAAATGCATTAAGTCCCCTTTTCACAGAGCATGGCTCAAATAGTTTTACTGCTGTTTCCAAGGTTGCTTTTGGCCAGAGTGTCTTAACATAGCAAATATTAAATATCATTATCAGACTGCACAGTACAGTATGTGCATCTTGTGCTGTCCAATCTTATTCTGCACTGACTCATGACCTTGAGGCCCAGAGTTTAAGCCTCACTGGATCCACTGGCCCTAGCCTAGTACTGGTGAAACCTAGAGAATACATGAATATGTGAGCTTTCGCTGTGATACAGCTGAAATAATGTTGAAAGCAGTGTAAAACACCATTCAATCAATCAATCAATCAGTATTCTACTATGGCTACAAAAGCACCTGAAGTGTACAAAATTTGCCAAGTTTTGTTCTGTTTTAATTGTACATTGCAGCCGGCACTTTGACAGTATCAGGCTCATAATCTTATCCATACTTTTTTAAATGGTATGAATTAAATTTGTCTGTAATTTAACCAGCAATCTGTTTACATTTGGCTGCTTGTGGGCCTCTAAACAAGCACATTTTGAGTGTTTCCAAGGTTCTTGCATAACCCTTTACCAAGTAATCTTTTGTTTTAGTTACCTTAGAGAATGAGACTTTTAAAAACATTGTGGAACAAAGAGAAAATACAGGTAACCAGCCTTTTCCCATTTGTGACAATGTTTTCTACTCTTTCAAAATCAAAGTATTAGGAATGTGTTGCATACCCTTTACCAAACAGTCCTTTGTTTTAATCATCGTTAGTAAGAGGGCATTTGAAAACGTTGCAGAAAAAGGAGAAAATACTGATAACCAAAAACCTCCTTCCTTAATTAACAAAAAAAAAAATGATTATTGGGTGAAGGGTCACATAGCCACAATTGACAAATAGCCAAGAATGAGTAATTTCTCTGTTTACAGCAATGTTTTCTTGATTCCCTTTACATCAAGATACTTCAAGTCTTGTCATCACAGCTTTTTGTTGGTCTTTTCATCTGTGGTTTCATGTAGAAAATTCTGATCAAAACTGCAAATGAAGCAGATTGCAGCCTTTAAACTCTTTACCACATGGCAAAATCTTAGACTGATTCATAGTGAAGGAATTTTAGGACAACAATTCAGCTGCGGTTCAAATGATATGATGTGTACTTAAATCAATAGAAAACCTTGTGGGAAAAGGAGAAAATGCTGGTAACCAGCATTTTCTCCTTTTTCCACAATGTTTTCAAAATTTTTTTCTTAGGGTCATTAAGTGGTGGGGATTGTGTGGTTAAGGGTTAACCTTTACTGAACAGTCCCTAGCTTTCACTGTTCTGAGGAAGACAGCTTTAGAAAACAGTGTTGGTAAATGATAAAATGCTGGTAAACAGCATTTTCTCCTATTTCCACATTGCTTTAAAAACTTTGAAGACAAAATTATCTCGGCTATATTTGATTTATTGTCTGCAAGTTCTTTCAACATTGACAAATTTATCTTAAAGTTAAATTTTGTTGCTTAGTTATAAGTCAAAGGACATACATACACATGAATTAGTGATAAGTTTGATCATTATGTAGATTTATAAGTAAACAGCACTTTCTATGAACATATTAACCCATTACCATTCAGGTTTTCTTAGCCACAGAGTGCTGTACATTTTTTTTTTTTTACATTGATTGTATAGTGTTTAATGCCGTTTTCAGCATTATTTCAATCACATCACAGTTGCAAGTGCTGCACCTGTTTCTTTTACCAGTACTCGACACAGTATTCTTTTTCTGCTTTTCCCATAATGTTTTCTACCCACAATCTTAAGACAATTCAATCATTTTACACACAATTAATTTTTCATCTACAGCTGCTTACAATTTGGGGGTCCTTTGTGGCTCAGTGGTAAAGTGTAGGACTTGTGACCTGGAGGCCCCAGGTTTCAAGCCTCACTGGATCCACTGGGCTTTTTGTGAGAGTCTCATTTCAGATCCCTAGCCTAGTGCTAGTGGAATCCAGGAAATGTGAATATATGATCCGTGGCTGTGATATAACAAAAAAATGTTGAAAGCGGCTTAAAATACCATGCCTTTAATTTGAACAAGTCTAAAATTCCATCATCAGGTGAAGATTTATTTATAAATAACCTTATGGACACTTTTACCAAAACATGAAAAACCGATGATTTAGTGCAATTTTAGGCTTGTTTTGGCTAGAATCATGACAAAAGACAATATAGGTTCAAGAACAGACTGCATGTTTTTAGCTCCACTGGCCAAAGGCCAGCGGGCTTATGTCATGGCCCGGTGTCCCGTCGTGCATCCGTCCGTCCGTGCGTGCGTTAACTTTTATTTCAAACATCTTCTTCTCTGAAACTACTCATCCAATTTTGATGAAACTTTACAGAAATGATCCTCCTATGGTCCTCTTCAGAATTCTTGAAAGAATTTGATTCCTTCAAAAACTCTGGTTGCCATGGCAACAAAACTGAAAAATATTGGAAATCTTTGAAAATCTTCTTGTCTGAAACCATAAGGCCTAGGGCTACCAAATTTGGCATGTAGGTTTATCTAGTAGACCTCTATCAAGTTTCTTCAAATTTTAGCCCTGGGGTCAAAATTGGCCCAGCCCCGGGGGTCACAAGTTTTACATGGGCTTATATAGAGAAAACTTTAGAAGTCTCCCTGCACCTAGCCATAACACCTAGGGCTACCAAATTTTGCATTTGGCTATATCTCGTGGGCCCCTACCAAGAGTGCCCAAATTATAGCCCTGGGTTCAAATTTGGCCCCGTCCAGGAGTTCACAAGTTTTACATGGGCATATATAGTGGAAACTTTAGAAATCTCTCTCTACTTCGTCATAAAGCCTAGGGTTACCAAATTGTGCATGTAGCTTTATCTAGTTGGTCTTTACCAAGAGTGCCCAAATTATAGCCCTCGGGTTGAATTTGATCCCACCCCAGGGGTCAGAAGTTTTACATGGGCTTATATAGTGAAAACTTTAGAAATCTTCTTGTTATTGACCATAAGACTTAGGGCTAGCAATTTTAGTCCAGTTTCAGGGGTCTTATGTTCAAAACCAATTTGCCAAGTATTGTAAAGTTTGGCATGTAGTGGTTTTACTTGTTAGCCAGTGGAGTGATACAGGGCCATGATGGCCCTCTTGTTTGAAGTCTGGTCTTGATCTACGAAATCAACAAAAATAGATTAAGTTGTGCTAACACCCTAAAGGTTAACCCTTTACCACCCAATCTGGACTTTTAATGACCCTGAGAAAAAAAGCTCTTGAAAATTTATGGATTGGTCTTAAATTTTGTTGTTCCATTAACCCTTTACCACACAATCCTGAGTTTTAACGACCCTGAAGGAAGAAGGCTTTTGAAAACATTGTTGGAAAAGGAGAAAATGCTGGTGACCAGCATTTTCTCCTTTTTCCCACAATTTCTTCTTCCCTATCAAAAACAGAAATCATCATTTGAGTTACATTTACTTTATTGTCTGCACATGCTTTCAGTTGGGTTGAGTCGAAAATTTTGTCTTGTGGGAAAGGGTCAAGGGTTAAGTGATACAAAATATGACCAATATTTTTATCACAGCATGAAGTCAGTCTGTCATAAAGAAAGTATGTGGACAGTTTGTCTATACTCTCCCACCTTGTTACATCTGTATGTTACATATACAGTATCACTCGGGTACTTTCTTATTGCTGAGATTTATGGATTGTTAAAGGGAATGAAACTATGGAGAGAAAAATCAGATACAAAGAAGTCAGAGAGCAAGACGTTAGTTCATGAACCTTTTACTAAACAATCCTGTATTTTAATGACCCTGACACCTCTGATGTATGTGAGAAAAGTAGTCAGTGGCTTAAAAAAAAAATTTATGACAGTACTGGTGAGAGAAAGCCAGGAAACACATGTGTAGGTGCCCTGACCACAGTGATCACTCGTCACAACTTGGCCGATTCCATACCTACATCTAACCTTGTCTGTTTGAAGGGGGTTTCCATTTTGAAATATCGCCAGTCACATGATCTTAAACATGGCGGCACCCTGTACAGCATCCTGTATACTGTGGCACTTTTTACATGCCGCCGGAGGTGACGTATATTGGCGTCATCTCCGTCTGTCTGTCCATCAGTACACCCATCTGTCCCTTCGTCCGTCTGTATGTACGTGCATTTCTTGTGAACGCAACTCCTCCCACATTTCTTGACGGATTTGGATGAAAATTTCACAGAATGTGACCTATCACGTATTGTCAGGGTTTTGCGATTTGTAGCTGCGTCATGGAAAAAGGGGGCTTCACATTATATTTCATTCCATTTCTTGTGAATGCAACTCCTACCACATTTCTTGACAGATTCAGATAAAATTTTCACAGAATGTTTCTCATCATGTGACCTAGTGCATATTGACAAGGTTTTGCGATTTGTAGCTGCGTCATGGAAAAAGGGGGCTTTATGTTATATTTCATTCCATTTCTTGTGAACGCAACTCCTCCTACATTTCTTGACAGATTTGGATAAATTTTCACAGAATGTTTCTCATCATGTGACCTAGTGCATATTGTCAAGGTTTTGCGATTTATAGCAGCGTCATGGAAAAGGGGGCGTCATGTTATCTTTCATTTCATTTCTTGTGAACGCAACTCCTCCCACATTTCTTGACGGATTTGGATAAAATTTTCACAGAATGTTTCTCATCATGTGACCTAGCATATATTGTCAAGGTTTTGCGATTTATAGCTGCATCATGGAAAAAGGGGTCTTCATGTTATATTTCATTTTTCACCAATATATCTTTGATTACCAGACTTATCTCAACGGATTTGGATGAAATTTTCACAGATCATGTGACCTAGCGCATATTGTCAGGGTTTTAGAATTTATAGCTTTGTCATGGAAAAAGGGGGCTTCACGTCAAATTTAATTTTTCATCGATGTATTTCTAACTAATGGACATAATTTCATGAAACTTCATATTTTTATTGGTTAATCAAAGCCAGTGACCAATGAGTCCATCTTGCATCCGTGTGTCCATCCATCAGTCCGTGCGTAAACCTTTTAGATCACAAGTAACACAATATATCCATTGAGCTACCCAGGCAGGTGCTAGAAATTCCAACACTTTAGTCTCTATAGCTAGCTGCTTGAAATAGCAGCCATGTGGCGGTGTATATTGTGACAATGGCAATCTTGAAGACATCGTGGGAAAAGGAGAAGCACAATGTTTTTTACCCTTTCAAAGAACTTAAACTCATTTGTAAAAATTATGAATTCGTGGTCTGCAGATGTTTGATTTTGGAAACGTCTAAAATATGTCATTTTGACATCTGGGAAATGTTAAACTCTTTACCATGCTACGAAATCCGACTTGTCCAAATTGAAAGCATTTGCAGACGACAAATATGGATTAAATAATGGAATTTATCTGTGATATGGTAGAAAACACCATGGGAAAAGGAGAAAATGCTGGTTACCAGCATTTTCTCCTTTTCCCATAATGCTTTCAAAAGCCCTCATTCTTTGGAGTGTTTAAAGTCAGGATTGATCCTGATTTTGTGGTAAAGAGTTATTACTTTCTAGTATTTAGCACTGATATTATGTGAAGCGTTTGTATGTCTTGCCATTTCTCCTACAGTTGTATGCAAAATATAAAGCGGTTTGAAAATCCACTTACAGACTATGAATCAAACATGGCACTTTTTGACATTGTGGGAAAAGGAGAAAGTGCTGGTTACCAGCATTTCCTCCTTTTTCCCACAATGTTTTATTTTTAAGGCTTTCTTTCTAAGAGTCTTTAACCCTTTACCATGCAATTTCGACTTTTAACGACCCTGAGGAAAAAGCCTTTTGAAAACATTTTCTTCTTTTCCCACAATGTTCTCTGCCCATTCAAATCCAGTCATTTGAGCCATACTTCATTAGATTTTGTTATCTGCAAATGCAAATGAATAAAATTTAACAACTCTTAAATTTTGTCATTTGGTAAAGAGTTAAGATAGGATTTATTATGGTCAAGCAGTAAGTGCTCTAAGTGTAACAGCTCTTCATACATCTAAAAATAGCCTGTACATCAAAGGGTTAAATTTTGAAAAATCGTGCCTGTGCTTATAGAGATAAAAATTGCCCACCCATATTGGCTTATAATGATATTGATATGCTTTCTTACCTGGAAATTAATCATTAACTCCTTTACCACATGCAAAAAATGTAGACTATGACAAAGAAATTGAAAATTGGTTTGGGAAGGGTAGCGAAATTCTGGGAAAAGGAGAAAACGCTGGTTACAAGTATTTTCTCCTCTTTCCACATTAATTTTTAAAGTTTTCATCTGAAGGGTCTTTAGAAATTTAGAAAATGCATCTACAAAAAGCACTTCCCTATGTCAGCCTGCGCAGTCTGCGAAGGCTGACATAGGTCTAAAGTTCCTGCTTTTGGTCAATTTTCTACATGTGAAAGGACCAGTCTATAGCAGGATTTTGTTGGTTATCAGACAAAATAGATTTAATGGATCCATAATTACATGTATATTATAATGACATGTTTGGTATAAGTCAGGCGTAAAAAAAAAAATAGTTTGTTTCGGGTAACCCGACCCTACCTGGAGATTTTGCCCCGACCCTAATTTTTTTTTTTTTGTCTTCCGATAAAAAAAAAAATCAGCCTTTTATCATACTGTGTCACAGGACGCCTGTTTCGGCAAATATTGCGCATTATATTATAGGTGTACAATCATGTACTACTACATACATAATTATGCATGAAAACTCCTACGCCTGTACAAAAGCTACCGTGTATCGGAATATATTTAACCGACCTTAAACACAAATTGTCAAACGCAATAACGTGGGTTTTCCATTTCTAACAATACATACAAGCAGGCGGAGAGATCGGGCTTTTTCGCTAACTCCACACAGGAACTTCTGTTTATCGAACGTTCGTATCCTATCGCACGGTTACTAAAGACAAACGGGTACCAGTTTTATCTTCTACAACAAATCACGCCCGAAATACTGCGGTACTATACAGACTGTGTAACGAACTTTTACTTGTGATTTTCGCTTTTCTTCGCGTAAAATATAGACAGGATCCCGTCATCTCTGTTGTCATCACCGCATTTCCGGTTCTGTAGTGCATTGTCGCTACTTTCGGTTTGCTAGATTTCAGATTGAACAAGTTCTGTTAAACATCATTCGGCAAAAGTGCTAGCATGCTCCAGAACTACGAACAATTAAGGTGTTCAATGCAGATATAACATTCGAAAAATTTTAATGGACGTTTCTCTTGCAACTTATCTGACAGGACGGACTGTGGACTAAACTAGACGACGGCAACGATAGAAGTTTAGATTTGTATTAAGCGTTGATAGGTCTTCATATTAGACAGGTATTTTCATATTTTTTTTCTATCTTTGTTACAATGAGGCAACAATAATTTCTTTCGGAAAATATAAATCTACCCAAACTTGCCTTGTTCTCGCTCTGCCCCCCCCCCTTTCACTCAGCTTGATTTACCCTACCTGGTCTTAGAGAAAAACCTGAAACTGCCTAGGCTAGGAGCCGCTATGCAAAAATTTTCCAAGGCTTTCTAATCTCTCCTACACTTCCGGCAAGTGATGCCACTTTAGTTTCCAGGTAAAATGTGTCTGATCTATATAAAATTGAGGAGCAGCAGCACTTCTCCCACATTTCTTGACGGATTTGGGTAAAATTTTCACAGGATGTTTCTCATCATGTGACCTAGTGCATATTGTCAAGGTTTTGCAATTCATAGCTGCATCATGTTGTATTTCATTTTTCACCAATATCTCTTTAATTAATACTGGACATATCTCAACGGATTTGGATGAAATTTTCACAGATCATGTGACCTAGCGCATATTGTCAGGGTTTTGGAATTTATTACTGTGTCATGGAAAAAGGGGGCTTCATGTCAAATTTAAACTGTGTCCATCCTTACAAAAGTCTGTTTCTTGTGAACGCAACTCCTCCCACATTTCTTGACGGATTTGGATAAAATGTTCATAGAATGTTTCTCATCATGTGACCTAGTGCAGATTGTCAAGGTTTTGCGATTTATAGTTGCATCATGGAAAAAGGGGGCTTCATGTTATATTTCATTTTTCACCAATATCTCTTTAATTACTTGACATATCTCAACGGATTTGGATGAAATTTTCACAGATCATGTGACCTAGCGCATATTGTCAGGGTTTTGGAATTTATTGCTGTGTCATGGGGAAAAAAAATGTTTTTCATCAATGTATCTCCAACTAATGGACATAATTTCATGAAACTTCATATTTTTATTGCTTAATCAAAGCCAATGACCAATGAGTCCGTTGTGCGTCCGTCTGTCCATCCATCAGTCCATGCGTAAAACTTTTAGATCACAAGTAACACAATATATCCATTGAGCTACCCAGGTAGGTGCTAGAAATTCCAACACTTTAGTCTCTAAAGCTAGCTGCTTGAAATAGCAGCCATGTGGCGGCGTATATTGTGATGATGACACTCTTGTTTCACATTATAACTCTGAAGGACAACAAAAGTGGATACTTGTAATTTCAAAGTTGTGTCAAGAATGTGTGTTCTAGATAAAAAACAATATGCATAACCTTTGTAAACCCAACTTTTCTACAGATAAAATGTTTACTTTAAATCAGTATAATATATATAGTCCTCTAAAGTGTTCTGGAAAGGGAGGGTATTAAACATAAAAACAAACGAAACATTCTAGTATTTATTCAGTTTATTTAGAAACTTGCAAATAAATGTTTTCCACTTTTTCAGCTGTTTTAGCTCTTTACCACACAATCCACAGTTTTAACAATCCTTAAAAAAAACTTTTGAAAACATTGTGGGAAAATTGAGGGAAAAGGAGAAAATGCTATAAACCCATATTTTCTTTGTTTCCTATGTTTTCTACCCTTCCCAAAACAAATTTCAATTTGTGAGTTACATTTGTTTTGTTGTCACAAAATATTTTTAATTTGGACAAGTCTAAAAATTTTCAGTTCAGAAAAGAGTTACACAAAAGTGGACAGCATTCAGTGGGGAAAAAAGATGCAAATATAGAAGTATAGTTTAGATAGAATTTGACCATTTACCACACAGTCAGAAAGTTAGTGACAGACTAGAGGTCTTTTGAACACATAATGAGAAAAGGGACTCAGAGCTGGTAGCCACCATTTTCTCTTTTTTTTTTCCATTTTCGAAAGCAAATACCACCATTTCAAAATGTTTTTTTTTTGGGGGGGGGGAGTTTAAAAAAAAAAAAAAAATTCGTCCCTGCCCTTCCTAACATTTTTGGAGACGTTACCCTAAACAAACTATTTTTTTTTTTTAGGCCTCATCACAGAGTTACATTAAACCCCCTTTTGCCAGAGCATGGCTATTTATGTTTAACATTTACCAAACCACAAAATCTTAGACTGGTACGAATTGAAAGCATTTGCAGATGACAAATCAAATGTGGCTCACATGATAGAATTTGTCTCTGAAAGAACAGAAAACATTGTGGAAAATGCTGGTTAGCACCATGTTCTTCTTTTCCCAAACTTTCAAAAGCCTTCTTCCCAAGGGTCATTAAAACTGGGGATCGTTTCATGAAGAGTTAACCTTTACCATTCAATGCCAACTTTAAACAATCCAGAGGAAAAAACTTTTGAAAACATTGTGGGAAAAGGAGAAAATGGCCGTAACCAGCATTTTCTTCTTTTCCCACAAGGGTAAATGCTTTACAAGATGACGATGTTTTAGCCCTGTCCAAATTGAAAGCATTTGCAAACAACAATTTCAGTTTGGCTGAAATGGTGCAATCTTTCTTTGATAGGGTAGAAAACATTGTGGGAAAAAGGAGAAAATGCTGGTTACCAGCATTTTCTCCTTTTCCCACAATGTTTTTAGAAGGCTTCTTTCCCAGGATCATTAAAAGTCAGCATTGTGCAGTAAAAGATTAAGCCCCTTTTGCCGGAGCATGGGTCACATGTTTAATTCAGGATTTCCGGACAACAACTCAATGCCTTTACTATTGAGCATTAAAGAATGCCAATAAGGAAGTAGAGAAAAAGTATTTCTGGCCTTGATCGTTTTCAAGCAGAAAAGAATACATGATAACTGTTACTATTTTCTCCCTATACAAAACAATCATGTGTTGACAAACCTAAAGAAAAAGGCTTCAGAAAACATTGTGGGAAAAGGAGAAAAATGCTAGTAACCAGAGTTTTCTTCTGTTCTCTCATCGTTTTCTACCCTATCAAAAAAAAGTTTATCATTAGGGCCACTTTCAATTTTTCTTCTGCAAATGCTTTCAATTTGGACAAGTCTAGAATTTTGTCGTTTGGAAAAGAGTTAACCCTTTACCCCATAATCCGGTGTTTAAACGACCCTTGGAAAGATTGATTAGGGAAATATTGTTGGGAAAAGGAGAATATGCTGGCAACCAGCATTTTCTCCTTTTCCCACAATATTTCTACCCTTCCATAGTCAAATCACATCATTTGAATGAAATAAACTTTGGTATCTTCAAATGCTTTAAAACCCTTACCATACAATCCCGAGTTTTAAACACCCTGAGGAAGAAGCCTTTTGAGAACATTTTGGGAAAAAGAGAAAATGCTGGTAACCAGCATCTTCTCCTTTTCGCACAATGTCTTCTACTCTTTCAAAGATTGAATTCATCATTTGGGCCACATTTTATATGTGGTCTGCAGATGCTTTCAGTTCAGACAAGTTTAAAATTTTGTTGTTCTGTGCCTGGCCGGGTAGCTCAGTGGTTAGCTTAACTGACTTGTGACCTGGAGGTTGCGCGTTTGATACCCAGTTGCAGCAAACTTTCTTTAGGGCGATTTTTTGCCTTTCACTTCTGATGCAGGTGAGGAAAAGTAGTCAGTGACTTCGGAAAGAAAGTTGTGTCAGTACTGTTGTCCGAAAGCCAGGATACACATGGGTGCGTCACTGCCATGATATGATGTAAGCTGTTAAAATGGTGTTAAACTCCAATACAGACAAACAAATCAAATGCTTTCAACCCTTTACCACAGAATCCCGAGTTGTAATGACCCTGAGGAAGAAGGCTTTTGAAAACATAGTGGGAAAAAGAGAAAATGCTGGTATCCAGCATTTTCTCCTTTTCCCACAATGTTTTCTACCCTTTCAAAGATTGAATTCATTATTTGGGCCACAATTTATGTGGTCTGCAAATGGTTTCGATTCAGACAAGTCTAAAAATTTGTTGTTTGGTAAAGGGTTAATTCGGACAAGCGTAGAATTTTGTCCTTTGGTAAAGAGTTACATGTATAGTAATCAGTTTTCTATTACATAATACAGAATCAGATGACATTGTATGATTCATTGTAACAGACAATATAATTTTGTGTCTAGCCAGATTGTATTTGTTGTAGACAAGATTACATTATTCATTTTCACATCCTGGAATGTAATTAAGGTATTACAACCTCCAATTGACCTTTTTATGATTTCCCCCCCCCCCCCATTCGGGGCATATAGTTTTTGTTTTGTCTGTCTGTCCATCAGTCTGCCCATCAGTCTGTCAGTCAGTAATATTTTTGTGTGAGTGCCAGAGCTTTTTCAGTATCACTTAATTTTAAAATAACAATGCACAAATGTTAACCACATCAAGACGATATATCATAAGCAAAAGTTATGTCTGTAGGTTAAAGGTCAAGGTCACTGCAAGGTCAAATATGTTTAAAAAGATATATGGAGGGCTAAAAAGACATATGGAGGGCTATTTTCATGTCCAGCCTGTAACATTTTGAATCATGAATGAATTTCAGTATAACTGTAGAGAATTGTCAACCACACATAGATAATATGTTGAGTGCAGCACTTATGTTTGTAGATCAAAGGTCACAGTAAGGTAAAACGTGTAAAAAAAATACATAATATTTTGATGAAGGCCCACTTATTTCCAAATATGGCCACAATACATGAAATACTTCTGTAATGTTTAAAATTATTTTGTATACTTTCAGGTACATGCTTATATAATCAGCAACCTAAAGAAAGACATGCCCTCCATGTTTGGGAAAGATTCTAAAAAGAAAGAGTTGATCAAGCACCTTGGAGACAATTACACCACAATAGAGCGAGAGCAAGGAATTTCCCGCGGGGATTTCCCGGAGTTAAAAAGAATGCAGGAACAACTCCTTCAACAGGACTTTACAAAATTTCATCAGCTCCGGCCGAAACTGATAGAAACTGTCGATCAAATGCTGGCACAAGATATTGCGAAACTGATGGAAATGATACCACTGGAGGAACAGCAAAACTCCAATGGTGAAAATGGAGCTCCAGACAGAGGCAATGTGGAAGGTGGAGCATTTGAAGCATACAAAGAAAGTCCGTTTGGATTTGGTCGGGGTGAAGGTGCCGACGCTGGTAAGGGAGAACATGAATGGATTGTCAATCAAAAACGTGATCAGTATGATGAAGTGTTTGATAAGTTAAATCCAGTCAATGGCAAAGTGAGTGGAGCTGCAGCCAAAGCGGAAATGGTGAAATCCAAATTACCAAATTCAGTACTTGGTAAGATTTGGAAGCTATCGGACATTGATCGTGACGGAATGTTGGATATTGATGAGTGGGCACTTGCTAATCATTTAATTAGCATTAAAATGGACGGTCATGACTTACCCAATGAATTACCGCCACATTTAGTTCCCCCATCAAAGAAAAATGGCTTTGCTGATTGAATCTATCGTGAAAGTTAGTGAAATATAGAACAGTTTGACAAGGTGAAATAAATGATCACTCAAAACCTGCAAAAACACAGAAACTGCTGTATCCATGGAGATCTAATGAAATGATTGTTACCAATTACATGTGCTTTTTTAACTCTTTACCAGACGACAAAATTTTGGACTGGGTCAAATTGAAAGCATTTGCAGATGGCAAATTTAATGTTGCAAATATGACCATTTCTGTCATTGATAGGGTAGAAAACATTGTGGGAAAAGGAGAAAATGCTGGTACCAGCATTTTCTCCTTTTTCCACAATGATTTCAAAAGCCTTCTTCTCCAAGGTCATTAAAATCCGGGATTGTTTGGTAAAGGGTTAACTCTTTACAGAATGACAAGATTAGAAATTCTTCCAAATTGAAAAAATTTGCAGACAACAAATTGAAGTTTGTTCAAATAATGGGAATCATCCTTAAAAGGGTTGGAAAACAACATTGGAAAAGCAGAAAATGCTAAAAACCAGCATTACCTCCTTTTCTCACAATGTTTTTAAAATTCTTCCTTGGGGTCAATAAAACTCTAAATTTTGTGGTAAACGGTTAACAACCTTGAGAAACAAACATTTTGAAACATCATGGGAAAAAGAGAAAATGCTTTTAACCAGTATTTTCTTCATCAACAATTTTTCATCTTCTTTTAACCCTTTATCGCATAATTCCAAGTTTTAATGACCCTAAAAAAGACAGCTTTTGAAAAGATTGTGGGAAGAGATGAAAATGCTGGTTTCCAGCATTTTCATCTTTTCCCACAATGTTTTCTTATTTTACAGACAAATCCCTTTACTTATGCCACATTTATATGTCTTTTGGAAATGCTTCCAATTTGGATCTGTCTGAAATTACAGTATGTTGTATGGTATGGAGAGTAAGACAAATCCTACCCAAATCCTATCAGATAAGAGGGAGTGATAATATTCTAAATCCATTATTTCTCTTCCAAACCCAATGTTGTGGGTATTCATTAGAATTGTCCCAATGAGACGATTCTAATGAGTACCCATAACATAGGGTTTAGTGTAGAATACCTAATATTTTCAATTTTGAAATCAAAATCACTCCCTCTATCTGGAGCTCTGCTACCATTTGACCTGTGTTTAATTTTTTCTGCAAAGTGCTTTCAATTGGGAAGACTCTAACTTTTATCATCTGTAAAAGAGATGATGTTTTGTTGTTTGTGTGAATTTTTCAAAGCTACCCGAGGACTGTGGAAAAGAATGTTGCAGGAGTTTCGGCTTTTTATGTTACATGTATTTATATTTTCCTGTAACTGTTTCTTGTGCTCATACACTGGACCAATTTTAGTGTCTGTAGACAGTTGTAGAAGAATTGCATGTATATTTAATAAGAGAAAAACCCACTGTTAAAGACCCTGGTAGCATGTACACACGGGCTGTGGTTCAATAAACTGTGTAAATTTACGCAAATTATTGAGATTGGGGATATACACGTACGATCCCTACTTTTACCTGAATGTACAAGCTGGCATAAAGTTAGGCAAATATCTACTCAAGTCATAAAGTTGTGCAATTTATTGACACTCATTTTTCAGAGTTGATGCTTGCTTACCTAAACTGTGTGCACTAATTTTGTGTGGACTTAAATTAGTGAACAGGAGCTCTGTAGAGGTAGACCATTCAGTGCGAACTAGATAAATTTTGTACTCTTTTGGGGTCTACAAGTAAATTTCTACTACAATTGACGATTATTTTTGTCAAAGTTCTGAACCAGCAAGGTAGAAGGTTTAGATCCAATTTTAGCCTGCACATACTGTGAAAAAGAGTCAAATCGGGGAAAAAAGAACTGAAATTTAATGCCAACAAATTAATGTTTAACATTCATAATACTTTTAACTTCTTTGCAAATGTTATTACATAGTTTACCATACTATCCTGTGTTTTATTGAACCCAAGGAAAAAGTTGTATGAAAACATTGTAGGAATAGGAGAAAATGCTGGCAGCCACAATTTTCTCCTTTTCCCACAGTATTTTCTACTTGATCAAACAACTTCAACTCATTTTTGTCAATTCAAAATTTCTTGCCTACCTAATGCTTTTAATGTTAAATAATAACATTTTATCATCTGGGAAGGGAGCAATACCTGGAAAACTTGTCTGAAACCTTAGCCATGAGAATATAATAATTGGACCATGCTCTGTTAAATGGGAGCTTCATGCGTCCGCAAAAAATTTCAGCCCAGGTCAGCCTGCACAGTCCGCGCAGGCTGACCTGGGCCAAAACTTTGTAATGTGGGTCAGTTTCCTGCATGTCAAAGGACCAGTGTACCTCATGACTCAGTTGTTAAAATAATGGATTTTAGGAGTCCATGCTTATGTGAGGAGTTGTCCTATTGTCCTACACAGAGATGCATTAAGCCCCCTTTTGCCAGAGTGTGGCTCATTATTTTTACAGCCTGTGCATTTTTATATGTAATCTTTCTTGCCAATACTTGATTGGTTTTAATTCTTTACTAATAGTCCTTCATGCAGTTAGTCCAAGTGTTAGTTGCTGGCAAAAAAATTAATTTTAAAATCAGTAGAGTTTGTGTTCACCAACCGTTCTTAATAACAGTTTTAGTCTTATACATGTACTCAAGAATTTTGTAAATTTGAAAGTAACACAACTTCTGATTGGCTAAACCAAATGGTTTAGCCAATCAGAAGTTGTGTTACTTCCTAAATATGAAATAAGACCAAGAATAAAACTAAGAGTGGTTAGTGGATATGAGCCCAGGTAAGAAATAAACAAAAGATAGAGAATTTAAAGTAACTGCAGATGACTAATTCAAAACTCCTACAAAGAAGTATTTATTTTCTTTATTTCTATATTTCTCACAAAGTTTTCTATGTAATAATGGGGTTGAAAACTACCATATTGTGCCGTAGAAAACATTGTGTGAAAAGGAGGGAGAAAGTACTGGTTACCAGCATTTTCTTCTTTTTCCACAATGTTTTTAAAAGCTTTATTACTCAACTTGAGTACTGTGTGGTACAGGGTTAAAGAATTAAAGTGCCATTCACAATTGTAGTTGTCTTTGCAGCCAGTGTAGATCAAGATCAGATTGCACAACATGTGTAGTCTGATCCATGATCTTCACTGTCCTCTTAGCTCAAACACAAGAGACAAAAGGAAACTTGAAATCGCAATTATTTTGGTCTTATGTCGAAACTGGAAATAACCTGGGGTTGATATGGCCCTCTGATGATTAATGATAACAAAAAATTCCTGAAGGGTTCATGAAACAGAAAATCTCCAGATTGTTTTATGTCTAAACAATCTATCTGAAAACATCAACAACTTACAGATGTATCTAGCCTGGGTCAGTATGCTTATTATATACACACAACACAATGTAATTAACCCTTTAGCACACAATCCTGAGTTTTATTGACCCTGAAAAAGACTTTTTTTTTTTTCTAAATTGTGTTGGAAAAGGAGAAACTGCAATCTAATAAATCCCAAGGTTTACTAATCTGTATACATCATGTACTGGTACAATATTTGTCAATGGAATGAAGCTGAAATTTCACTAATTTTCTTATCATTTCACTCATAAAACACTGCCACATACACGCATATGCATAGTGGTTGGAGTTTGCCTGCATTGTGCCTAATTTTTTTTTCAAGAGCTCACATTTTCCAAACCATAAGATGGACTTGGTCCATATTTGGGTATGAAGATAGATATACATGTAAGAACAGAGTTTCTTACAGCAATACCCCTGCCCATACCCATGATCTTAAGACCTATAATTTTTTTTTATGGCAAACATACCTAACCTTGCAGTAGACAGTAGACAGTGTAGATTTTGCCTGTCTGATCTTGATCTACACTTTTTGCAAAAGCTACTAGATTTTGACACTTTAGATTCTTAACTCTTTACTAAATGTCAAAATGTTAGAACTGTCCAGATTGAAAGCATTTGCAGTTTAAAAGCTAGATATGAATGAAAAATGAAAAATTGAATGGGGGGGGGGGGGGGGGGGATAAAAAACATCGTGGAAAAAAAGAGAAAGTGCTGGTTACCAACATTTTGTCCTTTTCCCACAATGTTTTCCAAAGGCTTCTTTCAGAGGGTAGTAAATAGTCAGGATTGTTTGGCAAAGGATTAATAAAGTGTTTGTTCTTTTTGATATTTTCTGTGATCATATTCAATGTATACTTTCATATTTTTTTTCTTTTTCAGTTCGATTGAATCGATTAGTTATCGTCAAAATCTGTATTTTGGGGGAATCATTTGAATCATGCTGTGGCAAAGGGGAGTTTAATGCATTTCTGTGAATATCATAGTGAGCAAGTCTTCACAGAATCATGAATCCATAAAAAACCAATTTCTTTAACAAGTGACTTAATCATGAAGTAACTGGTCCTTTAATATGCAGAAAATTGACTGATAGCAAAAAGTTTCAACCCAGGTCAGCCTGCTGACTTTGGTTGATGCTTTTTGCAGATGTATTAAGCCCCATTTTCACAGAGCATGGCCCATTTATGATATAACATTGGTAAACATGTACTCATAATTAAATGTACCTCAAGGTGTATTGTTCTTACCATTGTACATGAATCTATTTACATAATGTATACAAGTAAAATTGACAGTTGCTGCCCGTAAAAAAAAGGACCTAAGTTATGTTAGCTTAGAATAATCTCTTGTGACTCTTTAACAGATGACAAAATTTTAGACCTGTCCAAATTGAAAGCACTTACAGACGACAAATAAAAAGTGGCAAAAATGATGGAATTTGTTTTTGAAAGAATAGAAAACATTACAGAGAAAGGAGAAAATGCTGTTTACAAGCATTTTCTCCCTCTACCACTTTGTGCTTAAGAGCTCTGTTGCATGCAGACTTTTAAAACTGAAGACTGTATGATAAAGAGTTAACTCTTTACCATACAATGCCATGATTTTACAATCCTGAAGAGGATGTCTTTTGGAAACATTATGAAAACAGGAGAAAGAGCTGGTAACCAGCCCTTTTCCCTTTCCCACAATGTTTTCTACCCTTTTGGAGACAAATTCCATTGCTTTTGTTTCCATTTCCACATCCAGTGGTTTAAAAATGTTACTAGGTGCTTCTTGTTGTGTGACAGATGGCCAAGGACATTTAGTACTTACTATCTAAATCTAAAACTTACAATCTGAATTGTCACAACTAATCAAACGACTTGTCTAAGAATTTCTTAAGCAAGCAGATTTCTAGTCTTATATGTGAGAGTTAGGAGAACTTTTTTTCTTTTTTTGCCATTTTGTGGCAAATAATAATAGCTTCTGACTTTCATAAGATAGGAAATATTGTGGGAAAAGGAGAAAATGCTGGTTACCAGCATTTTCTCCTTTTCCCACAATGTTTTCAAAAGTCTTCTTTCGATAAAACTCAGGACTGTGTGGTAAAGGGTTAATGCAAAGGTAAAGGGTCCCCAGAAAAAAAAGATTCTTTTGTTATTTCTTTCAAAAACTTTTTTATAACACTCATTCTGGAAAGAGGTTCCAGTATTTTGTTTTCAGAGTTATTAGCTTAGCTGTTTTCAAAGAAGATCTGACATATTATCATGGTCCTGTCATGATGTATGTGTCTGTGTCGTCATGCAAAAGTTTGACATTAAACCATATCTTAACCCTTTACCCGAACAACAAATTTTGGACTGGAACAAATTGAAAGAGTTTGCAGACAACAAATTAAGCATGACTCAAAAACTGAAAGTTGCCTTTGGAAGGGAAGAAAACCATGTTGTAAAAGGAGAAAATGCTGGTTAGCTGTATTTTCTTATTTTCCAACAAGGTTTTCAAAGACCTTTTTTATAAAGGTAATTAGAACTTAGGATTGTGTCAAGGGTTAGAATCTTTTATTTAAAACTGCTAGTTAGCTCTCTACTAAAAAAATTTTTTGGACTTGACCTAATTCAAAGCATTTGCAAATGACGAATTATTTGTAGCTCAAATGATGATTTCTGTCTTTGAAAGGGTTTAAAGCATTGTAAAAAAAGAAGAAAATGCTGTTCACCAGCATTTTCACCTATTTCCACAATGTTTTCCAAAGCCTCCTTTCCTAGGGTTGTTAAAACTCAGATTGTGTGGTAAGGCATTTATTCCAAAAAGGGAACCAATACAGCACAGGCAGGAATATTTTTGAAATTGTTATGCCCCTTTATAGCTCAGTGTTTGAAGAAAACGTCGAGGTATTGTCATAGCCCTGGCATCATCTGCATTGTCATCATCATTGTATCGTCATTGTGCAAAAACTTGACATTTTCAAAAATTTTGACATTTCATAATACATTGTATCTCTGTCATTGTTGAAGATATTTTCTTCAAACTGTTAACTATCAAAAGGGGAACCTATACAATAAGGGCAGGTAACCATCGAAGTTTTTTGATACAGATATGCCTCTTTTTCCTCACTGAATTTTCACTGAAAATCAAGCAACTGCAGCTGAGCATTGGCACCGATGCTCCTGTTAGACTCTCAATTTCCTCTGAAAAAGCAACTTGCTGCTGAGTGTTGGCATCAGCATTGGTAATGTTTTTTAGGTTGTAATTTTTTAATCACTGCATGTTAAGGAATCCTAATATATACACATATATTACATGTATGTAGGCCTTGCTTACTAGTTAACACCATTAATTGTTGTATGTATTATGTTAATTATTGTTTGTATGCAAAGAAGTGTAATGAAATTATAAATGAAAACCAAAATTTGCATTGAAATGGCTTCTATTTGTCTCTTTGTCTTTTTAAAGCCTTGATAGCAGCCAAAAGTAAACAATGTGGTTGTAAGAATGAATTTAAATTATGGAAAATATTGTGAAGATGACAATCTGTTATTGTATGGTTGGTCCAAATGTTAGTCCCTGGCATAATAATGAATTTTTAAAATGTGTCAAAAGTAGCCAGGTCACTCTGTCTTTTGTTTACTTTTTACCTGGTTTTAAAATCCATTTTTCTGCCAGCAACTAACACCAGGACAGACCATATAATAACAGATTGTCATATGCCAACAAGCTAATGTCATGGCACTCTGTCTGTTGTGAAAGCATCAGTGCATTGGTGCTTGCTTTAAACCCTTTACAACACAATTCTGACTTTTAATGACCCTGAAAAAGAAGCCTTTTGAAAACATGGTGGGAAAAGGAGAAAATGCTGGTAACCAGCATTTTCTCTTTTTTATACGCCCGTCGAAGACGCACAAGCGTCCAGTTCTTTGTCCGGAGCATAACTTTGTCATCTCCAGTCCAATTGACTTGAAACTTGGCATTTGTGTTTGTTGCAATAATACGGAGTGCAGTGCAAAAGAACCATAATTCTGCCTGGTGCTGTCTTTGAGTTATTTCCCTTTGATTGTCATTTTTACAGCATTTTCTGCTTGTCCGGAATATAACTTTGTCATCTCTAGTCTGAACATCTTCCAATTTGGTATGCATGATTGTTGAAAAATTATGGAGTGCAGTGCACAAGAACCATAACTCTTTCTAGCACGAATTTTGAGTTATTCACCCTTTGATCTTCATTTTTATAGCATTTCTTGCTTGTCCGGAGCATAACTTTGTCATCTTAAGTAGGAATGACTTGAAATATGGTATGCTTATTTGTTGCAATATTTGGAAGTGCAGTGCGCAAGAATTGTAACTCTATCTTGTGTTCCCTTTGATTGTCATTTTTACAGCATTTAGTGCTTGTCCGGAATATAACTTTGTCATCTCAAGTCAGAACGACTTCAAACTTGGTATGCATGTTTGTTGCAATATTACAGAGTACAGTGCACAAGAACAATAACTCTACCTAGCACGGATTTTGAGTAATTCCACTTTGATCTTTACATTTTTACAGTATTTTTTTTTTCTTACTCAAATTTTGTCTAGTGCATAACTCGAAAACTACATAAGATATAAACCTGAAACTTCACAGGTTGATAGATGACAATGAGGAGAAGTGCACTGTTTTAGAGCTATAACTTTTGGCCCTATAGTTTAGGAGTTATTGCCCTTTGATTTTTTTCTTACTTAAGTTTTGTCAGGAGCATAACTCAAAAACTGTTAGAGGTGTAAAAATGATACTTCACAGGTACATAGATCAAATTGAGGAGAAGTGCAATGCAGAAGAACAAATAACTCCATGGTCTCATATGTGATCCCTAACTGTCCAGTATCTTGTTCTTTCACAGTACATCCTTCACTTTAACCTATTTCACTGACAAGCCCCTTTGGGCGTATATGCGCCGCTCTGCGAAGCTCTTGTTTGACAATGTTTTCTGTCGTTTCTCTCACAGATTCCATTATTTGAGTCACAGATAATTTGTTGTCTGCAAATCTAACAAAACTTCCCAAATTTTGTTGTTTGTTAAAGGGTTAACTTATTTCAAACATCTTACCTGAAACCACAGATCCAATTTTGACCAAACTTTATGGTAAAGATCCTGCCATACTCCTCTTCTGAATTTGTTCAAAGAATCGTCAAAAACTTACCAGCATTTCCTGGTAATGTTTTCGTAGCTCTGTCGGTAGTGTGCAGGACTTGAGAACGGAGTCATGGGTTTGACCCCCGGCTCGGCCTATTTCCTTCCAAGGATTGATGGTAGTCATTGCGACAGGATTCATTCCTTTCCCACTGCTGACCATTGTTTCGACGATGGTTATTTGGGAAAGCAGCCAGTAGCTTGGAAAGAAAATTGTGCGGAGTACTGGTAAAAGAAACTCCAGCAAAGCATGGATAGGTGCACTGGCCACCGTGATATAACTGAAATAATGTCGAAAATGGCGTTAAACACCATACAATCAATCAATCTGGTAATGTTTTCAAAAGCCTTCTTTTTCAGGGTTGTTGGGGATTTTGTTGTAAAAAAATGAATAGAAAGGTATCAATGCTTAAAACATATGTGGCCCAGCCAGATAGCTCAGTGGCTAGCTGGCTCATGATCTGGTGGTTGTGGGTTTGATACCTAGCTAAGGAAAACTATCTTTCTGGTCATTTTTTGCCTCTCATCTCTGATGCATATGAGAAAGGTACAAAGGTAGTCTGTGGCTTGAAAAAGAAAGTTGTGATAGTTCAGGTGTGAGAAAGCCAGGAAACACATGCATAGATACACTTACTGTCACGATATGATCTAAGCTGTAAAATGGTGTCAAACTCCAATACAGACAAACAAAAACCAATGTGTCTACGGTTCAGTTCCCAGCCCAGTCAAGTTCTCTCTGAGGATAGATGCTCCCCATTGCAATAGGGCTCATTCCTCTCTGATTGCTGAAAAAAGTTAAATGACAAATGTGTCTCAAATGATGAGATTTTTCTCTGAACAAATAGAAAATTATTGTTTCAAGCATTTTCTCCTATTCCTACAATGGGTTTAGAAGCTGTCAATCAACAGGGTTAACCCTTTATTACACAATTCTGAGTTTTAACAGCCTGATGAAAGAAGGCTTTTGAAAACATTTTGGGAAAAGGAGAAAATGCTGGTTAACAGCATTTTCTTCTTTTCCCATCAAGTTTTCTACACTTCCAATGAGATTTTGGTTTTTTGAGTAGCAGTTTTATGTTTGCAAATGCTTTAAATTTTGAACAAGTCCAAAATTTTGTGTTTGGTAAAGGGTTAAGAGTCAAAATTATTGTTGCCCAACATGTGACTATGAATAATAAGTAGACAGTTTCAGATGTACAAGTCTTATATTTCAGTATGTTATACCATACTTATAACAATTGTGGGCCTAGCAGCAAACTTTAAAGATGCATCCTTACAGCCTGAGAGAAAAAAATGCTCTTAAATTTTGATAGTGTGTAGAATGGTTCAGAATTTTGTCAGCAGCTGTGTTAACATAGATTAATTGCTGATTTACATGTATACAATATAATAAAGATAGTCAAGAGATTTGTCTTTGATTTCTGAAACAATAACAGTGATTTCTTTGATGGACTCAAGAAAATGAAATGCATTTCCTATCCATCGTAATCTGTGCAACCTTGCAACCGTCAAGGGCAGTACTTGGCATGATGATATAAGAATGGTTATAGTTTCATAAGATAAGGATGAAAAAGGCAAAACACTGGCTGAAAATGAGTGTAGATGCATCTTTAAAACTATCTGAATAACTGACCACAACTTATGTGTTACAATACCTTTTTTTTTTTTCAAAAAGAAATATTCATGTCATCAAGAAACAAGAAATATCTTTGAAAAAAGATAGTCAGCATAAATCTGCCCGCAAATAGGCAGGGGCCCTTCGAATAAGCATGTATAAATTTTTGACCAATCACAAATTTCTGTTTATTCATCTTTTATTAGTACCAAAAAGGAGGTCAAAAGGCAGCACATTTAGCTACGCCGAAACAATGATTATGAAGGTACAGATTAAGTCCTGACCACATCACGAAAGTTTAGGCCTTTCCATGCTCAATGAATTTATTGAGGACAAAGTAAATGGGTCTTATTACGAGGTTTTTTCATTGACAGGGTAAAAAATTTGGGAAAAGAAGAAATTGCCTATTATCAACATTTTCTTTTTTTCCCAGAAGGCTTTCAAAAGCCTTCTTCATCAAGGTTGTTGAAAGTTTGTATTGTACGGTGAGGGGTGAAATCGTTGGAAGATTTCTGCTTATACATGATATAATATTCTGTCAAATGTTGTTTGAAAAGATCCAAGCCCAGCATACACTAACCCTTATACTGCTGAATAACTAAAATGAAATTTTAAATTGGATAATAAAAACCCAAATATTGCTATTTTAAAGTCAAGTATTGGGGAATAATATCTCCTTATTGGACAGTGTAGATTAATGATCAGACTGCACGTTCTGTGCAGTCTGATCTTGATCTATACTGTCTGCAAAAGGTCAGTGAGTCACGCTTAGCAGCCTAAGGGTTAGAATAACTTCCATGTATCTGTGGATGAATGAAACAGACCAAATCTGTTTATTTGATAAATAAAGCCTTGCAAACAGCTCAAGCCATATGGTTCATCTTCTCTTGATCAAAGTTTATTATGTCAGTCGTTCAACTCTACACTCCTTACCAAACAGCCTCACATTTTAACAACACTGAGGTAGAAACCTTTTGAAAAACAGTGTGGGAAAAGGAGACAATGCTGATAACCAGCATTTTCTCCTTTTCCCTCACACTGTTTTTTAGCCTTTTAAATTTAATTTGTTGTCTGATTTTAATGATTTTAATTTGGGCATAAAGATTTGTCCTTTGGTAAAGACCTACCCAATATAATGCCTGTTAAATCCAGCCATATTTTTCAATCTAGAAATGAGACCCAAACAACTGCAATTTTAAGGTTGCTTTTGTCCTGAATGTCTCAGCAAAGCAGCTAGACAGTGTAGATAAATAAGAGGGCCATGATGGCCCTGTATCGCTCCACTGGCCTTTTAACCCTTTACCACACAAATCGAAGTGTTAATGACCCTGAAAGAGAAGGCTTTCAAAAACATCGTGAGAAAGGGACAACATGTTGTCAGCCAGTATTTTCTCCTTTTCCCTTAACGTTTCCTAACCTATTAAAGACAGAAATAGTCATTTAAGCTACATTCAATCTGTCTTTTTGCAATGGCTTTAAGCTTGGTACAGTAAAAAAAATTGTCATTTCTTAAAGAGTAATATTAACGTATCATGCGCTTAATTGGCATTGGCAGAGTCATGCATCATAAGAAGTCTGTATGGTAATAAACTTACTTTGAAAACATAACCTCCTACCCGCCTGCCAAATAAAAACAGTCATATCTTTTTAAATGCAAAGATAATGTCAGTGAATACAAGCAGGTTTATTCATTAGCATGAAAGGTAAAGTTCTGAAAAAATTTGAGTGATAGAAACCTTACTTTAAATTAAACACTCCATTCATGTGAGCAAAACCATTAGCATCAAAATAAATCACTCTCCCTTAAAACAGAACATTTCCTTTCCAAAAAACTTGAATACAAAACTCCAATAATGTATAAGTGAATTTTTGAAAATCAAGGGAGGTAAATAGTAACAAACTTTATCTTCTATAACAGGAGTTATTTCCCTTGATTACTATTTTAAATTACAGTCACTATATAAGCCAATGTTAAATTTGTGATCTCCGGGGCAGAGCCAATTTTGACCCCAGGGCTATAATAGGAAGGAATTTGATAGAGATCCATTAGATAAAGCTACATGCCAAATTTGGTAGCCCTGGGCCTAATGGTTTCAGACAAGAAGATTTTCAAAGATGTTCAATATTTTTCAGTTTTGTAGCCATGGCAACCAGAGTTTTTGAAGGAATCAAATTCTTTCAAGAAATTCTAAAGAGGACCATGGCAGGATCATTTCTGTGAAGTTTCATCAAATTTGGATGGGTAGTTTCAGAGAAGAAGTTTGAAAAAAAAAGTTAACACACACATGGACGGATGCACGATGGACACCGGGCCATGACATAAGCCAAGCTGCTGGCCTTTGGCCAGTGGAGCTAAAAATCAGACTGCATTTTGTGCAGACTGATCTTGATCTACACTGGCCACAAGTTGTTAAAGGTCCTTTAAAGGGGTATTTAATCAGATTTTTTGCAAAAATATTTAAATATGGGGGGGGGGGGGATTTTATTGGGAAACATCATAAGGATTTTACTGTTTATCCTTGGAAAGGGGGTGGGGGGGGGGGGCGGGGAAGAGAGAGAGAGAGAAATTAGAAAACAAATTTGATAAACCCTTCTGTTTTCTACAAGTATTTTTCTCTTTCTTAATTTGAAAGTCATCTTTGCACACAAATGAAAATAAATGGCCTTTGTTAAAATGTCTCTTTAACCTTTTAACTCACAAAGGTAGAATACATTGTAGGAAAAGGAGAAAATGTTGGTTACCAACATTTTCTACTCTTCCTACAATGTTTTCAAAAGACTTTTTTCTCATGGTCACTAAACCTCGGGATTGTTTGGTAAAGGATTAATTGATCTAAAGGTTCAACTCTTCCCAGAGAATATCAAAGAAGAAAGGACAGAGATTAACATAATATTATTTTATCATGTTAATATTACTTTTAATATACAATATACTGAGACCTATCTCTTGTTTTATCTCTTTACCAAATAATCCTATGTTTTAACAACCTTGAGAGGGAAGGGCCTTTGATTACCTTGTGAATAAAGGAGAAAACGCTGGTTATGAGCAACCCTTCTTTTCTCACAATGTTTCCTCTTTATCAAAGATAAATCAGATCAACCGAGCCACATTTTATTTTTTGTCTGAAAATACTTTAACCCCTTTCCTGCTAAATGAGTGAAACGAAACTTTCAAGCTGATGATAAAAACCAAACTTTTGCTTTTTCAGAGGTACTGTTTGGGGAAAGATGTCTCCTTATCTGGCTGTGTAGATCAAAGATCAGACTGCACATTTTGTGCAGTCTGGTCTTTATCTACACTGTCCACAAAAAATCATTGAGTGGCTCTTCAGAGCCTAAGGGTTAAATGGAGACAAGTCTAAAGATATGTTGTCTGATAAAGAGTTCAATATTATTGTATTTCTAAGTAAGTTAAACACAACCTATATTCTTATACAATGTCTCTTGAAAATCATAACTTCCTGGAAATCAAAGCAGGATATGTTTATTCTTGAGGTCACAAAAATCAAACCCTTAGGATTAAGTGATACTTGTATTTTGGCCATCAGATGTAGTTCATGTTCTGTGCCGTCTGATCTTAACAAAAACATCCAACTATAGTTTGAAAGGTAGAAGTTCAACTTGTGCTTTTTGGGACTCAACCTTTTCTACAGCATCATGAAAACTCAGGATTATGTGATAAAGAGTGAAGCCAAGTTAAATTGCTTTGTGCAGATCATGTAGATTAAGATCAGACTACATAGAATATGCAGTCTGACCTTAAATCTAAAGTGATGACTCTTTTCCAGATGTTCTTGCAAAAACAGCCCTGAAACTGAAGTGTCTGAATTGGTCCTTTGAAATGCAGAAAATTTACGAATAGCAAAAAGTTATTAACCCTATGTCAGTACATTTTGCAGATACAGTTAGCCCCTTTTCACAGAGCATGGCTCATTTATTTAGTGCTAAAAGGATTAAGTTGGGAACAAAGTCGGTGATGTGTGAACTTAAACTCAGACAAAAAAGTTAACTCTTTACTAGAAAATGAAATTCTGGACTAACTCTTAATAAAAGCACTGGCAAATGACAAACTAAATGTGGCTTCATGAATAAATCATTTTGTCTTCCATGAGGTAACAAAAATTTTTTCTTGGAAAAGGAAAAAATGCTGGTTCCATTTCCTCCCTTTGAATTTTTCCACAATGTTTCCACAAGCTTTCTTCTTTTGGGACATAAATACATACATGTATCACTGTTTGGTAAAGGGTTGGAGGAAAACTAACCAAGGGAGATAGTACTATACAAAATCAGTCTTTTTCTCTCTGGTAACTTATTTCCCTTAGAATGAGATGCAAGCATAATGATGTGAAATGGGGAGGGGGCGTTGGACGGGTTCTGTAAATAAAAGGGACTGAACATCAAAATCAGAATGCCCAGAAGATGCAGTCTGATAATGGACTTAACATTTATATTTTGTGAGATAAACTGTCAACAACAGACTTGCTGTGCATCTGTTAACTCATTATCAAGCAACAAAATTTTAGGCTTGTCTAAATTGAAAGCATTTGCTGACAACAAGTAAGAAGTAGCCCCAATGATGATTTCTGTCTTTAAAAAGCTTGAAAAAATTGTAGTTAAAGGAGAAAATGCTGGTAACCAGCAATTTCTCTATTTCCCACAATGTTTTCAAAGAGTCTTTAAAACTCTAAATTGAGTGGTAAAGAGTTAAATAGAAAAATTCATTTTTAGTTCTCAAACAAATTCAAGACAGTTAAAAAGTTTATCATTATTTGCATGATTTACGTACCATATTTCTCCTAATAAAAGCTCCCGGAGCTATGCAAAACATATGTAGGGAGCCTTTATTTTGTACCCAATTTGCAAAGCAAAAAGTGTGTCCAGTTTTGTATTTCTTTGTGTTTTAGTGATTTTTAAGAGGAAATATTGATCACATTACAGAAAATTTTCTTCAAAGACTGTCATTTTAATAAACTAATGTACATTAGTTTATAATAATTTACGGGTTTTTTGGGGGGAATTACTATTAGGGAGGGCGCTTTTATTAGGAGAAATATGGTAGGTATGTGTGTCAAGAATATACTGATAATAATGTATAGGGACATCAAAAATAGACACAGCTTTTTTTCAGCTTTTTGTGTAATATTTGCAGCATATTTTGATCAAGTAACATCTGAATTATATACATTTGGCAGCTATTAGGGCTTAACTATTCTTCAATACCTTCGTCTTTATGTGAAAATAAATCACTATAAAGCTATAGATCTAACCCCCAGGGCTTTACTTTTCACTGACAATAACAAGGTGAATGTATACAGACATTTGTAGCAATGCTGGTATGATCATTTTTTAATTTCTTCTCCCCTTTTTAACCCTTAGGGTGCTATGCAGACTGTGTAGATCATGACCATACTATACAAAATGTGCAATCTGATCATGGGTCTACACTACCCTATAAGGTGATATTTTTATACCAGCAAATAACTTTGAAATAGCAACATTTGGATTATTGATATTGGCTGGAAAAATACATTTATTTACCAAGTTAACCCTTTACCAAACAATTCAATGTTTTCAAGATAGTGAAAAGAAGGCTTTTGAAAAACATAGTGTGAACAGGAGAAAATGCTGATAGCCAGCATTTTCTCCTTTTCCCAAAATGTTTTCTACCACATCATAGAGCTTAAGTACATTTGAACCAATTTTGAATCAGTTGTCCGCAGATGATTGAAATTTAAAAGAGCTCAAAATTCTTCATTTGGGAAAGGGTTATGGGCCAAGTTAAAGTTATGCACACAGAAGGTAGCTGAGAATCAATCTCAAAAAACACTTCAGTACAGGGTAGTCTGCTGCAAGACTAAAACAAGTTATCAACAGAAAGTATTGAGATAATACAATGCTGCACAAGCAAACTGAAATGCATCGTCCTCAATGATCGAACTTCTCTCATGTCCCAATGTTAGAGATGTCAGCTACTCAAAAACAGGATCAGCATTAAAAATGCCTTCAATCTCCTTTCGAACATCTCTTGGGTCTGGTCTATAAACGCGGATATGTACAGCGGAGTTGTTCCTGGTCATTGTGTCCGGTTCTTGCTCGTCAGTTAAAGGTTCAAGATCGTCCGTCAACTCAACTGTTGACGTGTGCACTGACACTTCTACAGATCCTAGTTCATTACTCTTTAACTGTAATGCCAGATTAATTGCACGATTTATTGCTGTACCTAGTCCATGAATGTACACCACGTTCCCGTTATCAAGAATTTTTTGGCATCTTTTCATCTGCGCTTGAAAATTTGTTTTCCTTGTCACATAAACATCACATTCTCTCTTCGGTAGTTTCCTGGGCAGTCTCTTTCTTATTTCGTATTCTTCTCGCTCTATAAGCTCTTGAATTTCATTTCTCCTAGATTTCTTGTCTGTTTCGTCTAACTTGTCTTTCTTTGATGTCGACATGGTCCAAATGCAATTTCCATTTATGTTCAAGTTTCAGCTGCAATTTCTTGCGTACTGAAATCAGCATTTCGGACTATATTCACCATATGGACAATATCCGAAAATGCCAACTATGAACGGTGCTCATTTGAATTACACACTCGTAATAAACAATACTAGGCACGGAACCAGAGCTCAGTTAATTGTTTTTACTTTTTCTTCTTTTTTTTTTTTTACATTATCTATATTCAATACCTGTAAAGAAAAAAGAAAAAACTTCTTGAAATTCCGCTATTGCTCCTGTGGACAGTGTATACCAAGATCAAAGTGTGCAGCAGCAGTGTGCAATTTTATCCTTGGTCTGCTCTAGGCATGTTCTGTGACACTCTAGTACAAAAGAAAAATCATTCTGCTTTTTTTTTCGCAAAAGAAGGGTTAACAATCGTATCTTTTGTGAATAATATCTTTTAGATGAAAATTCGTTGGACCACTGACTTCCGTTTTTCATTCATTCATTCATAAATAAATAATAAGCCTTGGTCTTTTGTACTGTCGAATTCGCAGAAGTTATGCACGGATAAATGAATGATCAATGCCATATGTCCTTTCTGAATATCGCATAAATAGTCAAGTTGACAATCTATCATAAGGCTTAAAGTCTAAGTGTGCAGATAGTGAATAAGGTTGGTTGAATGGTGTTTTATGCCGCTTTCAACATTATTTCAGTCATATCACGGCGACAGCTCACATATTCGTGCATTTCCTTGGTTTCACCAGTACTAAGCTAGGGCTCTGAAGTGTCTTGCCCAAGGACGCTCCCACGAAAGGCCCAGTGGATCCAGCGGGGCTCGAGCCCGGGGCCTCCAGGTTATAAGTCCCACACTTTACCACTGAGCCACGCAGGACTCCCACAGATAGTGAATAATAATCAAGAATTAAATACATCGACATAAAGTCTTAACTGTGAAAAGGGGGCTTAATGCATTTGCAAAAAAAGTATCGACCAAGGTCAGCCTGCGCGGATTGCGCAGAGTGACTTTGTTCAATACTTTTTGCTATTGGTAAATTTTCCGGATGTCAAAGGACCAGTGTACATATCTCATGATTTAGTCCCTTGTTCTAAAAATTGGATTTTATGGATCCAAAATTATGTGATGAATTGCTTGGTATTATGCATCACGGAGATGTATAAACCCCTTTTGCCAGAGCATGGCTAAAGTATTTTTTTTTTTTTTTTCCCCCAATCGTGGCACCTTTAAGAAGGCTTAAGATCAGCTGATACCTCATGTTACATGACGCTTTCGTCACGGATTATATTTTGTATTGTCTAAAGAACGGTGTTCTTTCTCTAATCCAGTTGTCAACACAATAAATAGACAAACGATTCGCGACTTGAACTACGGTTTTACATTAGGACCACCCGTGTTTTCGTGATCTAGATTTTAGGCCTGCACCAGACTTTATGGCAAAATTTTCAAAATGATCGATGCCCTAATTAACAGTGGCGTAACCAGGGGTTCAGAATCATTATGCACTCCAAACCAAGAATGCTGTTTCACTCTTAGGCTGCTTTTAAGCGCGACGCAGTGCGTTTTTGTGGACAGTGTTTACAAACTAAGATTAGACTGTACAAAAACTGCTCGATACGATGAGATTTTCCATGGAAAAATTATGGAATGACGAAATGGCATGTCATCGAAGTGTCTAAGCCATGGCAACCGATTATAAATACGCCATGTATAAGCCTTGAATAGTAGACCTGGCTAAATATGCTCCTTTCACTCACTAGGACACGCCCCAGGAACGTTTAAAAAACGTCATGTACGCTGGTACATGTACACACCCTATTTCTTGAGGTTTGACCCATGTAAAGATATTTAGTTTCATATGCTGCATACGATGCATGATACATAATGGTGTGAGGGTAGCATGAAATGTGCAGAACATTAATGGTTCAGCCAACACGTCGTTAAACAGGTTACAGCATGTTGAAACAGCTGATCTCATTTTTATGTGTGACGGGTCGCTGCGACATCTTGGAAGAAGTGTAATATATATCTAAGTATATTTCGTCTTGTCAGTGCTGATTAGTAAGGTAAACGACCTTATTTTTTATTTTACCTCTGTCGTGCCTTGCCAAAGCACATTTAAACAGGACTGTTGCGACTCTTGGAATCGGCTCCAATACCTGAATATACAGGCTATGTACGACAAGATGGTTTATTCAGACCGAAAAAATCTACAAATAAATAAAAGGACACGTACGAGCTATTTCAGAAAAAAAGATAAATACCTTTTTTCTTAAAGAAAACAACATTGGAAAAAAGATAGCACTGCCAAACTTCTCATTAGTTTTAAAAGCTATCTACCAACAAATAGGATAGTCCTTACATATTTAAAAAAAAGCATTATTTGTTGTGCGGGCTAAGTGCGGTCATGATCAGACTGCAAGGGCCTGATTTTTACAACATCATGCCAAAAATGAGAAAATTGTTTTAATGGCTGCGAAACTCGATTCGAGTAACGGCAGAAATACAACGTTTATTACGATGTTACGAACATACTAGAGGCCGTGCCCGTTCGGTAAAGGGAGGCAACTCCAGCTCTTTATACAGAACCGGAAATGACATAATTTTGTCGTCTGTTTACACCGAGTCATCCTACGGAAAGACGGGAAACACGTAAAACTAATGAAAAAGGATGAAAAAGCATTAATATATATACGGTAAAGAAATATCGTTCGGTAGAGATTTCCTAAGTGTTGGACAGGTGAAAATCTACGATATTAATGGTTTTAAAGATGTATCGGAATAGTGGATCAAAGGAAAACATGCCTCAAACTCACAGTGGTCGGCCAAAAATCGCCAGCGATCGTGGACTTAAAAAAAAAACTTTTACGATCGTAATATTAAGCGACGACAACTTTTCCGTGAAGTTGCTCTATTTTACAATTCCTCTACTTTTGAAGAGTTTTCTGTCAGAACTGTGAGAAGAAATGTACAACTGTTGGATATAAACGACAGTTAGTACGGAAGAGGGCCAACATTTCATCTATCAGCAATAGGATACGTGTTTATTGGCGTAGGACTAAACTGGGTTAGATTCTAATTGAAATTATGGTTAACTTAAAGCCTGATGGACAACTTACAGTTAAAGAAAAGCGAGTGAAAGATGGACACCCAAGTGTTTTGGGTGTGTGGCTGCCTATAACAGAGTTGAAAATTACTGTCTGGGGATGATCTAGTTGTTGTTCAGGAACTGGGATGCTTGCCGTCATAAATGGAAATATGACTAGTAAAAAGTACATTCATACCCTAGTTCAGTATTTATGGCCATCCATTCCTAAGTATTTTGATCCCAACTCATGGATCTTCCAAGACGACAATTCACCTGCTCATAAAAGCGGTGAAGCTACAGCATGGACAGAAAGAAACAATATTCCTGTATTTGTTTTGGCCAGCACGGTGTCTAAATCTAAGTCCAATGAAAGATACTTGGTTACGACTAAAAAACAATTAAATCCAAACTTTGTGATCCACAACATAAATGACTTGAAAACCAAATTGCTGACGTCATGGAAAGATTGAATCCCTGTTTGCAGCGTACAAAGACTGTTCTACCCTACCCAAAAGAATTCGAGACGTTTTAATTCAACAAAGTACCACGACCAAGTATTAATAGTGAAAAAAAATCATGTTAGCAAGGTAAGTTTTATGTTGAAAGTTGTGTCAAAAAAAGTTCACTCGCTTTTAGCATGATACTGTAGTTAGAAAAACCAACAGTATTCCTTGCTGAAACGCTTATTTTATCTGTACAGTCCCCTACCAGTTATTTTACTCGTACTTGTTACGTATAAAGCTAACTATAAGACTGCTTAGAGCGACGAACTGCCCATTCGATTGAGTGAATGGTGCTTCACGCTGCTTTAAAGATTATTTCAGTGATATGCCCGTCGCCAGTGGAAAGTGGTCCGGCGGAGGATATCAGCGAGTGCCGAAGGCACGAGAGTAGGGAGCAAACAAGAGGGTGATTTTCCCCTCTCGTTAGGGGGAGGGGGTTCATGGGCATTCCCCCGAGAAAATGTTTTATTTATGTGCGCCTCTATTTGCGTTTAATGCATTTTTGGGTGCTTTTGGGACCAGATTTCAGGCATTGGTGATGCATTTTTGCTAGTTAAATACGAAAAAGGAATAAAGGTAAAAATCAAAAAGATTTTAAACAAATATTTAACAATCGGTAGCATACTCGGTAAATAAAAACTGGTCCGGCGCTCGCCAGACGTGCCTTGATTACTGTAATATGAAGGCGATGTATCATATATTCAATTATATCCTAGGTTTCACCGGTACAAGGCTGGGGTTCTAACATGTCTTGCCCAAGGACTCACTATAAACCCAGAGCTTCCATTGATACTCTAACCCTCTAACCTAGGGCCTCGAGTTTACGAGTCCTACACTTATTCACTGCGACATGCAGGACCCTATACGCTTTTGAGGAGAGTTTAGATCAGTATAAGGCAACTCAGAATGGATAGTATAATATGGGATCTTCACTGTCCGATACAGTGATATTTTCTCTGGCCAGATGAAATTTAAAATCGAAACAGTTTGTTATTTTTCCTAGTTTGAAGGTTTCGCTGAATTCATATACAGTTTGAATAAATCTACCAAAAAGCCCGAGTTTTAACGACCCCGAGGGAAAAGGATATTCAGAACATTGTTGGGAAAAGTTTAGGCTTGGCATTTTCTTCCATTACAACAATGTTTCCGACCTTTTCAAAGAAAAATACAGTCATTTGAGCCACATTGAAGTTGTCGTCTGCAAATGCTTTCAATTTGGACGGGTCTAAATTTTTGTTGTCTGGTTTAGCTTTGGGGGGAGGGGGCGTGGTAAAGTAATTATGCTCTCTGTATGTTACTTAACCTTTAACCACACGATCCCGATCTTTAATGACCCTGAAGGGAAAAGTTGTTGAAAACATTGTGGGAAAAGGAGAAAATGCTGGTAAGCAGCATTTTCTCCTTTCCCCACAAATTTTTTGCCCTTTTTGTAATAAACCATATAATTTGAACCGTCGTCTGCAAATGCTTTCATACTAAAGTAAGACAGGTCTAAAATTTTGTTGTTTGGTAAAGAGTTACTTGAGTGAAAACAAAAGTCAGTATTATCGTAGAGCAATAAAACAGGGTGGTGTCGATTTTCGATCTATTTCACACGTCCAACAATGGCCAAACTCATTGTGATAGTAAATGGGCGTCATTCTCTCATTGTTGTATTCAATTTCAAATCGGACTGATATGTCCGGGCAATGGTTACGAACAAAAACAAGGACGCCTGTGACCGGGGCATACCGGGTTATACAATCCTCGTTATCTGTAGACTGTACGAGTACAGGCTAATCTCGACCAACTCATTAAGAGGAAATTTGCATATGCATATTTCTGTTGTATATATATAAGCTTGATCAGTCTGTACATGCATAAGGAAAAATGACTAAGGCAAGTTTGGAGTTGAAAAAGTAAGTCGGTCGAATTGACCAAATTTTCTTCTAAAATTGGGGCCATGCAATCAGCGCTCTTATGGTAGATCTAGATAAGCATGCTTAAAAAAGAGTGCATCAGCTAAGAGCTGATAGAAAATGTTCCTAGGTCTGTCTATAGCAGAGCGATGCAGACAACGGAGTGATCGTAAAATTGCTTTTAAAACCTAGTGAGATAACAGTGGTTTTAGCTACATTGTACATTGAGAAAGAGTGATGATTACCCCCTTTAACCCGCTGCTGTACATTTTGGCAAACCCACAGCTTTTCTGTTTGTTTCTAACAAAAAAATGTCAAGCAGCAGAAATGCTTACTGTCAGTTTCAAACTGGACTACTTTTGACCCGAAACCAGTTCGCAATAATGCTTCACCACCTGTAGTAAGACGGCCTTAGAGTGGCCAGAAGGTGGCAATAAATTACTCCTACGTTCTATAGTACAGTCTGATCTTGATCTGCAATGTACGTAAAAGCAGATTGAATCGCTTCGCGGTTTAAATCTTTACCAAACGACAAATTTTAGGCTTGTCTATAAAAAAAGAAAAATGCAGACGACAAAGTAAATCAGCTCAAATCAAGGGATTTGATTTTAGAAAATATCCAAGGGAAAAGAAGAGAGTATCGGTTACAGCAGCATTTTTTCAAAAGCCCCCTTTTCTCAGTATTTTCAAAGCACGAAATTGTTTGACAAAGGGGTTAAAAGATTGACCGATTAATTGATTGTGTTTATCGCTGTTTTCAACATTATTTCAGGTATATGGCGGTAGCCAGTTCATTTATCAGTGCTTTTTCTGGAGTTTCTGTCACCAGTACTTTGCACAGTACTAGTATTCATCCCAAGCCACAGACTGCTTTCCCACGTAACTATCATTGAAACAATGATTATCGGTGAGAGAAGAAAGAAATATGTCGCAATGACTATCATCAATCCTCGGAAAGATATTGGCCGAGCTGGGGTTCGAACCTGCGATCTCCTGTTCTTAAAGGGAGAGAGAGAGAGAGAGAGAGAGAGGAAAAAAAAAAATTTTTAGGGAACTATCTGTAAATTAATTGATTGATTGATTGTACGGTATTTAACGCCGTTTTCAACATTGATTCAGTTATATCGCTGCGGCCAGTGCACCTATCCATGCTTTCCTGGAGTGTCTTTTTACCAGTTCTCTGCACAATTTTCTTTCCAAGGCACTGGCTGCTTTCCCACATAACCATCGCTGAAACAATGGTCGGCGGAAAGAGAGGGGAATGAATCCTGTCGCAATGACTATCATCGATCCTCGGATTAGCCGAGCTGGGGGTTCGAACCTGGACCCGCTGTCCTCAAGTCCTGTTTGCAACCGACAGCGGGGTTAGGTAGTTAAAAGATGAAAAAAAAAACATCTTTAGGGAACAATTTGTAAAGGTTAGCAGATAAAAGTATGCGACATACCTGAGTTACGACATAGGTATATATAGCATAAGTACAGACGACATAATTTGACTCTTTACCACACGATCCCGACCCTAACAGAGAAGACTTTTGAAAACATTGTGGGAAAAGGAGAAAATGCTGGTTACCAGCATTTTCTCCTTTTTCCACAATGTTTTCTACCCTATCAAAGTCATATTCAATCATTTAAAGAACATTTAAATTTTCGACTGCTGATGCCTTGAATTTAGATGAGTACAAAATGTCTCGTGGTACTCTTAACCAAACGACAAAATTTTACACGCGATCAAATTTGAGAGCATTTGCAGACGACAAATTAAGTAAAGTTTAAAAGATGATTTCTGTCTTTGAAATGGTAGAAAACATGGAGTGAAAAGGAGAAAATGCTTGTTACCAGCAATTTCTCCTTTTTTCCTCCATGTTTTCAAAATCCTTGTTGTTTAGATTCGTTCAGATACGGCATTGGTCGGTAAAGGATTTTAAACGTTTTTCTTTATCATCCTTCATGTCGGCTACTAGAAACTTTATCTTTTACTTAACCATCCCATTTTTTAAACGACCCCGAACATACAGGCTTTTGAAAACATCGTGAGAAAAGGAGAAAATACTGGTAACCAGTATTATCTCCTTTTTGCGACAGTGATTTCTATTGTGTGAAATAAAGCTCCCTTCCTTTGAACCATATTCTTTATGACTTTGGTTGACGTCTGCAAATGTTTTTACAATGGACTAGTCTAATATATGTCGTCTGATAGATTTAACCTTTTATCACACGTTCCCGAGTGTTAACGGCGCTGATGGACATGTTTTTTTAAAACATTGTGGAAAAAGGAGAAAATGCTGGTAAACAGCATTTCCTCCTTTGTGCACAATTTTGTCTGTCCTATCGAGGACAAACTTTGTCATTTGAGCCACCTATATGTTGTCGTCTGCAAAAACTTTGAAATTAGTCGAGTCTAAAATTTTGTCACCTGCAAACAGCTTTTTTTCCAAAAGTAACAGACGACTCTTGAAAACATTGTTGCGAATTGAGAAATTGTTCACAAAGAGCATTTTTCTTTTCTCCTTCCACAATGTTTCGACTTGTTACCAGCTATTTCTCCTTTTCTCACAATGTTTTTCTCAACTTTTGAATAACATATCCCATGATTTGCGCCACAGTTTAAATATATCGTCTGCAACAGCTGTCAATGTTAACAGTTATCCTGTTAAATAAGTGAAATGAAACTTTTAAGTCCATAGTAAAAAATTATTTCAACCTTATTTTTTTTAACAAAAATATCTCCTGATCGGACGGTGTAGATCCAAGATTAGACTGCACATTCTGTGCAGTCTGATCTTGATCTACACTGTCCGCAACAGGTCAGTGAGTCGCGCTTAGCAGCCTAAAGGTTTAATTTCGGGACAGTGTAGAAAAGAGTAATATTACAGACAGTTAAAATGTCGCGTCCGAAAGTGTTTCAAGTTTGAAGTAGTCAAAAGGTATAAACCATGTTTTGAATGCAAGACCGTTAAGTGTCAGTATATTTTATATGTATGTTCGTTTTTCAAGTTTTGGTGGATTTAAATACCTTATTTCAGCTTTCTTTTTAGGAATTAAGCACTTATGGCGGAATTTGTGTTACAGTAAACAGTATTGTAGTGTCCGTGGTTGTGAGGTACAGCGTCGGCCGCGTAAGCATAGGGTCCCGAGTTCGATAACCGGGAACGGGTGGCAACTTTGGAACTGCGTTGGTCCACACGTTAGGTGCGAGTACTGGTGTAGTTTCCAGGAAGCAGAATTGAGAGAGATTAGTATAAGTTGCAAGAACTTGTTTCTCAATCGCTGTAAAGTAAATATGTTTAACTTAATGTACAGTACAGTTGCGGGGGGGGGGGGGGGGCGCAAAGAATAATGTCGGATTAAACCATATTACAGTGAACGTTTTGTTATCAAACCATCTGTGCAATTAGGCGTACTGTTTTAACTCTTCACCAGTCGACAAAATTTTAGACTTGTCCAAATTGAAAGCATTTGCAGACGACAAACTGAATGTGACTCAAATGATAGGATTTATGTTTGAAAAGTAGAAACTATCGCGGAAAAAGGAGAAAATGCTGGTTACCAGCATATTCTCCTTTTTCCGCGATGTTTTCAAAAGCCTTTACCTCGAGGGTGGTGGGGACAAGGGATTGTTTGGTATATGGGTAAGCAGCTTACTGGAAACATCTTTGTTATTTTGTTGAGACAGATTTTACGATAAGCGTCTCATCTAGATCTGTGTGTCTTTGTTGGCGTTTTAGTACTGTATTGGTCTGTCTGTCTGTCTGCCTGTCTGTACGTCTGTCTGTCTGTCTTTCCGTCCGTCCGTCCGTCTTCCTCCCCTTCTCTGTCTGTCTCTTTCTCTCTGTCTTTCTCTCTCTCTCTGTCTTCATGTCTGTCTTTCTGCCTCTCTGTGTCTCTTCTGTCTGTCCGTTTCTATCTGTCTCTCTCTCTGTCACTCTCTCTCTCTGTCTCTCTCTGTCTCTGTCTCTGTCTCTCTTTCTCTGTCTCTGTCTCTCTCAATCTGCCTGTCTGTCTGTTTGTCTGTCTGTGTCTCTCCATCCATCCATCCGTCCGTATTCTTCCCCTTTCTCTGTCTCTCTCTTTCTCTCTGTCTCTCCATCTGTCTCTTTGTCTGTCTGTCTGTATGTCTGTCTACCTCTCTCTCTTTCTCTTCTGTCTGTCCGTCTCTTTCTATCTCTCTCTCTCTGGTCACTGTAGATAGTTTACCATTATATATATCATTTCAATACTATTGTATTTGTTTCCAAGTGTCGTATTGTGGGCCGGAGGCCTTAAATACTTAAAAGCAATAAAATGTTCAAATGTTCTATGTTCTCTCTGTCTCTCTGTCTCTCTCTCTGTCACTCTCTGTCTCTGTCTCCCCACTCCCTCCTCTCCCTCCTCTCTCTCTCTCTCTCTCTCTCACCCCTCTCCCCCTCACTCTCCCCCTATATATATATATATATATATCTCTCTCTCCCTCTCAATCTCTGTCTCTCTCTCCCCCTCCCTCCCTCGCTCTGTTTCTCTCTCTCTCTCTTAGCATTTAAAGTCTTTTTCAGAATCTTTTCTCTGTAAGCAATAACGTACAGGGTTCGAAATCCGGGAATCGCAGTCTAATTCCAACCACCGGTAAATTCTAAACAAGGATTGATGATAGACTATAGGACAGGATTTATGTGCTTCTCACCGCTGTTAATCAGTTTGACAATGTTTAAGTGGAAAAGCAGCCAGTGGCTCGGAAAGAACGTTTAGCGGGTAATGGGTAAAGAACTACAAGGAAGCTTTGAAAGGTGCACTGGCAGCCGCTACGTAACTGAAATAATGTTGAAAACGGGGTAAAACACCAAATAAACGTAACGATTTCGCGGACAAAAGTACATATTTAAACATTCTACTTTCATATTTGACAGATAGGTGTCACCGTGAAATCTACAGTATTGGTTTGTGACGTCATGGTTGAATTGAGAAAAGATTTTCATTTGATATGTGGACGTAACACGGTGTACACGCGAATCTATTCGAAATGGATTATATATCTAGTGACGAGTTCTCTTTAACTCTTTGCCTTTCGACAAAATTTTAAGACTTGTACAAATTCATTGTATGTATATGCGTTGTGACAATGTCAAATTTGCATACATCAGTTCAGATCAGTTCAGCTGAGTTCAGATCAGTTCAGTTGAGTTCAGTTCAGTTCATACAAAGATTGAAAAAAATGCAGATGACGAATTAACTTTGGGCAAAGAAAAAGAAGAGATTTGCTCATTAACTCTTTACTAAACGACAAAATTTTGGACTCGACCAAATTCAAAACATTTGCAGACGACAAATTAAATGTGGCTAAAATAGTTATTTCTGTCTGTCATAGGGTAGAAAACATTTTGGGAAAAGGATAAAATGCTGGTTACCAGGATAAAATGCTGATTACCAGCATTTTATCCTTTTCCCGCGAAGTTTTCTCTTTCATTAGGGTAGGAAATGGAGAAAATGTTGGTAACCAGCATTTTACCTTTTTCCCACGACATTTTGTAAAAGCCTTCTTTTTCAGGGTCGTAAAGATTCGGAGTTGTGTGGTAAATGGTTAACATATCTGTATATAGCGTTTTAACACTAAAGTGCCAAAGAAAACAGGAAAACAGACGAAAACATTGCAATTTTTAGGGTGTTTACCCCAGATTATTTCACGAAAGAGTAGACGGTGTAAATTCAAGATGAGGCTGCCCCCTCTGTGCAGCCTGATTTTGTTCTACATGTATCGCTCTACTTGTTAACCGTTCAGCACACGACAGTATTTTAGACTGGTCCGAATTGAAAGCACTTGCAGACGATAAATTAAATGTAGCTAAAATGATTGGATTTGTTTCTGAAAGGTAAGAAAACATTGTGGAAAAAGGAGTAAATGCTGATAATCAGCATTTTCTCCCTTTTCCACAATGTTTTTAAGAGTCTAGTTTCCCAGAATCGTGAAAAACTCGGGACTGTGTAGTAACGTTATTTGGTTAACAGCAATTGTTTGGAACGTGATAAACATAACTTTCACAGCCTGTCATCGTTTTATACCCAGAATGTGCCTGTCTGAACTTCACTCCGCATTTGCGGCCATTGCATATCAAGATCAGACTGCACAGAACGTGCAGTCTGATCATCATCTTCACTGTCCGATTTTACGAGGTATATGCCCATCTTTAATGAGGAGATATAACCATAAAATGCCTTAATAATGCAATGATTATATTGCTCCTGTTATTTATTAGAAACGTCCATTTTGTTCAATTGGCATGTTAAGGGTTAACTCTTTACCATACCGCCGAGCCCCGGTAGCTCAGTCGGTAGCGTACAGGACTTGAGAACAGAGGGTAGGTCGCACGTTCGATCCTCGACTCGGCCAGTTTCTTTCAGAGGATTGATGATAGTCGTTGCGACAGGATTGATTTCTCACTCACCGCTAGCCATTGCTTCGGCGATTGTTATGTGGGAAAGCAGTCAGTGACTCTGAAAGAATATTGTGCGGAGTACTGGTAAAGTACATTTCAAGAAAGCATGGATAGGTGCTTTGGCTGCCGCGATATAACTGAAATAATGTTGAAAACGGCATTTTACACCATACAATCGGTCAATCAATCAATCTTTTCCAGACGTCAAAATCTAAGAATTTTCAAGTTGAAAGCATTGACAGACGAAATTCAGCATGGTTAAAATGATGCCGGAATTTGTCTCCGAAAGGGCAGAAAACATTGTGGGGGAAAAAGAGAAAATGTTGGTGTACAGCATTCGCCCCTCTTCCCACGGAGTGGGGAAAACAATGTATGAAAAGGAAGAGTGTTTATAAGTGTTTATAAAGAGAAAGTGCAGCCACGCTGTATAACAATTCGTTAAGTGATACATAAAGGGGGTATTGGAAGAAAATTAATAATACATGTACCTTTTTTCTTCGAATAATTTCGAAAACATTGTTGCAAACGGAACTAGCAATAGCTTTTTTTTTCCTCAAAATGTTTTCAAAAACTGTCTAGATCTACTGCAGACGAGTGATATTATATTTGTTTGATCTCTGGTTAGGATGATTAAGTTTTCTTCTATCCTCACAATGTTTTCTGTCCTATAAAAGGAAAAACAAATATCTTTTTTCCCTGCTTTCAATTTGGACACGTTTAACTCTTTACAAACGACAAAATTTTAGACTCGACCAAATGGAAAACAAAAACAGACGACAATTAAAAGGTGACGCAAATGAAGAAACTTTGTCCTTGAAAGAAAAAAAAAACAAAAAACGTTGTGGGAAAAGAAGAAAATGCTGGTTACCAGCATTTTCTTCTTTTCCCACAATGTTTTCAAAGGATTTCTTTTTCAGGGTCGTTAAAACTCGGGATTGTGTGGTAAAGGGTTAAAATTTTGTCACTCGGTACAGCGTTAACAGTGAGAAGAGAAATGTAACAACATGGCGAAGTAGAATTAACTGTTTTTATTTAAATGATAGAAGTTCCTGACCACACATAAATTATAGACTGACGGTTGCTTATCCCCTTAACAAACAATCCTGTTCTCACGATCTTGACGGTAAGAGGCTTTATGAAAACATTGTGAAAAAAAAAGAGAAAATGCTGGTGACCGACATTTCTCCTTTTTTTTCCGCAATGTTTTTTACCCTATCAAAGACAAATCACTTGATTTGAAACACATTGGACAATTCGTCTGCAAATGCTTTTAATGTAGAAAAATTTTGCCGTCTGGTAAAGAGTTAACATTATGCATAATGCAGAGCCGGTAGGACACATTATTTTACTGTGACAAAGAGAGATACATGTACATATATTGTTCTAAATGAAATCTTCTCCACTTGCTTCAATATCTTTTTTTAAAGTTTTACCCAAAATTGGTTATGTTTTTTTTTTTCATCCCACCATAATGTAGGCCCTACATGTGAATGACAGTGATTTAAATAAAAGACTAAAAGATAGACCAGTATTTTATCAGTGAGTGGAGAATTAGTTTTTTACCAGATGAAAATAATTAGACCCCTTCAAATTTTAAGCTTTTTTTTTTTCAGACGAAAAGTTACTCATAACATAAAATTTGTCTTTCAGGGAAAAAAGAAAAACATTATTGGAAAATGAGAAAATGCTGGTTACCGGCATTTTCTCCTTTTTCAACAATGTTTTCAAAAGCCTTCGTCCTGATTGTTTGGTAACACGTTGTTTCTATACGAGAAAATTCGGAACGCACATAAAAATGGGACAAAACTGTTGAGAACATTGCGGGGGGGAAAAGAGCATTTTTTTTTTTTTAAATAATCCCTCCCTTTTCCACATTGTTTTCAAAAAATTTGTTCACTATAGGGTCAAAGGTGTAATAATGGACCAAAGATAGAGCGATATTTTATCAGAGAGTGATTATATTCCTTCCTGCATTGTTTTCAAAAATTCTGTTTCATGTACTGTAGGGTAAAATGTGCAGTGAGGGAACAGAGATAGACGGATATTATATCAGTGAGTGAGTGTGACTAGTGCACTAGGATGTATTTCGCCCTCGTTTCGTCTCGGGAAAACTCGGAAAGCACAGAAAACACTCATGGAGTAGAGGATCAGACCTTTGACCAACGGTCCGAGGTTCAAACCGGCGACTCTGAGAAATCAGACGAAGTATTTGAGCCGATTAGACTCGCCAACATTCAACGAGATGAATTACGTATCATCAACAAGGTAAGTTAATTTTACAGATTTACTCGTATCTGAGCCGAGCCCCGGTAGCTCAGTCGGTAGCGTAAAGGACTTGAGAACAGGGGGTCGCTAGTTCGATCCCCGGCTCGGCCAATTTCCCTCCGTGGATTGATGATAGTATATGCGACAGGATTCATTCCTCTCTATCGCTGACCATTGTTTCGACGATGGTTATGTGGGAAAGCAGCCAGTAGCTTAGAAAGAATACTGTGCAGAGCACTGGTAAAAGAAACTCCAGGAAAGTATGGATAGGTGCACTGACCGCCGCGATATAAATGAAATAATGTTGAAAACGGCGTTAAACACCATACAATCAATCAATCATTGTTCATTTCTAAATTTTCTTTATCCTTCCTGGTTTGGGGAAATGGGCCTAAAAATACACACTGTTGCATTTTCAAGGTTCCTTGGGCCAAAATACTTTTTAAAAGCCCAGGAACGGCCAAAAGTAAACAATGTGAGTGATAAAATGCTTTTGAGCCGTGATCTGGCAAAAGGGAGCTTAATGCATCCCCGTGATGTATTATACCATGGAAGACCACATATGATTATGGATCCATAAAAACTTTGTCTAACAACCGACTGACTCATGAGGTAGACTTGTCCTTTGACAAACAGAAAATTTATCAGTAGCGAAAAGTTTCGGCCCAGGTCAGCCTGCGCAGTCTGCTCAGGCTGACCTGACCCGATACTTTTCGCAGATACATTAAGCCCCCTTTTCATAGAGCATGGCTCATTTATATTTGAATCGTGCCATTTTAGTGGTATTGAAATTATTGTGAAGATGACAAACTGTTATTGTGCGGTCGGTCCAAATGCTAGTCGCTGGCACAAAGTGAAGTTTAAAACTAGGTCAATAGTTGCCAGGTCGTTTCGTCTTTTGTTTACGTTTTATTTGGTTCTAACGTTAGAGTTCATGTTTTCTGCCAGCGAAGAACATATGGCCCGATCGTACAATAAGGGATTGTCATCATCAAAATAGTTTTCATACTTTTAAATGGTATGATTTGAATTCAAATTTAACACTCGTGTTGTTTACTTTTGGGCGCTAATATGCCTTTAAGATATCGGACAGTGTAGATCAAAGATCAGACTGCACGTTCTGTGCAGTCTGATCATAATCCACACTGCCCGATACACTACCTTTTCTCTCAGCGCGCTCGGTATGAGGTAAATACCACAAAATGACAGTACGTCGTGACGTAAATGTGCCATAAATTGTGGCATGTGGACAGAATTATGTATCTTTTACGTTCGTCCTCATCTAATTTGTGGTATACTTGTTGATGAATTTGTTAAATGCTAGGAAAATGTCGTGAAATAAAACATAAATGCATCAGACACTTTATCTGTCGAACTCTTAACTTTAAGGCTGCTCAGCGCGAATCTGGACGCTTTTGCGGATAGTGTAGATCAAGATCAGACTGCACAAAACGTGCAGTCTGTTCTTTGATCTACACTGTCCGATACGGTATTTTCTTTTCGGTTAAATCTGAATAAAAACGGTTTGAATCTGCGATAACTGGATTTTTACTATTGATTGGAAATCTTCGTTTTATTTATTGAGCAGTTATAGGGTTAAACATTTACCAGACAATCCCGATTTTTAATGACCTTAAAAAAAGAGGCTTTTGAAAACATTGTGGGAAAAGGAGAAAATGCTCGAAACCAGCATATTCTCCTTTTTCCTTCAATGTTTTCTGCGATTTCAAAGACTGATATCATCTTTTGAACAACATTTATTTTGTTGTCACCAATTGTTTTCAACTTGGACAAGTCCGAATCTCGATTGTGTGAGAAGTAAGTAAGGCAAGTAACCAACCAATACTCGTGCCGTAATGTTGGTAGGTTAGTGTAGGGTTTGGGCGTCGGCAAGAAAGGTTCAGGGTTGAAATTCCGCAATGAGCGGCGTCAACCTTTGGATCTACCAGCATCACGGCCCGAACACTGGGTCTGTATTCACCAACCATTCTTAAGAACGTTTGTACTTAGTCTTACTCTCCAGAATTTTTTTAAATTTGAAAGTAATACAACCAAATACTGGCAGTTTAGCCAATCAGAAGTTGTGTTACTGTCAAATTTAGAAAATCTTGGAGAGTAAGACGAAAAATGTTTTTAAGAATGGTTCGTTAATACTGACCCGGGTTTCCCGAAAGCAATCACCGAGAGTGATGATTATTAAGTTGTAAGAACTTGTTTCACAATCAACGTAAAGTAAATAATTGAAACGAAGTCTCAGTTGGATGCTAGTGAGCCTTGAAGGAAACTGTTAGCGGCACCATTGCGTATTGAACCATTCGCTTGAAGATACATCTTCTCTCGTTTTCAGCCAGCTTTTAACCCATTTCATCTACATATCGTCAAACTATAACCATTTTTGTATCCTCGTGCCAAATGTTGCCCCTGACGCTTGCAAGGTTGCATGGATTACGACCGATAGAAAATGCATTTCATTTTCTGGAAGCCATCAAAGAAATTACCGGTTTTAAATTGAAGATTTCTGATGTATGTATTTATCCCTCACACCATATAGACCAGTAAAATAACTATGTTTTACACAGTTAACTAAATTCTGAACCATTTTTTTTAGTCAAAAACACCCTGTTTTTCTGTTTCTTTTTCTCTCTGGATAAGGATGTATCTTTCATACTTAACAATTTTCTAAATTTGAAAGAAACGCAATTTCTTCAAACAATCACATTTTTTTTTTAAATCTAGAATTAGACCAAGTACACAATTTAGAATGGTTTGTTTATATACTGACCCTGAACATGTTTATATTATCACACAAATGATTAGGCCTATCGAGGTATGTAATATTCGGTATCAGAAACTGATATAGGAGGGATAGGGTAAGCTCGAACCTGATTGAGCGAATGTATCAGCCAGACTGCATTAGCCACTGACAAACAGTTGTGTTTTTCTGGTAGAAAAATGTTTTAGCTCTCAGCTGTAGAAAAAAATAGGAGAATAACTGATGGGGTAGAAAAGATACGTTGTTTTTTGTAACCGGGGGCGAGTAACGGACTGCATACAGTTAAATCCCTTGTTCATAATATATAGTCTATGGGTGCCAGGAATCAAACTACGAACCCCTATGCCTTTTCACAGAGCACGGCTCGTATGTTACTTTATAAAGATAGCGAAGATTGTCACAAAACAAATGCCTTTACATCTGTTGGTTTTTTACTTTTACGAATTCGATTTAAACATCTTTTTTTTTAAGACATAGAAATGAATTTTTAGAACTGAAAGTTCAAGAGGAAATGCAATTCGTTAGAACAAAGTCGCCTTTCTTACAGGTTTGTTTAAAGCCCCATCCCCCACCCCCACCCGCCCACTTTGCGTTTCCTGATCAAAGATTTGAAATGCAACCGCAAATATGTCTGTACGGCACATCCCGTCACACTCGTCACAACTCGGCCGATTCCGTACCTACATAGAACTTGATCAACGGATCACCCGAGATTTGCCGAATGATCCCGGCAGTTCAAACTGTCTGAAGTTTAGTTTCCGGCATTAATCACAAAATTAATTACAAAATAGTATCAACCCTTTGGCTGCTAAGTGCGACTCACTGACCTTTTCCGGACAGTGTAGATCAAGATCAGACTACACAGAACGTGCAGTCTGATCTTGGATCTACACTGTCCGATAAGGAGATATTTCCCCCAAAAAGTAAGTTTGAAGTAGCATTATTCGGATTTTTACTACCGGCTTGAAGTTTAATTGAACTTATTTAGCAAGCAAGTCATCCCATTATTATGGATTCTTAAAATCCATTTTTAGTATATTACGTCATTATCATGTGAATCTAAATATATTTTTCTGATTTCCTTATCAAGGTTTTAACACTTTTTCCAGACTATAATGTAATTTAAGGACCCTTGGGAATTATGCTTTTGAAAGGAAAACCACATTTCTCTCTTTCCAACAATATTTAAAGTCCTTTCATAGACAAATGTTTATTACTCCCCCCCCCTTTTTTTTAAATTTTTTTCTGTCTGCAAATGCTTTCAATTTTGAAAATACTAAAAATTCGTCGTGTGATTAAGTGTTAAACGTCGAGAAAGGTCCACTATAGCCTTACATTCTATCTCCTCTTTTTGTTTAAACCCCTAACCAAATGAGGAAACTTTAAACAAGTCCAAATTGAAAGAATTTGCAGACGACAAAATGGATATGAATAAGAAAATGAAAGTTGTTCTGGAAAGGATAGAAAACATTGTGGAAAAAGGAGAAAATGCTGGTTACTAGCATTTTCTCCTTTTCCCACAATGTTTTCAAAAGGCTTCTTTCTCAGGGTCATTAAAAGTCGTGATTGTATGGTAAAGAGTTAAATAAGTTTCCGTCAGTTTCGCAATGTATTAACCGTTTACCCGACGACAATGTATTAGCTCTTTACCCGACGACAAAATTTTAGACACGCTCATAACGAAAGAAGATAGGACATATCATTCAAAAGAGAAGAAAATGTTATGCTGATCATCAGCACTTTATCGTTTATCACGATGTTTTTTAAAGCCTTCTACCTCCAGGCCAGTAAAAATACGCCATTGTCTGTAAAAGGTTTTAGACGTGAGGCATTAGCAGACGGATAATTAAATGTGGCTCAGATAATGAGACCCGCCCTTGTAAGGCATTTTTTCATTTTCCCACATTGTTTTCCAGCCTTCCACTGACAATTTTCATCATTTTAGCTACATTTTATTTGTCTTCTGCAAGTGCTTTTAATGTCGACCAGTCGGACTACCAGCATTTTCTCCTTTTTCCACGAGCCCGGCTGGGTTGCTCAGTGATTACCGTATCTTACTCGTGAACTGGTGGTTGCGAGTGGATACCCGGTTGCGGCAAACTGTCTTACCGGCAATATTTCGCCTCTGACCTCTGATGCATGTGAAAAGTAGTCAGTGACTTGGAAAGGAAGTTGAGTCAGTATTATTGTGAGAAAGCCGGGAAACACATGCGTAGGTGCACTGTCCGCCGTGATATGATCTAAGCTGTTAAAACGGCATTAAACTCCAATAAAATCAATCTATCAATCCTTTTCCACGATGTTTTCAAAAACCTCAAATTAAGGGTCGTAAAGTTAGTGAATAGTGTGGTAAAAGGTTATTGAGACATAAAAAGGTAAGTCTATACACTGAACATGCACTGACACCAACTTCCGTCATTGCGAGTGGAGGGGGAAAAAAACGCCATCTTACAGACAGATCCGAAATAAATTCTATTGAAGTAAAACAATCGTCTAGACCATAAAGATTTTATCCTTTCTAATTTGTCATAATGAAGCACTGTTGACAGGTTGTTTGTTCTAAATATAGAGCTGAAATCAACATTAGTGATACTTGTACATGTTTATTTCCTCATAGATGTTACATTTTTTACCGTTTGCATCTCTCTATCGTTGAGGTATATAGACTCAGAGAGAGAGAGACACA